>OY754883.1:0-570000 GCA_963576445.1 Lithosia quadra | reverse complement strand
TGTGTGTGTGTGTGTGTGTGTGTGTGTGTGTGTGTGTGGGGGGGGGGGGGCACTGACCAGCACGGCGGACAGGTCGGGGTAGTGCGCAGGCGGCTGGTGGTGCGTGGGGTGCGCGGGCGCGGACGCGGCCAGGAAGTGTGTGTGTGTGTGTGTGTGTGTGTGTGTGTGTGTGTGTGGGGGGGGGGGGCACTGACCAGCACGGCGGACAGGTCGGGGTAGTGCGCAGGCGGCTGGTGGTGCGTGGGGTGCGCGGGCGCGGACGCGGCCAGGAAGTGTGTGTGTGTGTGTGTGTGTGTGTGTGTGTGTGTGGGGGGGGGGGCACTGACCAGCACGGCGGACAGGTCGGGGTAGTGCGCGGGCGGCTGGTGGTGCGTGGGGTGCGCGGGCGCGGACGCGGCCAGGAAGCGCAGCAGCGCGCGCAGGTAGGGGTCGGGCAGCGCGGCGTGCGCGTGCGCGTGGGCCTCGCGCCAGAGCCGCTCGTCGCTGAGGCCGGCCAGGGCCAGGGCGGCCACGCGCAGGGAGGGCTCGCGCGCGCGCGCCAGCACGTCGAGCGCGGCGCGCACGCGCAGCTGGAAGGCGGCGAGCGCGGCGGCGCGGCAGGGCGTGCCCTCGGCCTCGGCGCGCTCCACGCCGGCCAGCGCGTTCTCCCAGCCCCAGCCCCAGCCGCACAGCTGCAGCGCGCGCGTGCGCTCCGCGCTCCTGCACACACACACCACACCACACGTTACACGCGTACTGACACACCGGCAGATGCAGCGAGGAGGCGGTCTCAGCTACTGTGCACCAGATCGTGATAGATCATAAACCAACCATCAAAAGGGCAATAAATTTAAAATTTACGCTAAGAAGCTATTAAAACCAAGTTGAATGCTAACATACGATGCAAATCAAGACAAAACACAAAAAGTTAGCTCCATATGCTCACCTGTAAATGGTGACCCTGCGATTAGGCAGGTCCGGCAGTATGGAAGCAACCATCTCCGAGCGGTAGCCACCGTCGCCCGCCGACCGCAGGACAGTGCGTACTCCGGGATGCTTCCATGGACTGTTGCGTATACAACCTACACACAATCCATAATTTTTGCTAAGGAATTTTCGTTAGAATCAAAAAATCCTAAAAAAAGTGTTTCTCGGTCTTTTGGCCATAAGTTCGCCTTCTATTACGTGAAAAATTTAACTTCTAGACTTACCATCCTCAACTAACGATTTACTGAGTGCCAAAAAATGCCAGAGTGCACTGAGTGCATCGTCGTCAGCCAGATCCGCGTTTTGCCATAAGTCTGGCTGGAAACAAATCAAATGTCAATAACATAATCCTGTAAATGAACATAATAAAATATATTTCAAAAATGTTAAACTTTAATCGTTTTATAAAAATAACTTATACATGGGCAATATTTTTATTACATTTAGCGATTAATTATGGTGATATCGTCTATAAGTAGAATTATATTGTATAGTTTTATCGTTTATTATAAATCGATAACATAAATAGCAGAAAAATTATGGTCCAATATGTTACCCTGTGGCATTCCATGTTAATTAATTTTGTATTCAATATACATCTGTCAATGTAGGTAGATTATGCTTGTAATTTAACTGGAGGCTATTGTCTAAAATATGTGAAATTGAGTTTAACAAAAAAAAATTATTCATAGTTCTTATAATCTCTAAATACTGTTTGGTGGTTTACAGAGTCGAAGGCTTTGCACATTTCGAAAAATATAATGACAAAATTATTTATTACAAATATATGAAATAAAATATATATTGCATAGATAATACATGCCGATAATAGACATTAACATATTTTCGTATTTTTTCATATGAACGAGATTAAAAATATGTGAGAGTGTTCCCACCTTGAGGCCGTAGTCGGTGATGGCGCGGCGCTTCATGACGTAGGACACGTCGGCGATGGCGGCGTAGAAGTCGTCGCGCATCATGCGCAGCGCCCCCGCGCCGCCCGCGCCGCCCGTCCACAGCAGCGTGCCGCCCCCGCCCCACGCCAGCGTCACGCGCTCGCTCACCGTGTAGTCCACCAGCGCGCCTGCACACCCCACACCCCACACCCCACACCCCACACCATTACTTAAACCTCTAGATGACTATTTAAGCAACTTGTTTTTTTACCTACGTGTGAGGATTCTGTGTCAAATATTATAGTCTGATGGATTCATTAAAGATACACTAGAAAACGAATACACAATATATTAGAAAATTAATGTTGAATGAAACATTCATTCGAGACGTTCTAACTTAACTATACGAAATCGAACCTTGTGGAACACCCATAGAAGCTACTGACCCCATTGAATTGAACAGATATCGTTAATATCAACACTCTGAACTATTATTTAATTGTGAAGTCAGGAAGTGGAATCAACATACTAAAAAAGCTTTTAGCTAGCTATGATAGACGCAATCGAAAGCTTTGGATAGATACAAAACACTTAATGCACCCTACTTATCTTCCCGTGCTACGTAAATCTATTTCTTCCACCCTCATATCTGACACTGCGATACTCACCGTTAGCACAAACGCACAGTAGTCTCGCCTCGTGGACAGGATGGCAGCTGAAGGTCACTATGGGCGACGTTGGCGACGGACACACCTCACGTTCGATCACGCTGGGGCCACGGGGGTCTTCGAGCTCAGCTTCTACGACTGTTGTCTAATAATAATAATAACATATTTTACGTTTATTCACGCCAGAACAGAATATCCTCAATGGGGTAGGCAAAAGTATATTTCCACCCACGTCTCGCAAACTGCTTCCCAGCCTCTCGTGATAAATTTAGGAATTGCCTATTGGATTGGCCAAGAAAATATCATCCTCTCACTCAATACTATAAGATGGTGAAACGAAGGTCGCATTTTCTTTTTTGCATTTACTTAGCGACCAGTAGCGACCAGCGAGTTTTTCATGTAGGAACACCAATAAGATTAGTATCACAAGCTTTCTCATCCCTACCAGAAAAGCAGAACGCTTCATTATTAGTTTAGTTAGTAATATAACAAGTAGCTTACCGCATTATCACTCAATATGTTGATTTTGTTGTCGCTCGCTTGCTGAATATCGTGAACGCGTAGTGTACTCGAATCACGTTGCAGTGACAGAAGGAGGTTTCGTCTGCGAATTACATAAGCGTAAATAGTAAAGTAAATAAAATTTTACACAATTTTGAGAATTCTAGAATCTAGAGGATTATAGGGAACACCATCACAAACTTCGCCCTGTTATCAGTATTTGACCACCATCCTATAGAATATGAACAAAGCGCATAGATCGAACACATTTTTCAATACCGGGATCCTGACCTTGTAACTCTGTTTGCCAACTAACTCTGTCCTATGGACCTAAAATGATACCTTGTGGCACACCACTGTAAATTAGTGAGATTAATTGAGTTCTCAGTGTATATTGGTCATCAGTATCAGTAATGGTCTCTAAAACACGCACGTTCTTCACGTACGATATTTTCTCACTCTGCAGCTATCCCTGCAACCAGTCTTCGACTACTTACGTCTCAAGTCCGTTGGACCCAAAATGTTACCTTGTGGGACACCACTGTAGATGAGTCAGGGGCTTGGGATGTTGTAGAGTCAACAACGGCCTCTGCAGCGCACGCGCATCCCACACACACGCTACACCCTCGCCCCGCGATGCTATCTGCCATCCGCCGCAAGGCTCAGCGCACACGCCGTAGCAGTAACGCGTGGTAGTTGTGTTTACCGATTTGTTTGACAAGTCTTCAAAAAAATAAGAAATTAAACATAAAATTTTATGGGAACTAATATAAGTTATTACGTTATTAGGAAAGTCTATAGCTAATAATTTGATACAAAACATGCCACTTTTGATGTACGGTACGAGACCATTGATGTAGTAAAAAGTGTTTTATCTAAATAAAGAAACACAGAACAGACTATTACATACCTCTAAGATCAAATATCTTTATGTACTTCAAGTTCATTGAAGCTATAAGCGTTCGAGGTGAAAAGTTGGCCCATGTGACACTGTGTGCTGTCTCCGACAGACCCATCTCTGCTACTGGCTTCGCAGGATCTGGTGGTGGGGAGGTGCTCTCGCCTGCTATAAATATGAATAAGGTAAGTAATTTGGATCTTGAGAGCATTGGAATATCACCTTACAAAATTGGTTTGTAAGTTACTGGTATCCTAAATTTCAACTGTTTGTTATAAGTGTGAGTGTGTACTGTACCTACTACAGCTAATGTACCACAAACTTACATGCAATACGGCTCAATTTAGCCTGACGATACATCGTTAGAAGTTACGATCGAAAGTAAGTTGTATTTCCTCATAGAGTCCGAGAAAAAGTATTATCAGGTTTTGCTGTTGGGAATGCCTAAGACATCTATCAAGCTTCAGTCAATCTGTATTTTACCTCTAGCCTCGTCACATAGCACAGATCCCCGGTATACATCCCACAGTAGGATGCAGTGGTCGCTGCGATGCTTCTCCATGGCCACCGCCAGCATATTTGTCTCCTGTTGATTCCATGATACCGAGTTGCATAGTCGAGGGTGACAAGATGCTGCCGTGAAAAATAAATTGCATGAATGACTTTCATAAATAAGAGATTTAAAAAAAGGTCAGAAGCAAATTCTATGTTCTTTCAATTTTTACGGCTATATACTAGTAGGTAGTTAGTTTTATATAAACTAATTTTGTGAATAATTTAAATCAGTATAAACAATACATGCAAACCAAGTCAATTTTTAATCAATAAATTAAAACTCACAAAACTCCCTGCCGACAAGTCCAAGTGGGTCATAAGTTTGCTTGAGTGTAGTTAATGCTACTTTGCCACTTGTATAGCCTAATGCCAGCAATGGTTCCGGTTGGTCCGGGATGGCACTAATGTCAGCACAACGGACACCACTTGCGCTTTGAGAGGCAATAACTGTTGCTCCACGTGTTGCAGATATAGGAGTGACTGGAAATTTTACCAAAAAACATTTTGTAAGGAATATAAGTACAGTGAAAGGGAAAGCAATCCTTTAGCTTTTCTCTGTAAGTTATTAATGAATTAATGATTATAGTTTTTCAGAGATCTTCCGGTGTAGGATAAGGCAACTAACTGCTATTAATCACTACATAGTATAAAACAAAGTCGCCTTTTCTGTCCCTATATCCCTATGTGCGCTTAAATCTTTAAAACTATGCAACGGATTTTGATGCGGTTTTTTCCAATAGATAGAGTGATTCAAGAGGAAGGTTTATAATGTATAATACATGCATCATATACTAAGGCTAATTTAGTATCAGCATTGCACCCGTGCGAAGCCGGGGCGGGTCGCTAGTAATTAATAAAATCTAATAAAAATCTTTAAATGCCAAATACCCTACATTTCCAATATTATTAATCTTTTATTCACAGAATCTGCAGCATACCACAAATAAAAGATATATATTTTATGTCACATAATTTCATGCCAAATCTTCATAAAAGATTTATTTTATGCACAGAAATCTGATTAATCAGAACTTGTCTCTTATTGGAATTTGGTTAAAAAGTGCTATGGGATTGAAATTTAACAGCGGTACTACACTGTTGGTCAATAGTTATGCTAATGGTGTATTGTGTTAGAGAACAGAGTAACGTAATTTATTTCAAAGATTTATTGCAGTTATAAACTTTATAACAATAGAACATAAAATATGTTTTACGGGGCTGACAGGTTAAGATCTCATCCAAGGTTCAGTAATAATGATAGTATGCCCTTCTATTATCAATAATCATATGAAATTATATACTTACAAGTTGTTTTCTTCTCAATTTCCTTGATACGAGAGACTTCATATAAGGTTATATCGGGACCCCATATTATAAACTTATCTTGGTGTAATGGTGACCATAGGACATCTAACTTAACCCCAGACATAATTTTATATTATCGCACACAAACTACGTATCAGTAAATAAACATGTTTATTTTGCAGGTAAATATAGTAAGCAAATCACTCGACTCGAAAACAAGAAAAACAATATGTTTTGACGTGCAATGAGTTTTGTTTCTACATCAATAAAAACACTCCAATAAAACGTCAAGCCATAACCACAGATTCTACTAATCAGAAGCAAAATCTAAACGCAGAATTTGGGATAATATTTTTGAACGCTATTTTAAGTGTCAAATTTCTATGAATTGCCATTATCTCAATAATATTTTACCTACAAAAAACAAGTTGTATTGTAATGTAACGATAATTAGGTTTTTATACCGTTTCCGATTTAACATTATCCTTTTCAAAAGTACTAATATAATGAATGATGCAGAGTTTGTTTGTCTGAGTGAGCAAATCCGTGGTCCATAAGAACAATAACCTGCCGTGTATTATAGCCGCGTCCTTTCCTGTAACTGTAAACTGTAGTCTACGTCTGTATGCTAATAATTATGGATTTTAAGATTACCTGACCGCCCCTATATTGGCACTTTCATACACAAACGAAGCCTGTGTCTAACTGTTATTTTATATTGAAATGCCGACGATAATGAGGAAAATGACAACTAGATGCAAACCGTATAAAATTCCCCACATATGAGGAAATATTTTAACATATCTGATGAACTTCCATGAAGAGGTCGCTACCTACGACATCGACACCAACCGATCATCAACCCTTTTTGACAGTCGTGTAAAGTGAGTGAACATTGACCAAATAAGTGAAATCAATTTACACAAGAACTCTAAATTCGAGGATTAATCAGCAAAGTCTATATATTGGGTAAGTTCTAGAAACATGTATAGTGTCGTTCAGAAAGTGTAGGTGCATTTTATGATGGGTCAATGACGTGATGTATAATGTTTACTACAATGGCAACGCCTCGCATTCTCCCACAGTTTCTCGCGCATTGTCTTACGGTTCTCACGTGTTATTGCGCTTTTCTCGACCTGGTTAGTTGACGGGCTGCTACGGTAGTGCTATAGGTTGCGCGAGATACAGTTAAGTGTTTAAACGAGATACCATAAGGCATCGTACCCAGGATACGTTCGTGAGTCATTCGTTCGCTCGGTTTCCGATTGATTTTTACGATTTTTTTCTCGCAATTATCCGTTGTCGTAAATTATAATTGATCGTGAAGAGTCAGACGATAGCATACCTGCTTATTGTGTGCAATAATTTGCATCATTGTGATGATGTTTGTGTTAGGGGCCTCTCTTTCGTCTCCAAGTTGTTGGAGACTATGCTGAGTGCCCAGTGATGTTCTCGGCTATCGCATATCAACTATCAACAAAATTTCTAGAGGAACAAAAGGTGAGGATATATAATTATGTTTATGTATAGATACTTATCGTAAAAACTGTGTATAGTTGCGTTGCTATAATAGTGCTTACACATGCAAAGTGATGTACAAAATGTTATAAAGATTTTTATAGCATTGTAGCTTATCATGTAAGTTATAACAACAACAACACATTGATGTTTAATAGTAGCTTAATATTATCCTCTTCACTGTATCATCGTGTACTAGCTATGTACGGTATGCATAGTTCTATTATTCTTAATAATCTCGTCAACTATACAATAACTATATACAAAACTAGTATCCAATTAGAAAAGGGCACATAGGTACCCTAAATACATATTAGAATTTGAAAATACCACTTAGTAATAGCTTTTTTTATTTTATTTATTTATTTATTAAGCAGAAAAATATACATTGGATTAAAATTCCTAAGTAGTGTATCAAAAACCAGACAGGTTTGTCCGCACAATACGTTCACCGTCGAGTTGTTGTACTCGAACTGAATAAGTTAATACTATACATTAGGTATGTACTTAATCTAGGTATAACAATATTAAAATTCAATTTGCACAACGAAGATATGCTATGTGGATACGCAACAAAATGATTTCATGTATGTTCTTTGTTCATAAAAAACAAAGGAGTTTAAGAAATTAATAATGTGCGGGTAGGGTGGTAAATTTACAACAGAGCGATGCTTCAATGGCTCACAATATAGTAGGAACATAATGCTGGCTCAGCAGTTTGGGTGTTAATACATGTCTGCTTATCCATCATTGTCATCTTATTATTGATCCTGGTTGCATCCAAGGCTTTTATCATTGATCCCTGGGTCTGCATGTAAAGATTTGATGTTGTTGACCTGTTTGTTTTGACTATATCTCCAGCTCTATTCAACTGTTTTTAATCAAACATGAACAAGTTTTAAACTCTGACCTTACAAACAAAAAAAACCTGAATCGAAAACCGTTCAGCAGTTTTTGGGTCCATTGCGAACAAACAGAAAAACAGACAAGAATTCCAAATAATACATTTTGAGAAATTCTTTTTCAAGTTAAACAGTTTTAAATTGTATTGTCATCAGAACTAAAGACTTCTGCCAAATATCAGACCAATAAGACAGCTGAAAGGGGGTCAAATTTCAATTACCTACTAGATTTGACCTAAACAAACGGGTCAAGTTACCCCTTTAAAAAAATTCATTCATATAACATAACCCAAGTTTTTTAAATGTGTCCAAGACACAGATAATTTACAATTTTATATAGTGATAGCAACCCATTTATGTCCCACTACTGGGCACGGGTCTCCTCTCCTCTAACGAGAGAGCTGAGAGGGTATAGGCCTTAATCCACACACGCTGGCCTAACGCGGGTTGGTGGATTGGACATGTCCTTAGAATTTCTTCTAGGACATGTGGGTTTCCTCACGATGTTTTCCTTCACCGTCAGCAGATGGTAAATCATGTTGTGATTAGCACATATAAATTCCACAAAGTGAAATTCACATTGGTGCTGTCCGGACGGATTGGAACTCGATACCTCCGAGTAGAGGCCGCGTCCTAATCCATTCCATCGCATAGTAGTACCTAGTAATGTGCATGTATTTACTAAAAAACGCCTTCTGAATTAACACCATAACATAAACTCACGCCTATATCCCCGAAGGGGTAGGCAGAGGTGCTAGCACCCAAATTTCGCCAGTTTATGTTTAGGTCCCAATGTAATAGGTGGCGAGCCTATTGCCATTAACTGGGCACTTATAAACCTGCGATAAATACACACATAACTTCGAAAAGCATCGAAAAGTCATTGGTGTGTGCCATGGTGAACCTGGGCTCGAACTCAAGACCTCGTCTCAGCAGTCCATTACCCAAACCACTAGGCTACCGCGGTTATTCATATATGCAACTTTACAATGTGTATGTATTTACAAAAAAAAAAACACCTGAATTAACTACATAACATAGCAACTAGTAGTCAGAGATACAAATATTAGTGCGTGTCCATTAGTCAAGATCAAAGTCAGATAAGTTTGTTTACCATCATGAAGGCAGAGCCATTAACATTATCAAGTAGTGGCTGGAGCCGTAAGTCATTAGCATGTAATGCAAAGTACCGTGGCTAGCATCTTTGTAATGGCCTTTAACTTTCTAACTACTGTACGTATGTGTGATGTATCGTGTGAACATATAAATGGAGGCATTTAAGTTGTTATCTTATGTGAATAGTGTGAAACTGTAATTATGATTTGACTGATGTTCAGCTTATTATGGATGGCCATCTTAATATATATAAATCTCGTGTCACAATGTTTGTCCTCAATGGACTCCTAAACCACTTAACCGATTATAATAAAATTCGCACACTATGTGCAGTTCGATCCAACTTGAGAGATAGGATAGTTTTTGAAACGGATTTCGACATCCACGCGGGCGGAGCCGCGGGCAACAGCTAGTTTTTTATATACTATTTAGGTGGCATAAAGCACATGGCCCACCTTCTTCTTTCGTGTCAATGATTCACTTCTTCAAATTATTCAGGCATAAAATTCTGCCATCTTAACCGCGCTATCAGTGGCCTTGTTAAGGTCGTCTTGACTATAAGGCCCACCTGATGAGAAGTGGTCACCGTGATCTATGGACGTGTGCAACATCAGGGGCGTCATACTCGCGCTGCCGACGATATTCGCCGAAACTGATAAATCAGTGTGTGTGAGATAAAAAAAACTACCTATAGGTTTTTAGATTTTTTCAAACGCACGAAGTCTATTTATCGGTGCAGTTTAAACTGTTTTCTCATTAGTAGGTGGCTATTAATATAGTCTAATGGTGTAAAACTAAGTGGAAATTGTACCACAATCATTATTTTAATAGAAGTCTAACAAAAAAAATACACCTAAATGTAATGTATTACAATTTGAAAACGTTAAGCTACTATGTGACTGACTGATAAGGGAACATTGCGGTATGATTGAAGATGTAGTGACCAAGACAGAGAAAGGGATGCTTAGATGGTTCGGACATGTAGAGAGGACGGATGAAGGAAGATTGACGAAACAGATATATGAGGTGAGGGTGAATGGGCAACCCGGTAAAGGCTGACCTAGGCATACATATTCTAATCAGATCCAGGACGTTTTGGAGAAAGGCCAGGTCAAAGATTACCCGCAACCGGCGTGTATGCATGAAAACAATTATGAAAGTTGAAGAAGCGAAAGGAGTATGCCAAGATTGTAGCAAGTGGAAAGATGTTGTCTCTGCCTACCCCAAAGGGAAAAAGGCGTGATTTGTATGTATGTATGTGACGGACTGTACATTGTTAACACAAATGTATGGCAAACATTTAAGATAAGTACATAATATCATGCTACGTAATAAATAACCAGAAATAATTAGCGTGACATGTATGAACCGAAACGAAATAACTTTTACTGTGTTGTTGTACCCTCACAATATTTAATGGTATTCAGTGAAACCATAAAAATGGCGCATTTTTGTATAAATATTATCAACGTGAAAGTGTTACGTGCGGGTACAGTTTTAAACAATATGTAGGAGGTTTCTATTTCACGCGCAGTATCGCTGTTCCGATGACATTGTGTCACACAGCCGACGGATACAAAACTCCTCTCATATTATTGTCATCTGTGACGCAGAGCAAATTGGTGTGGAAGCTACTCTCCAATTAACATTCGTGACGAAAAGTTGTCGCTTAGAGAAACAGCTATTTTATTCGATCTCGTTGGAAAAAAAGACAGGTATTCAAAGTAGTCTGTCAACTTATAAATTGGTTTTATAGTTTTTACCAGAAAAGGGGCGACACGACGGCCCGGCCGCATGTAAAACTTTATAATAGATAATAATAGCAACCCATTTATGTCCCATTGCTGGGTACGGGTCTCCTCTCCTCTAACGAGAGAGCTGAGAGGGTATAGGCCTTAATCCACACACGCTGGCCTAATGCGGGTTGGTGGATCGGACACGTCCTTAGAATTTCTCCTAGGACATGTGGGTTTCCTCACGATGTTTTCCTTCACCGTCAGCAGATGGTAAATCATGTGATTAGCACATAAATTCCACAAAGTGATATTCACATTGGTGCTGTCCGGCCGGATTGGAACTCGATACCTCCGAGTAGAGGCCGCGTCCTTATCCATTCAGCTGCCATCGCATAATGTAAAACTGAAAGGATTTGGGGTCGGGGACGCGAAAAATTGAAGACCTGAAATGAAGGCCACCATTATACAGGGTGAATTTTTCAAAAGGGATTGGATGGCCAAATCCGAAACTATAAGGAATAGCGAAAAATGGTCAAAGGAGTCACGAGCCCGATTTTGATGAAATTTAAAACCTCATCATTAGATTTTTGAAAAACCAATAAACCTAGCTGAGAATCGAACCCGTTGATTTTGAAAAAAAAAACACACCCTATATTATTACACCATACGATAGTGTCGCTGTTAAGGAACAAATTCTGGGAAGTAATGATATACGGCAAATTTAAGGAAAATTTGGAATTTAATAAAATTCATGTTTCATGTACCTATTTGTTTCATTCGAAATCCCAGAAAAGATCGTAAATATTCCGTGTTTTAAATTATACTCAGAATGATTATAATGATTGATGTTTTTTTTAAACAAGATGGAGCTCCAGCCCATAATAGCCGTAAAAGAGATTTTGATTCAGCCGTTTGACGACAACTTTATTGCAAGCAGCCAGCGAGATCCCTGGATCTTACTCCCTTAGATTACTTTCTTTGGGGGTAGGTATGTCAAAAATGAAATTTACAAAGACAACATGATACAGAGATACGAACAGTTGATGGCTTGAAACGTTCTTTGGAGAATATTCTAAACGGAATCAATAACATTCTAATATTGAATGCAGTACGATCCTTGAGGTCTCAAATCCAGCTATGTATTGAAAACAATGGTCTACATTTTGAACAATTAATCAGTTAGTGTAAGAAAAATAGAATGTATTTTGTTAAAGATGAGCTCTTTCCTTTAGTTTGCGGTATGTCATTACTTCCCAGAATAAGATCCTTAATAGCAACACTATCGTGTGGTGTAATAATATAGGGTGTGTTTTTTTTTTCAAAATCAACAGGTTCGATTCCTAGCTAGGATTATTGGTTTTTCAAAAATCGAATGATGAGGTTTTAAGTTTCATCAAAATCAGGCTCGTGACTCCTTTGAGCATTTTTCGCTATTCCTTATAGTTTCAGTTTTGGCCATCCAAGCCATTTTGAAAAATTCACCCTGTAGATGCCAAATGGTGAACTACTTGACGGTTTTAATGTTGTTTCACGCCCCGCTTAATTAGGACAACACAACACAATATGAGTTGACCAATTTGAGATATAATCTATTTAGGTACCTAGCACCTACGTCACTAGCTCTTTGTTACACTATCGCGGAAAATTACTGCGAATTTCAATTATTGTTGTAACAGTTTTTGTTAGAGTCAGCATGCAACGCGGGAAATTACTGAACGAATTAAAACTTAATGATTTTCTGATCGGAAAAAGTGATCATCCAGAACGGGACTTGAACCCGTGACCAGTCCCTTACAGGGGGAATGCTCTGACCAACTCCACCAATCATCCAATCCTCCAAAAATCATTGGGAATAGTTAGCATGCAATTGCTTTAAAATTTCATTTATAATTAAAACTTAATGTCTAAATAATGATTAACAGTATTTTTAAACTAGGCCTAGGATTTGAATAATAGATTGTATATTTCTGTAGGTATAAATGTATAATGACTGTTAAGTTTGTTCCTGAATAAAAAAACTAAAAAAGAACCATGGTAGTAAGTACATAGCTCACATGATGGTAAACGATTTCCGAGGCCAAATAAGACTGGATGATTCTATTTTCAGAGAAGAAATTGGTCAAATGTAGAAAAATTTGAACACTCTCACCACATGTCCGACAACCCCAAAACCCCTCATCTGAATCTGAGGATCTCTTTAGCGTGGGAACCCACTGTCCACACTTTCGCTCATAACGCGCATCCGCTTTTAACGAAATCACTTACCCTGACAAGTAATAGTTTCACAAGTAAACATTTTTATTACTACGTACGTGGCAGACAAGCGCTCGGCCCACCTGATGGGAAGCGGTCACCGTGGCCTATTGACGTGTGCAAAACTGAGGGTATCACACACGCGCTGTCTACCTTGAAGGGAAAGGGGGAGGGCTAGGAAGGGGTGGGGTGGGGTACAGTGAGCTGTGGCTGGGGTAGCCGGCGGAACACAGCACGATGGTTATTATGGCCGCGGTCTAGGTAGGCGGGAGATACCGTCGTGTCCTACCTCCTTTGCAAGTCCTAAAACATGCAATCAACAACTCATTATTCGTCAGATTCTACATATAGCTTATGCCTACGATTCTGCCCTTGTGGACGTCGGCATTCACATTTGTAGACTATATCTCCGGTGTTACTAAACCGATTGTGATTGAACAAGCGTAAGATTGATTGTCTGACCAAGACCTTTCCATTAAAAAAAATACATCAAAATTCGTTCAGTAGTTTTTACGTCTATCGCTAGTCGCGTATCAGAAGATATTGTTGCTCCTGCAGGTCCTTTGCCAACACATTCCAACAGAGCAGCATCCAACGAGATCACATTCCCTGCCGTGTAATCGTTTCACAAACAAGACTGCATCCAGCAGCTCATTTAGGTACAATCAACGACAAAAATTGCTTATCTAACAAATTTTCAAACGCTTATTATCAGCAACAAAAGTTGCCAAAGACTTACGCAAAAAATTACAAACGGTCTTTATATTAAAATCAGCTGTACTTAATTCTCAGAGGCAAATATAAATATTTTATTTTTCTTCATATAAAAGTCAATTCCGGTTGCATCGTTCGTAAATTAGCAAGTCTTGTTCATTGTTATATCAATATTTCATGTTTGTTTATTACGACTACGACCAGAATGGCTCAGCAGTTTCTTAGTACGTTAGAGGTTGCAGGTTTGGTTCTATTCTCATTAGTCTGTTTCTCGCTTCCCATGGGAACTTTTTCAAGGGGTAAAAAGTAACCTGTGTTATTCCAAGTTATAATCTTTTAAACCAAATTTCATCTAGATTTCATTGAAAAAATTTGTGTAGTCACAAAATTTTTCCCGAAGTAACTAATTTTAGCCCATAGATCTAATAAGTCACTTTTGCGCGAAAGAGTAACAAACATCCATACTTACCAATACTTACAATATTAGTAGAATACGATTAGTGAGGAGTAGGATAGTAAGAATAAACGTTTTAAAACCAAGGTATATGTAGCTTGTAATGACAGTGTTGAGCTACTTTTGTCGCTAATAGTACGATATGCAAATTAGACTCGAACAGGTAGTTTGTTGTGCCGAAATTAAGTCGGTCACTGGCCCATGACTCACGGTCATGCCTATGGCTGACACGGTGCGCGGCGTGCCGGTCTACTAACATGACCTCTAGCTACTGCTAATTGTATTTACAACCATTAGTCTGGCGTGCATGAAACAATTTTTTAGTCATATTTAGTGTCATATCTATTGTAGTCAAATTGGTCAAATTTCGGACAATTTTTTATTTGGACCATCTATTCGTGCTCATTGATATAGTGAAATCGACTAGAATGTGCTCTAGATGTGTAGAATGAATTCTTAGATCTCTTTGATGGCAAGCGGGGGGCGCAATGGCGATGGGCGGGTGCAGAAAGTATTAAATATTTATTAGTCATCGACAGATACTGTTTTAACAGAATAAATGACTACATTTTTATCAGTCAGAGGTGACGTAAACACTGATACCTATGGTAATATAGTATTCGTACAATACACACGACATACATATACTATACTAACGCCTGTGTATCTGTGAAGGGGATGGCAGAGGTGTACCTACTCACTCTATGTCAAACTTGGGGTCGAGAATGCAGGGTGATTGTATTATTACTTTACCGTTAAAATGTCACATTTAAATACAGGATAGCATTATAATTTAAATGTATGCGTCTGACTGGAGACATCTGAAATCGCACGAGTACCAGAAATAGTGGCGTTGTGCATAATATAGACTAGACGTAGTTTTGGCAGCGCTTTAGTGCATGCTAATGGCGTCTTTTGTTTACCAGGCACTTTTAGACTTCATGGTGTGAATCATTTTTAAGGCCAGACGATAGTATAGTCGGGCAATCTGTAGCCAATGAATTGCCCATTCTTATACAGTTAATATTATTATTATTATTTGGATGCAACTGAGATCGGCACTCGGATGATTCAATGGTATGGATTTAAAGATACCTTTGGATGCCCACCTGTAGCAGGGATCAGTCGTGAGACTTGAATTTTCTTTTCCTATAGGAGGAACTCGAAGCTCTGTTTCCCAGAGCCTTTGCAGAAAATGAAACTAAAACACGAATGTGTTGATCTTTACAGTGACTTGTATGTGTGCGTGTGTTCAAATATAAATACTATGATGACGAAATCTATTGAATGAAGTTGGGATGGGCTAGTGTGTGTGTTCGACGTGCTGTCTGAAAATAGAAATGCCATTGTTATCGTGTAAGGAAGACACACCGTTAACGTATACGGTATACGCATCACTATGTAACCTGTGCGTGGTAAACAGACTTGACGCACCCACAGTGCTCCTGTCGGAGGCCGCCTGGCAGACAACAATATCCAACAGGAAATTGCAGGTCACTTTTTGTACTTTTGCAAAACAAAAGTATTTTCCAGCTGACAAAATTTACCGTGAATTCCACGAAGTTTATACTTGTAGGCAATTCTAACGATAAATTGCCCCGCTCTAGCGAGACTAGCGCCACTTGAAGTGTTGACGTGTTCGTCAACAATTACACACCTGTCGTAGTGTTTATCACGCGAAACTATTATCTTGCATTATTATTTACATACTTTTCTGCTGAGTTAGATTGTTATCAGCGTCTGTATCAGACGGACGTATTACTTTGTGACTCTGCTGGATCTGTCTCTTTCTTCAACTAGCAACAGGTTAGTCACTATTAATTTGGTCTGTTTAATATTTCGACGTATAATTTGTAAAGGGTTTAAGGAGTCCCATAAAGATCTTCACGGCTCAAGCTAAACTTCACCTACTGGCCAGGATTTATGGAGCCACACAGAGATCTTCAGGGCTCAAGCTAACCTTCTCCTGCTGGCCGAAATACCTAACAGATGAAGCTCTGGAGCAGGTTTTCTTCTCGGAGTGGGTAACGAATTTGTTTCATGACACCAATTGCCTGAAAATTCGATCCAGTTTGAAGGATTAATGCGTTTTGCCTGAAAGTTCAGTCCACAGTCACGTTTGAATGCTTTAGATGCTACACATTACATACAGTAATGTGACGTCTTTATTAATTCGTAGTTGCCGGTGCATTGCCTCACTCGGTGTCATTGTCACTGGTTTCTATTCCTCGCTACTGGCGCTGGCAAGCGTTGAACTTTTTCCCACGCGATTTAATTCAATTATCAGCTATTAAGTATTTTAGATTAGGGAAAGTCAACAAATCAATAAAAAAAAATAAGCGGACCTCGTGCGCTACACTTTTTTCACGCAATCCTCACGAATAACACCCTCGCTGAGCCATCAAGCGTGGTTTTGTTGGATTTGAAGCGAATAAAACCGCATGCCTTCTTGGGTCTTGAGCGCTTGGATGTTAGGTGACCCAAAAGGCATTTCCCTTGCACCCTGGCTGACCCGGGTCGCCTCAGACTCCGAGATGACCCCCTTGGATACCAACTTGGAATGAAATAGTGAATAAACTGGAAAGTAATCTTACTACTCTCTCCTAGGTGGGATGGATAAGTAGCATAAATGGAACAGGCCGAATGGTACATAGTTCTCACGGAGGCTGTGATGCAATTTGAGATCCATTATCTACAGATATAACATCTGTACGACCAAACGGTAACGGCTCGCGCTACGCTCGCGGCGGTATCGAAGTAGGCGATGCTATTATCTCAATTACGTAGTAGTCGTACATGATAAGGTGTTGAGGCTGCTGTAACAGTATTGTTATTGCCACCTCGATATTAAAAATAGAAAGGTAAGCCGGTAAAAATTGTATCAATACTACCGGCTTTACATTTTTAGGATGGCAATCACAGGGTGATGGGTTGCTAACTTCTAGTGTTTTTTGCAACTGGCAATTAGACCATAGTGCCTGCTTATCAGCTGGTAGGCCATTTAGGATTTAATAAATATTCTTAGACCTATCTATGAGTAAGATAAGCTTAACTGGCTTGTGTAATGGGTTCTATAAAGCAGATACTACCCATAACTCAAATACATTTTCAAATGCATACAAATATTTGCACTGAGCGAGTGTCAAACCTGCGACCCTGACTTGGCAATCTATTCAGGCTACCGGAGATCTAATCTTTTTTTCTATTTCCTCTTTTACTTTAATGGTTATCTATACACAGTTATACTTCTAGCGTTCATAAACCACAATAACCACTTACTGAGTAGACTGTGTGCTCCATTCCTACCTTAGTATATAGTATGAAAAGACATATTGAAAGTGAAACCTCCTATCACACGACAAACGTTCATTTATTTAAGGTTCATGCACACATAATGAAAACCGTACATAAATTGCATGGCGGATACAGTAGTACATTGTACGTTATTCGTCACAGTAATTTAAGAGTTATGTACTAACATACAAAAAATGTTCGATCTTATCGTGCGCAAGCGTCGAAGCGAGACGCATCGACAAACAATGGTGGTTAAATAAATGACGATACAAGAATACTGCTTTGTTACGTAATCCTTTGGACCACTTTCACTTGTTTTTGTGGAATTTCGCGCGGACAGGACAACAATAGATATTTTTACTTGTCATTTATTTATGTTTGAAATATAATTGTTATAATGGAGTGACGCATGGATCAAATTATTTCGTACATACATACAAACAATCATGCTTCTATAGCCGGAGGGTTATGCAGGAGATTACCATCCGATATGTCTGCTTAAAACCTATCACTCGTCATCATGATCTTAGTGTTGTTGCATCTGAGGTTTTCACTTTGCAGTCCGCGGCCTACTTACACCTTCTCTTTCTTTTGGTTTGGTATATACAGCTTATATGGCAGGGACTTTCGTCTGCCCTCTAAATCCAAAAAAAAGCCTGCGCCAGAGTCTCTTCCCCAAAGATCTTGGTAATGAAAATTGTAAGGAAAAACCTACCACTCTGATGAAAATTTTAAATTTTACTTATACTAAATTTAACTTACCATAATCTCCAATGATTATTGAGTAAATTGAGTAAACAATTTTTGATCAAATTTGATCAAATTGAGTCAACGTAAGAAAAAGTAATTGTATCAACTAACTTCTTTGCCGCTCTCACGGTTTACAATAAAATTTATATTCAGAGAAGGCTTTACTAAGTTTATCAGTCTATAGTATTCTTTGCTGGAAAAACAAAAAAAAAACAACTAACATCTAACATCTTAACTGGATCAAAAACTGATCTGTTTTTGACTATTACACACCATTAATTCTTACCTCTCATTATGTTGACTCAACAGTTACACACGAGTCATGCCTTATTTACACAATGTTAAAATACATTACAAGAAAATCATTTTTCTACATTACACATCTGCTTCGTCAACACACATAAAAAGTTTAAACCATAAAATGCTCCATAGCTGACAGTGACACATTACGTATCCAGAACCCGAATCGACCGGACGTGTATGTGACTGAGACGCGTTTTCCAATTTTCTGTGTTGTGTTCTAGTGCGTACAGTGTTATGATGGGGCGGCTACAGAAACGCATGGGTCGCATGTGTTGTGTAAGTACTGATTCATGCCGTGCTGATAAATTATTCATATATGTGAGTCATTTGCGTCATAGCGTACTAGACAATCATCTGGCACTATTTATTTACAACTAGGAGAACTTGTTTCATCCTATTAACTAGTAAGGCTTCGTATCATTGCAGGTTGGAGTAGTTAGAAAAATTTTCTTTGTTCTTTTTAGTTCTGTTGATAATCTATCCGCTATTTAGTATTTTAAGACATAGGATTAGTAATTTTTTTTTGTAACTAGCTGTGTCCGCTATTTTTTTTGCGCAGAACACTTTTTTTTTTTAAATACCAGCTATCTAGCTAGTTAGGGAATGAAAATTCCGTCAAAATCGGTTCAGTTGTTTCAGAGATCCTGATTTGCGCCTGTCTCTCTCTGGGGACTCTAGGGTAAATAACTTAACTTACCTAATCCAATACAGGAGTATTCACCTTTATCAATTCTCGTCTCTTTATTCTCTTTCAAGCCACACCACTCTCATACATTCCTCTTTGTATCATCGAGTCTTACTCTATATATCTCAGTGGATTCATCTCAACTGCATTGATACTTTAAAAAGGATCTAGATGTTCGCTAGCATTGCTATATTGTGTGATAAAAATAGCAGACAAGTCGCGAACGTCAATTGAGTAATTGTTACGTCAAAATGAGCAAAAGTTAATTAGTCAACTGCATATCAGATGACCTTTGGACCAACGGGTAATTGACTAATGGATCCCACAATGTAACATGATCAGTACAGAAGATCTCAACAAGGATACAAGGCTGCTTCCAATATGGCTCTATTTGCGTACTACCTATTAAAAAGCTAATAACAGTTAGATACCTGCAAAATAAAATCAAGTCTTAAAATGAACCTTATAACAAGAAAGAAAAAGCATAATAACTTAGATCGTTTTGCAGTTGACAGGTTCATTGTAAAGTATGCTATATACATCATAACTATTTTTTATAGACGGCAGGCCCGCGTATGACCAATGTCTCTCCTGCTGGTAAGTGATGATGTAGTCGATTGTGGAGCACGCTTACCTAAAAGCACTCTAGATTTGAAGACTTATGTTCTAGCTTCCTGGAAATTCCATAGCCTTCCTGTGTGGTATAAGAAATTGCGCCTTAATTTACCATTTCGAACCAAATCATCAGGAAATTCAAGTGATCCGTTTCAGCCTGTTACCGCAGTATATCTACTTACTATCATAAAGCGAAACAATTATACTTTTTAGCTATGAATTATAAATTCTGTTTAGTAAAAAAACAATTGCTATTCCAGAAATAAATCGTTAATTAGAGACTAGTTGTACCAGCTTTTATTTGAATTTATAACAGTTTTTTTATAGAATTCTCAATGTTGTTGAAAGCCTATGTCGGTGCCGTCGTTAATAAATAATGGCTTCCGAAATTAAAACTCCAAGTCTGTTATAAAAACAAAAAAAGATTAAAGTCGACGCAAACCGACGTGGTCGCTCCAATTTTAACTTTAATTGAAGGAAACGAACTATTTTCGGCATCGAGTTTTAACTGCGTAAGAACGGAATACGGTGGTTTTATCTTGTTACGACTGATTCTAGATGCATTATACGAGCTGTTATAGATAAGTCTGTCTTATCTGCATAATTATGCTAAATAAAAAAAATACATTTTAAAATATTTATCAGACTGATCACCTTTCTTTTGTGAACGAATTTTCCACTACATAATTCTATACGAAAACATGTTATTTTTTTTTTGATTACGAGAATTGAATTGAATTGAAAAAATCTGTGGAAGATTACCAGCTGCCATATAAGTTAGGATGGCTATTATTTTGAAAGATACCCTGCATCTGTAATTTGAACAGTTGCCGACCTTAACTGTTGTTTCATTATATAAAACAGTAGGTACTAGAATTGTACTGAATTTGGCGATTGTATAAGAGGCTATTTCTATCGAATCGGCGATTGCATTGAAATGAGCTGGTTCGCATTGAATAGGAATGTGAAATTGTCATAAAATGTCACTTTATGGTTCATATACCTACATTATTAAATTATTGCATTTCATTGTGTTGACCGTAGTCGATCAAAAGTATTTTCGGAGCAAGGTCGATATGTTGTTTACTGTTTCCTCAAACACTCACTGAAATGAAGTCATTAGTTAATTACCGATTTAGTCATACTTTAGTAAGTAACGTTTAGTAATAGGAATGTCTAGACCTGCACTTTCTGTGGCTGCACCAAGTTTTCCTGGAGTCTTTGATTTATCATTATTATATTAATCTGTGACTATTATGGCACTATCGGTGTTTGCAATGGTGACTTCCATTTTAGAGACTTTGCCTCAGCTTGCCATCAAGCGAGGTGAAGTCATGTTGACGTGACCGACATAAAAAATAAAAAAAAAACTAGTAATCGTAACGTTACTTCACTTAGTGTAAATATTTGAAATGGTTGCGGGTTTCTTGCTGTGGTATTCCCGCTAAGAATAAGGATCATCTTTATTTGCATTAAAATATTGACTTACTCAAATAAGTTTCTGTAATTGTACGTGTGTTATTATCAGAATATAGGACACTGGTACCTACCACATCACTGAATCACAGTGGAACCCGTTAAAACATGGTGTTTTATCAAGGGAACTTGATTATGACATAGACATCGTTATGCTAGTACACTCGGCTGCCTGTACAGTAGGTGATCTCGGTGTGACATTACCTTGCCCTCTTCTGGGGGAGACATAATATCCCGGACTGCCCTGCTCGATGACTCAGGCAGGTTTTCGTTTAGCACTCTGGGGCACTCGATGTGTGATTTGCAGTAGCAGAGCTTTCCCATATGTTATTACGAGTAGTGCCACTTTATCACCTTTTTGTTAAACGAGTGGATGTAACCTCTCGCGATGATTCCCTCATGAGGGGTTTTGAGACTTGTAAGGTCGAGGCACTGCTGACCCACTTTAGAATGCAAATAGTTGTAGCATGAAATTTATCAATGTCATGATAATTATGCCTTCGTCTATTCATTTAATTATCATGTATAACTACACATATAATCAGCATTACTCATTGTGTAAATTAATTATTATAATAATGTTATTCTATTTTGGTATTAAAATATATATGTTATTATCATTATTATACATTTTAATGCGTCGAAACTGAATAGTATTCATTGTTTTAGAACATTTCTCTACATATGACCAATATAATTTCATATTATCGTCTACTTAATTTTTTGGTCGCCGATTTGCCGACTGCTGGTCAACTGGATTCTTTTTCAATGGAAAGCCTTATTTCTTCGTAAGATACATAAAAATGGGGTGGCCTTTGGTTTTCACTTCTGTGTAGGCAAAATGCATAGCAGATGTTAAAGTATTGCGTTCAAGGTTTTTTCCTGATAACATATTGTGTATAGTGTGAAAATCCCGTTATTTATACCAGGAAACCTAACAGAATATACTGTTGATAGCTCAGCCTCGTGATACGTGGGTTGGATATAAAACGGACGCATGATTACGCATTCTTTAACCGTTTGGACGTATTGTTATCAGTGGATAGTTATCGGGGCGTCGAGTGCTGAGAAGGCCATGCTGGGCAGATAGGTTTTCAGAACTGAGGCTTGTGGAATATCTCACTTATCTCAGTTCATTTCACTAATAATTTTTCTACACATTTTACTAAATGTAATTTTTTTAATCCATGGCCAAGTTTAGATGCACTTTAAAATCGATCTTAAGCATCTAAATTTCTTCTAAATTTGAACTTGGCAGGTTTTTGTGCTGTATGTCCCACTTGATTAATTGCATAATTACAATGTATTTTTTGTATAATGTAAATAACCTGCCAAGTTCAAATTTTGAAGAAATTCAGATGATTAAGATCGATTTTAAAGTGCATCTAAACTTAGCATTGGGTTGGATTTCAATCCTTTTTTAGGCGAACCTTTAGCTGATAGGAACTTGATGATATGTTTTTGGTGGGATCATTTCACTAACAATTTTGCTACACATGTTACTAAATGTAATTTATGATAATGATTAATACAAGAGGTGACCAGTAGACAGCCGTTGAAGAGTTTCTTTGACTTCATCTTCCATCATCAGAGCAGCAGATTTGTCAATCTTTCATGCTTAAACCGTTAGATGGATTTGTATGAAGTTTGGAATAGGGATAGGTAAAAAAATTAAAAAATCCACTAGTTCTGCCAACAACAGAACTACTCAACAGAACAGGTGGAAATTGCTTTCCCATTTGTTCTGTGCACAGAACTAGTGGGAAAAAAAATCCCACTAGTTTTGTCAACAGAACAACGCAACAGAACAGGTGGAAATAGACGTATTTTTATGAAAGCGTAAGTTTGAATAATATGCGGTGAAACGTGTATTTTGTGTCTAAGCAGCAAAACAGTCTTGTATGCCTGTTGTATGTAACGTGCCTATGTTATTGTTGGTTTTCATTGATTACAAATTCAGGTACAACTTATATATGGGTGTCCCGTGCATGGTGCATGTCGGCCGTTTTTTTTTTTATAAAGATGGACGGGTTTCACTTGTAACCTGCCACCGACAATGCCAGCACCTTTGAGAAGGTATAAGATTCTTGTTCAGAGAAATTACTCAATTGTTGTGGTATGTAATCATACCTACTTTGTGTGACAAAATTTGATAACACACAAGCGGTAGAGCCTCAAGACAATTTATCTTCAACTGATAGCAATTGCATCACAGTTTTATCATCGTGCAGTCGAAATTTCGTAGGAATTTGATATTTTCTTCGAAAAGAAATCGAAATCGATCGCGGTCGAAATATTTGTATGCAGAAATATGTATATTTGCATAGTTCTGGATGTTTCTATGTTTAATATGTATGTATACTATGTATTCGCATCAAAAGATGAATCTATTTATCAGAATCCATATTATAATTTTCCTTAGTTTTTGGTCCAGATAGCACTCCAAGAATATTATAATCATTATGTAAAAAAATGTGTTTGTTCGTATTATATGCGATGTAGGTACTTGCATAAACAATTTTATTATACAAATAGGAGAAGCGAAAGACGTATGCCATGGTCGTAGGAAATGGGAAAGCGTTCTCTCTGCCTACTCCAATGGAAAAAAGACGTGATATTACGACCGTTCATTCCATTCCAATGGATGCCATAAAATTTTGTCTACAGCATTGCTACCCCTTATTGGACCCGTCAGATGGTGCCGTACTCGATTCCTACCAATTTTCCCGTGGGACGCTGGAACAGGTCAGCTACATTATCATAATTCGCTTTTCCGGCCTCAGTCTGGCACGAACGTGACGATTCATCTCGTATGTATGGTCCAGGTGGCACCTTATTGGTATGCATCACACAGACGCCTTTGTCGATCAATGTTCCGCATGAATAGTTTAGAACTGTATTTGACAGCTGTTCAATTCACAAGCTTTTGTTTAAATTGATAAGTTTGATGTTAGGTAATTTGTTTTGATCAAATTTCGAAAATCAAAACCAATTAACGTATTTGTTGTATCGATTTGCAGTTTTGTAAATAAGTAGGTGGTTTAGGGTCTAATGTTGGAGTTAGGATCTGACTAGTTAAGCTTTTTAAGGCTAAGCGTTGTTCCTGATCGCATCTGTGGCTTTCACTGAGTCCAGGGTTCGCTTACTCTATCTCCAGAGTCTCATTCGGCAATCAGCAAGTGTACCGCTTACAGTTGAGGGTGGCTTAGTACTCAAGATCTCTTTAGAGCCAACCAGTGCATAATGATGATATTATCCATTACAAATTCCACTCCAGTGAACCGTTACATCCTATAGAATTTAAAAAACATATACTTTCACTCGCTTGCAACTTTCTTATTTATAATCTTAACAGGATTAGCGACTCATTCGTATAAATTAGACAGTATAAAATAAAAAACCATATTTGAACGATACTGTACGGATCCTTCGTCGCCTAAGGCATCATCATCATCTTAACATTGTTCTCGGTTGCATTCAAGTCTTTCAGAAGGCAGATGGCAATCGCGTCCAGAAAGGCCGTTAAATTAGTTGAGAGAGTTTCTGTGCGTACAACGCAGGAGACTGTGGTCCTCCTGCTGACAGCACAGAATCGCTCCAGTGAGCTCTGGCTACCCTACTTACCGGCGGGAACACAACACGATGGTTACTATGACCGCGGTTTTCTGTAGGGCGGGAGGTACTACCCCAGTCAGACTGCTTAATTCGGACGGGAAATACCGTCAGTTCCACCTCCATAATAATGCCACCTTGGAGACAACTGGGTAAACGCTGTTATTAAAGGCTTATGGCAATTAAACGGCATACACACGATACAATTTTAGAGTGATCAATCAAATCGTAAAGTGTGGATAGCAATTTTCATATTTATCTTTAATGTACATATGGAAGGAGATTGACGGCAATTGGGCAATCAAATTGTGGGCATTCGCTTTAGTAAGTGATAAAAAGTCCCGTCATCATATTTTGTACCGTTTCAATTTGATTTTGCTGATAAATAATTCCACCAATCGTGTGATGGTTCACGTGACAAATTCATTTGTGATTCCCGTGAGATGGAATGTTTGTTGATCAACACGACTCGGCAGATAACTGTTTTGTTATTTATAGTGGAATCACTTCTCCTCGGTGCCTCAACTAATAGCTATGTTATACCGTCAAGAGGAAGTTGAGAAGCCCCGCAGTCTCCAGGGCCTGAACATTTTTTTATATGACTTAGGTGGCAGACAAGCACACGCCCCACCTGATGGGAAGCGGTCACCGTTGATATATAAACTGGCGCACTTTATAGAATATATATTTATATGCAATAGAAAATAAAATCCTTTTATGAATAACTATTTATGCCAAGAGTAGACTGTTCCGTCAAGATGTCTTCAAGTCATCTCTACAGATGAGCTATTTAGGTTTATGAAAGACTAATCTTTTATTCATATAAAGCATACAAAATGAATATTCCAATCACTTCTGCCTTAGTGATCCCATCAGCTCATAATTGAATTCATCAATCTCTTTGTTTGAGGGTCAACAAAACGTTTAAGGTTAGAGGTATGTGCGGAAATTGATCGTGACGTCATTAAAGGCTCTTTACGATTAAATTACATTAATGTCTAGGTTAGTGAATATAATATCATTCTCTGAACCTTTTTCCCATCTAAGTTGGGGTCGGCTTTCCAGTCTAACTGTGATGCAGCTGAACTTGGATATTTTCCGTGGAGCGACTGCCATCTGACCTCCACAACCAATGGTCATTATGACCAATGGCGATATCGAAGTTCCAAGTTAGACTGGTTGGACTTTTGTGGGATCCAACTGCCCGTAACGACTGCCATAGATGTTTGTATGGCAACCGAGACCGACGGCTTAACGTGCTCTCCGAGGCACTAATAAACCTGCGATTGTTTTTTTTTTTTTTTTGCGATTTTTTTGCGGTTTGCGATGAATTTGCGATAATTAGTGAATATAATATATTTTGTAAAGTTTTCGCCCTGTGTAAATACTCTGGGCCTCGATTCTGCTAAAACAAGCCACTGTCATGCCATTCAAAAAAATACCATTTAGTTTTGGACTTTACTGTTATCAGTTTGAAGTCTAAAATTAAATGATATTTTGTAGAGCGAATGAAAAAGTTTAATGAACTCTTTTCATTTGATGGGCCACCTTACGCCCTGGCGTGGGAAATCTCTCCTGGCGTGGGAATCCCTCCTGGCGTGGGAATCCCTCCTGGCGTTGGAAAGCCCGGGTGCGAGGGAAATCTCTCTTGATCCGGGCCATCTCCGGATTCGAGATGGGCCCCCTTTAGTATATAACACCTATGTATGACCGCCGCGGCCTGCATCTTGTGCGTTGTGCGCTGTCCATAATGTTTGTACGCGTTCATCTCGAACTATTAAGAATACCCCTAATTAAATTTATAGGTTATATTATCATAGATTAGAGTGCTTATTGAAGTTTGTTGAACGATATGGATAACATGTATCGCTACATCGTAAGATAATGATTGTTTATCAGTGCATAATAAGTAGGATATCGCTATTATTGCTTGTTTTAACCGATTTAGTTGAATGATAACAATTTAACTAAGCTTTAAAGTGTACACGCTTCACTCCACCTAAAGCTAGTACAAAATGACCCATGATGGGCCACATGAATGTATACAGGGGGTAGTGGTATTCCGTGGCGCACGATTTGCCATCGTAGAGAACAATCGGGATGTTGTCGGTTTTTAGCAGACTTTAAAGGAATCGTGGCGTGGAAAAGAGGTATGCTTATGCACCATTGTGTGAATACCTACGCGATGATGGCCAACAGTTGCGCATTGCGTAGGCTGGTCCATCACTGGCCACACTGAAATTACTGGTGATATAATATTCTCTTTCCATGAGACATCGCTGCGCTAATCTGCGTCCGTTAGCACGTTTCACATATTTATTTAAATTTTTGATAATGAAAAATTGCTAATATCGTATTAATTTTCTTAAAATGAGTTTACTACCCACATACAACCACTAACGCTATATGGATAGCCACAGCCATCCATATAAGTTAGTTAACACGTTACTATGGCGAAACTTTTTGGATGTCCAATATCAGCCAGTATGTTTTTCTCCTACAGCCAGTAGAACCTGTTGGCTAATACTTGGCGCCTCAAATATGTAGGTTAGTTAATACTAACACCCACCGGGCACTGGTATGGTTTGATCACCAAAACAATATTCAAAGTTTCCGTCGCAAGTGCCACGTGACATTTTACGACAGTTTTGAAGGTCCTCTAAGGGCCATACAAACTTTGTTCTATTCTTTATTAATTATTTTCTTTTTTTTACCATAACAATCTGCTCTTGTACCAAAACATATTAATAGCTATAACGAGATTTTTTTATTGAATGAAAACCTCTTCTTTGTAAAGACGGCTAAAAGTGTTGTTAACAACACAAGCTCAATATTAATTAGTTTTCTATTCTAACACCACGTTTGGCCATACATGCCACAAACTGCTGTATTTGGTTAGATATGCTGCACTAGTTAAGAATGTAGTTTTCAAGATAGCCTATCGTGGGTGTCGTCGAACAATCAGATGACATCACCCGAATGGTCCGGCGACAGCGCACGCAATAATTCTTTCTAACGAGCTATGACGTCACTCCTCTGTAATTGTTTTTGTATTAGGTCATTAAGTGTTTGTTTATCTCATTAGCACGGTGGTCAGTAAAACGAAGAAGTGGTATCGCTTTTTTATTGCTTTCAGTTTCACAATCTTGTTCAGCGGTTGCAATTTTCTTTCAGTGCAAATGTGCTGGGGGATTTGCTTATTCTTTTCTTTCGTGCGCCAATTCTCAGGCCTATCCAAAGCTCCCACTTTGGGTCCGCTTGCTCGCTGTTTAGGTGTTTCAGGGGTCGTAATCTAGTTTAGAGACTGGACTAGCAGTTTCATATTCCCATGATCCAATTTTTATAGGTAGTTGACATTACCATATTTAAATGGTATTTTTAGAAATGAAAGTGGCTTGTTTTAACAGAGTCGAGACCCAGGATTCGAACCTGTGAACTCTCGATAACACCAAGTCATTTACAATTAAGTTCTCGACGCTTCTGAAGTTGATAGATCAACTGCGTGTCGAATTACGTTAAACATCTTCGCAGTAGCGATCGCTGTGGGATACTATGCCGTCTGTAACCTACCCACAATGAATCCGTGGGAATTATGTCACATCACAAGAACCCTAACCATAGGCGTACACTTGGCGACAGGCGACAGCAAAAGCTCGGCAACTAGACGCGATGAGAGGTTGCGGCCGACAATTTTATAGCGCCACTAGACGCGTCGACTTTCCTAACTTGTCGTCGCGATTTCACGTCTCTGACGCCAAGTGTGCGAAGCTTAGAACTAAATATATGAAATTCTCGGCCGCAGCCTGTAGTCGCGTCTAGTCGCCGAGCTGTCGCTGTCGCTCAGTGTGCGCCTAGTGTTAGTGTCTATTGGTCTCTATAAATCACAGTAGCAGTGCTCGAACTTTCCAGAACATAACACGTGTCCCTCCTTGTTCCAGTGTTCGTGTCTCGTGAGCCCGGCCAACATGTCGAAGAAGCCGGCGGCGCAGCCCACGCTGCACAAGGTGATCATGGTGGGCTCCGGAGGCGTGGGCAAGTCTGCCCTAACCCTGCAGTTCATGTACGACGAGTTCGTCGAAGACTACGAGCCCACGAAAGCCGACAGTTACAGAAAGAAGGTGAGATGATCGTTTTTTTTTATACTACTTAGGTGGCAGACAAGCACACGGCCCACTTGATGGAAAGTGGTCACCGTGGTCTATGGACGTGTGCAACATCAGAGGCGTCACACTCGCGCTGCCGACCCTGGAGGAGGGAGGGTCAGGAAGTTGGGGAGGGAGGGGATTGGGAGATGAGGAGCGCGGGAATGTGAGCTCTTACTACCCTGCTTACCGGTGGGAACACAATACGATGGTTATTATGGCCGCGGTCTTCTGTAGGGCGGAGGTACTACCTCAGTCGGACAGCTCAGTTCGGACTGGAGATACCGTCGTGTCCTACCGTCCTAGCGTTGTAAGATGACCAAGACTCAGCCAAGTGATTTAATCTTACTTCAAAGTTAGCCAGCCCTTTGTAAATTTGCCCGCCTATCACATATTACATATACCCATGCCTTTATACAGAGTGAATTTTCCAACTGGGCCAAAATCTTCAAAATTTGTCCGAAAATTCGCACTACAAAAAGGTAACATTATAGGAAATACATTTCTTATAATTCCTATGCATCAATTCCAGGTGGTATTAGACGGCGAGGAGGTTCAGATCGACATCCTGGACACGGCGGGCCAGGAGGACTACGCGGCAATCCGTGACAACTACTTCAGATCCGGGGAGGGCTTCCTCTGCGTGTTCTCCATCACTGAACCTGAGAGCTTCGACGCTACACAAGAATTTAGGTAAGTTATTAGGAAATTACTCTTTAATGATATTTTGAGCATTCGATTAGTACTTCACGCTATATACAAATATTTATTTCATTCATAATTGTGGCGTGATTCCACTTGTATCCAGCGCCATCTAGCGATAGCAAGTTACACTGCTTCGAAACTGCTATAGATCTATCGATCATCGCATATACAACATTTCAACGACAATTACTAGGCCGCTAACTGCAAGACGTGTCCATCCATTTTTTTTGTGCGGGAACGTTACACCTCTTTCCTTTATTTTTTTTAAAAAGAGTACTGATTAATTAAAATTGATAGTAGTATTCCACTGCTGGAAATAGACTTCATTGTGAGTACAGTCCTGCCTGCAGTCATATGAATATTGAAGGTTAAAATATGTACGGGCGGTGTTCCAGGGAGCAGATCCTGCGCGTGAAGAACGACGAGAACATCCCGTTCCTGCTGGTGGGCAACAAGTCGGACCTGGCCGACAAGCGCCGCGTGCCGCTGGACGCGTGCCGCGAGCGCGCCGCGCACTGGCAGGTGCCCTACGTCGAGACCAGCGCCAAGACGAGGGACAACGTCGACAAGGTTAGTACAACCTCACCCCCCCCCCCCACCCCCTCCCCCCGGCCGGTCAGGGTCGCCGCTCACCGTGACACTGAACTTAAATGCGCAGAATGAGTTTATATGTGTCTTTGGTGGAAAGTGCGGGGTGCAACAATGGGATCCCATAAATATACCGGGTGTAAAGGAAACGCTGCCGAAAACGAACACTGACGATAGGTACTGAAGATAAAAAAACGTCGTCGGTCGTTGACCTTTTGCGCCGCGTGGGGTCAACGACCGGCGACGTTATACTGATACTCATTGAAAATTTAGCGGTGGAGTGTGAATAATGCTTAAAATATTTTGTATACTATTGCTTTATCTTTGATCACCCGTCCGGCAAACGGGCTTCCCAAAAGTAAATAATAAAAATTGCTTTATCTTCGTTTTCGGGAGCGTTTCCCTAACATGCAGTATAAAACTAACCAAGCACTTGCGTCAATGGTAAATCAGTCCTCTTGCGCATGTGCGAATTTTTTGACGCATGCTCAAAATTTTTGACCCTTTTGCGAAGTGGAGTAAGAAAAGGGGTCATCATAACGCTAAGATGGTATTAATAGTAAAATCTAATTTATCAAGAAATTGTCAATCCCTGACCGGCCAAGCCATACGTCTAAAAATTCTATAAACTTAGAATAATTGTAATGTTGCCAGTTCTCTATAGAATCTCCCCACTGAAGCCAAGCCTGAGCTTAGCACACGCTTTCAGTTGATAATTTATAATTAAGTGCAGCTCTGGTCGGCTTATTTAGAGTTGCGTTTGCGCATCTGCCTGAAGCTTGTTTTCGAATACTGTACACATACGAACATACATATACAACTACAATAGCTAAGGATAGTTTTATCGATTAGGAAAAATATGATTATCTATGGAAAGGACATCTTTAACGCGATTTGATGCAGCTTCCTTCAATATTTAAATATATAACAGAATTAGGTGACTGTAGGTTTTAAGATATTTAACCGACATCTTACAGTCTACATATACTCACGCCATTCCTCTTATGGGGTAGGCAGTAACTTGCTCCGGTCTTTTTACAGCCCTCGAGCTGTTCTCACAATCATTAAGCCTTTCAAACCGGCTTCCTCAGCTACAGTATAAGTATAGTAAGACAAACGTAATTTTTAATTTCGTCGTTTTTAAACGCATTAATTACGTAGCTTTGGTTTCGTAGACGTCCGAAGGGATTGCGGCTGATACTTGATAGGGTTTCAAGATATATTTTTGTTAGATATTTTGAACAGTACAATTCCATATTTGTCCCCAACCTGCAATACTCAAATATCTGAATTTCTAGCACCTGCTAGAAATTCAGGAATTTACTAAGGAATATCTATTCCTTAATAGACTTTAAAATTGAGCAACTTATATCTTGGGTAAACCATGTTTAAAGTTTCCTTCGTTGGTGAAGTGGAAGCATTATTAGGATCTAAATAAGGCACTGCGAAACGCAACTCTAAATTAAAAGACACAAGAATGATTTTCCAACCACCCAAATTCTCTCCTAAAAATATCAGACAATTTTGTATCTATGACCTGTTGTGTTCTGTCCGGGGCTATGGGTATGTGGGGCTTGTGTGTTGTCCGCCATGTTGACCCGGTGTGGTGTGCAGGTGTTCTTTGACCTGATGCGGGAGATCCGGTCTCGCAAGTCCGACGACAGCCGCGCCACCAACGGCGACGTCAAGAAAAAGAAAGGAAAGAAAATGAAATGCCGCATCTTGTAGGCCCTCGACCCCCCCCTCTACTTCTCTCAACCAGCCTCGCGAACCGCTCGCCGGACTTGTCTATGGACGTCGGAATAAGTGTTGTGTCCCTGTATGGACGTATGCGCATCTATTGTAAATACTATCGGGTTTCCGTGTGTAGTGTTCGCGGGCAGGAACTTTGTCCGGAGAGCTCCGATAGCTTCTGGAACGACTAGAGTGTCCACTGATGTCTTTAAGAGCGTCTGGATACATACATAATCACAGGTTTGGAGCAGGCTAGATATCGCGTGTTTTAGATAGTATGACTCTAAGCGTGTCATTTTTTGCCTACCACCGATGACGTCATGCCATTTATTGATAATTTTTCTCTGTCGTTTCAACTTTTCTGTCAGCACAATCGACCAGTGCCTCGATTCTGTTAAAGACAAACCAAAAAAAAAACTATTTAATTGTTATAAAGTTAAAGTTTAAAATCAAATGAAAATAATTCATTAAATTTTTTCATTCGTACTACAAAATATAATTTTAGACTTTAAACTGATAACAGTAAAGTTCAAAATTAAATGGTATTTTTATGAAGTGTCAGTGGCACGACAGTGGCTTGTTTTAACAGAATGGAGACCCTGCAAAGTTGAACTTAGACTGAAATAGAAGCGTGACAAACCGCGGCAAGTTGTGTATTGCAGTTTAGACGATAAGCAGACGGAGGCGCGGGGCGGTCAAAATGACCGCGACGCACTCTTATTTGTACTAAGGTTGCACTTGTCCGCGCAATAGCTCATGTCGCTTGTCATACATACGCGGGCTAAATGCGATCTAATGAAAGTAATAATAAGAGTGCGTCGCGGTCATTTTGACCGCCGCGCGCCTCCGTATGGTTAACGCCTTAGTCACACGCTACATAGGACGGCTTGCGGTATCTAGTCTGTTTTAAACTTGTGTACACAATACTTTCATATGATCGCTGTAGTATATAATATAGCCACAGATTCCAATTTACATGTATTTATAGATTATATAATAATATCTGGTATAGTCTGCCAAATAATGCGATGATAGATTATAAACATATAATATGAATTAATAATAATTATTAATGAGTATATTACAGCCATCAAATGCATACAATTTTTCGAGACAATTTCTTGTAAATTTGTCTCATGTACTTTGTACTCTATCACACTGATATTTTAGTTGATATTCGCGTGTCGCGGCACGTCGCTAGGTGTAAGCAGGTTCTTGTAAATTTTAATATATTTCGCCCAGTTTGGTGCTCGCATTTATTGAATACTGTTTGTAACGAATCTTTGAATAAATATCGTATTTTTTAATCAAAATAGTATAATTTAGATGTCGAAATAGTTATCGGTGGTAATATTTATCCCGTCGCGAGTCCGTCGTGGACTATCCCAACGAAATATGACGTCAACACATCCAGCGTTGCCAGTTCACTCCACTGTCATATTTTTCGTTACAAACAGAATTCCATAACATTTTTTAAACAATTGTTGTAACTTGTACTAAGCTTAGTGCTTCGTGTTTTGTACGCATCGCAATTATATGTGTAGGGCGCACGGGCAATGAAATATATAGACGAGTCACTTGAGATTTTTTAAACCATTAAGACCAGATGCATCTACTACAAAGTTTTTGTAATTTGCTATACCAAGATCGCGTTAATTCTTGTTAACATTATTATAATACATACATACATATGCTCACGCCTTTTTGCCTCCGGAGTAGGCAGAGACAACAGCCCGCCATCTGCCTCTGTCCTTACATACTTCACGCGCTTCCTCTACTGTCATTAAACCTTTCATGCAAGCTCACCGGTTTCGAAGGGCTTTTCACCTGCCCCTTTTTCAATAACTCATTAATTTGGGCATTATTATATGAAATGCAAAACCAAAAGTACTATTTACAATTGAAACAAAGCTTTAACGCAATTCTATCAAGATATGTGATTTCACGTGAACTGCCGACAATATTATAATTTTTGGACTGATTTTGATTATTATAATTTGGCAATTATTGATATCAGGTAATCCATAAGTTTTCTTATATAGTTGTTTATCTGTACCTAATGGTTTAAAAGACTTTACTGACTCGTCTAACAAGTGCAATGTTGATTACGTGACAGAACCTATTAAAACATTCGATAATACCCCTAATAAAACCCACATGTCCTAGAAGAAATTCTAAGGACATGTCCGATCCACCAACCCGCATTTGCCAGCGTGTATGGATTAAGGCCTAAACCCTCTCAGCTCTCGTTAGAGGAGAGGAGACCCGTGCCCGGCAGAGGGACATAAATGGGTTGTTAGTCTGTCACAAGGCAGTCAGATCAGAAGTTCAGTACGGTTCTGTCATTGAACAATGTCCACACACGTACTAAGCATGGATGGTAGCGTAAGTTTTTTATTTATTTGTATGTAGTAAGTGCTAAATGTATTGTGTAATGCGTTGAGGGGTATTCTGTAGTGTGGTCAATGAAACGGTATTTATTTTGTATGAATCGAACCTTAGACTATGCGGTAAGAGAGCTAGTCAATGTCTCAAGAGTCGTGTGTTACTTAAATTTTACTGAGGCTCAAGTTTACAGGAATCCCCACCAGTGAATAAATATATATATAATAAATATTGAATCATGATATTGGAATTACTTATTTTTCAAATATAAATTACGTACATTCCTATTCGTTCAGAGCGAGAATAAGAAATACTGTTTCAATGAACATAGCATTAGATTGTGATTGTCCGCACCAGAATGTGTCGATTTTGTAATGTCTTGTATGTTATGGTTTGACGTTTTGACCGCCATTTTAAAAGATACCTTACGCCATCTGTGGTAGATTCTAGAACTATTTTGAAACGCACTATCGAAATTATTACGGTAAGTGCCAACAAATTGACTCGCCGCGCAGCAGACAAGACCTAGTTTGGTTCGGGACCTTTTTTAATTTGATTGTCTGGTATTTGAACAAAACATTGCGTGAATGTGTGAAAGGTATCATATTGTCATAATGATGGCAGTCAAAATGTCAAAACGAAAATGTAATTCTAAGTTTTGTATGCAACAAAGTCTGATATTTTTAAATCTCCACGATTTATTTTTATTATATTTGGCTGTTGATCCGCCATTATGGATATTTGGGTTTATTTTAAGATAATGTTTATTGTGAGGAGCTACCCACTTGATATATTTTATTATTATAACGATTGAGTGAAATAGAGAAAGAAACTGCCAAGGAATGCAGTATTAGAAAACAGCCATTACTTGTTGTCTAAATAGCGTCATACATAATGTACTAGTGTCAAGACAGATGCGTTATTTTATCCACAACCGCTCTGAAGCAAGTATTGTGTGATTATTTTAACACTTGATTCGGTAAGCTTCCTCACAATAAGCATTTGGAAGATAGTCTTACACAGGAAACGCACGGATACTCTCCGTCGCGTTGATTTCAAGAAAATTGCTTGTTATTATAATTTTAAGTGATGAGCTTGTGAACACGGCTTTATGGCCCACAGAGCTCAGTATGTGTAATGCCATTTCTATGTCCACTCAGTGCTACGGCACGTATTTATACGGAGTTAGCATAATAAGGCCTCGTTGTATCTTAATATGGCCGCGAGCTGCCAACACGACCATACCGAATGCTTTAGAAGAATATAGTTATGAAATTATCCGATCGGTTAGGCGTTTTGAGCTCTTTGCTCTGCCTCAATCTTGTATCGACGTTCAGTATAACGCACACTGGACTGTCAGTCGAACGCTAAACGCCATAAGGGTCTGTAGACAAAGTGATAATCTATTAGTGCAATTGTTTCGAAGCGATTTTGCAAAATTCCGAAATTTATGGGAGTAACATTATTTTTTACATAATTATGTCGACAAATAATATCACTTCCATAATTTTGGAATTTTCCACTGGCGTTATAGCCATTAGAATGTGACTTTGTCTTGGCCCCTACAATTAAAACTCACTCTTTTACGTTAGGTGTCGATGGTAAATGTCAAGTTGACAGCCGACGCCGATAGACGTTTTTACAATTTGTATTCCTATGTAATTTAATTCCTTAAGCGAAGATCAAGCCTACGCGTTCAGACTGCGCACGCGCATATTGGACGCGTTGGTTCGAGCCTACCTTTATAGAATAGTTATTTTAGTTCACAAATGTATGATTATGTACCTACGTGTATGTATGTATATCGAAGTCACAGGAACAAAACGATTAATATAAAGCAGGAAATATACAGATTTGCAAAATGACGTGTATTTTTTTTAAAGGCTAACGATCTTTAGTACCTTTTTTTTGTATCGTGCGGAAATCCCAACGTTTACCCCGGTTATATTGAATTCGAACCAACTAAAACCGCACGCTGTCTTGGGTCTTCGGATGCCGATGATCTCTAGTACCTATTATCATAAACCAATTAGGTTTATCGTTCCAAATTTAATCCTCCAAAGTATATACCTACTTAGCTTAATCCAGTAAATTTTGATTAATTGACAAAGGTGACATCTGTATTTGACTAAAACTTTTCACGGAGTCACCAGTTACAAGAACACAGGTATTTTCTTCGAATTCTTTCATGATTTCTTTTTTTTTTTTTAAAAGAGTTCTTTCCGATTGTTACTGAAAGTGCTTTTACAGAATCCTAATTGGTGAAGGTGCAATTGATAAAATTGATCGACTATCCTACCCAAATGCAGGTATCAGCTTTTCATAAAAGACTCGAATGACTTTCAATAGGATAGAATAAATTAGTACGGAGTTAGGCTCAATTCGAACCATGGCAGCGGTTGGAGACGCCTCCCAGCGTTCATTGTCTGCAGCTTTCCAGCATTGGACGACAGCTAAGTTAGTAACTACACAAAAATAAATGTGTGTATAAGTACAAGTGAATACTATTGAATGAAATTTTAAGCAATTATATCTTCTATCTATCTTATATCTATCAAATATCATTTTTTCCGATCAGAAAATCATTGGAAATAGTTAGCATGCAATTGCTTAAAATTTCATTCAATTAATCGGGCGGAGAATCTAAAAATAATGTTTAAAAACAACTGCAATATTGTTCATTGTTACCGTAGTTCGAACGAATTACGGTAGATGGCTCCACCGGCGCCCTAAGCCGTAAAATATATCGGAAAATTTCGAGCATCTAGAATGGGTCCAGGTAGCTCAGTTGGTCAGAGCATTCCCCCTGTAAGGGACTGGTCACGGGTTCATGTCCCGTCCTGGATGATCATTTTTTCCGATCAGAAAATCATTGGAAGTGAATACTAGATTAGAAATAAATTAAACTTAAGTGTACATGCGCAGGCCTTCGTGTCATTGATCCGAGCTATGTCGACGTTGAAGAAAGCACAGGGCCCCTTGGAAGAGCACTCCGAACCCAAGAAGAAAACCTCATGCTGCACCTTGATCTAGCTTCACTATAGACTGATGATGAGCAAATTTGGACACGGCATGTGATGTGCTAGAAGAAAAAAATGGTATAAGCCATATCCATTTTTGTAAACGCTTCGCACTGCCAATATTAAGATATCAGGTGGTCTACTATCATCTCTTAAAGCAATATTATTTTAATATTACTTAACGTTCATAGTGTGAATCGGACTCGGCCCATCGTCGTCCGTCTTTATATTAGTATTCTATTTCAGGTCTTAACAGAAGCAATAAATATACTCACCATAGAATATAAAAGTAAGAGATACTATCTTAATATATATAAATCTCGTGTCACAATGTTTGTCCTCAATGGACTCATAAACCACTTAACCGATTATAACAAAATTCGCACACCATGCGCGGTGATTTCGACATCCACGCGGGCGGAGCCGCGGGTAACAGCTAGTTTGACCATATAACATTAGTATCCGTCGACGCCGATGGTCCGATTCACACTATGAAAGTCACAAAGTAAGATCGAAATAATATTTGTGGTAGCGCCCCAGTGCTGTTTACTTAATGACCTATCACTATATATAAATGTATATGTCTGTACTTTATTCTATGTGAGACCTTCCTATGATCTTTACACTTAACGATGTATTATACTTTAGACTTCTCTATAATAAGCTAATAGCGATATATATTGCAATATTCGTGGTTGAATGGAACGTGAATACATAGGCAACTCCATGAATTCCTACTCCAACCGTTTTAATTGCCCAGAGGCCGCAGTCTAGACATTTATCGCTACGACTTTGCTACCGAAATCGCAAGCTAAGTTAGCGACAAACATCGGTTGCAGTAAATATTCTTGTGTCAAACGGTAGTCTGTACATTTGGGATGGTCAGCAATATGGAGATACCGATAAATCGGTAAGTTTGTGATGATATTCGTTAAGATACCGACAAAATCGTTAGTTTGAAAAGTAGAGACTACCAAATATCGCTTACTTTGCGTGTGTCGACGCAAACTTAGTTAGCGACCGAATTCGGTAGCTAAGGCGTTGCGATAAATGTCGAGACTGCCGCCCCAGCTACCTGTAGATAAAGTTCCTTCTGCAACCTTTGCTGCGAAGGTCAATGAACTGCTGTATAGTTCCAATTAGAATTAAGGTAGTTAGTAAATTGGTTGAGTCAAAATCAGACTGAAGATGGCGGTTAGGACCTCGATTCTGTTAAAACAAGCCACTGTCATACCACAGACACTTCTAAAAAATAACATTTAATTCTGAACTTTACTATTAGCAGATTAAAGTCTAAAATTAAATTGTATTTTGTAGAGCGAATGAAAAAGTTAAATTAATTATTTTCATTCGATTTTAGACTAACTGCATAACGGTGAAGTCTACAATTAAATAGCATTTTTAAAGTGTCAGTGGTATGACAGTGGTTTGCCTTAAGCAGAATCGAGACCCAGTACAGATGTTTTCGAAATTATGTTATGATATTTATAATTATGGTGCCTCTTTCTCTTGCAAAGAATATAAAGTCAAGTATTGCCTAACTCTCATTGATCCGTAATGGGTTTATGCCATGACACTTCGGGAATTTATTATTATTTGTTTTTGTCCACCTTTTCCTACCCCCGCCCTTTCCCTTCAGGGTCGGCAGCGCGTGGGTAACGCCCTTGGTGTTTGCACACGTCCATAGGCCACGGTGACCGCTTCCCATCAGGTGGGCCGTGTGCTTGTCTGCCAGCTAAGTGGTATAAAAAAAAATTGTGCTCAAAATGACAGGGCATAAATCCATCTATATTGAAGGGTTATTTATTATGGGGATTGAATAAATGCCTGAATAAGTTGGTACACTGCAGTGTGTACCTACGTTTACTCAACCTGTAAAGTATTTACTATGTATTATTTATTAATATACAAGTGTTATATTAGGCAAACAGTTGGCTTAAGTAAGAAATAAATCCTTTTACTTAAATTAAGATTATAATAGATGCATCTTTTAATAATTGTATAATTTATGTATAATGGTATATCCACACTTTGCTATTCGCTATTCGCCTATATTGTATTCGAAAAATTCTTATAGATGACTAAACCCTCAACAATTCGTCATAGTAGAGTGACTAAGGCGAATATTCGTGCGAATAAGGACACGAATAAGCCCCCCCCCCCTTTTAGATTTATACACGTGAATAAAGGCGAATAACAAATAGCTAAGTGTGGTTCCGCACTAAGAGTATGATACACTGTGTGTTTGTTAATCAATAAGCAAAAATGGCTGGACAGATTCATTTAAATTCATCATGTGCTTAGAAAATATCCTATCCTAGCTTAGGATGGAAAGGATGTCCTTGTAACTGGATTTTGGTTATCAATTTAATTATATTTCCAGTATGTACTTCTTAGGATTATGTATTTATTGTTTTTGATTTTGTCGTGTAAAGGCCGCTATTATCTTGTATAGGTATAGCTAAATCGTTAATTCTTCTAATGTACCTGTAAATAATTATATTATTAACGACGGAATATAATAACCAAAAGGAACTCTTAAACCTTAGTAGTAGAAGAAAAACCAGCGTCGCTGGACTTACATATTAGGACAATGACGTCACAATTTTGTGATGTCATTGGTCCTAATATATGTGAGTCATGCACATTATAGACAAGACAGTCTTCAGACTATTGCTTCACAGAAACATGAAAGTGCGCACAACTATATTATAACAAAACGAAGCTATATACAAGTCACGTGACACAACTGTCTAAAGACTGTATTGTCTCTAATGGTGGAACCACACTTCACTATTCGCCTTTATTCACGTGTATAAATCGAAGTGGGGAGGGCTTATTCGTGTATATTTGCTTTATTCGCACGAACATTCGTCTTAGTCACTCTTCTATAACGAATTGTGGAGAGTTTAGTATTCTATAAGAATTTCCTAGAATACAATATAGGCGAATAGCGAAGTGTGGTTCCACCATAATGTGCATTGATAAACTCTCATATTATGATGTGTTTATGTCCTGTCCATACCAGTGATGGGCTTATGTCCTGACGCTTCGGGTATTTATTATTTATGCTCAAAATGCCAGCGCGTTAACCCTTATAGTAGCCAATGGCGTTGAACCTTTATATACGAGTTCCGTACAGTTCCTTTTGCTTAATTATATCCCGTATTACCAACATAATAAAACGATTATGTACAGTTGATGCACTTTTATTTCGGTATAAAACATCAATTACAAAATATATACCCTCAAATTCAGTCTGTGATCAGCTGATCATACGCTACGCTTACAAACTACTATATACAAAATGGATGCCGCTGGGACTTATTGGATTAACCAAAGTATCTATTTTATATCACCAAGGCGCGGATACAAGGAGAGGGGTTAACAGGTGCAATCGGAACCTCACAGTAAATATATATAAGCTAAATCAATACGGAAACTAGGGGTAATTGTTGGAACAATGATACACGCGCTATATTGAAGCGTTAGGCGATAATCCGACGGCGGGGCGGGGCGGTCAAAATGACCGCGACGCACTCTTATTTGTACGACTATAAGGTTGTATTTGTCCGCGCGCTCATGTCACTTGTCAGACATACGCGGGCTAAATGCGATCTATTAATAGTAATAATTCAAAAAGACCTGCCCGCCTTGCCGTAGTCAACGCCTTAGGGTTGACAATTTATGAAATGAAGTTGCGAAATGTATGCACGACGCAAAAGATAAATTAACATGACCACGGCAACCGCACGGTGAGATCCGGTGAGGTTCGTGTATATTCGTGCGTCTGTGTGTGTCATTTTGAATGTTAAGTACGTAGTTTCTTTACTGCTTTAGCTTATATAATGTGCCTTAGCTCACAGCTAAGTTATTTTTTAAAACCAATTTCACCTTTATAAGTACAGTCAGCGTAAAAGTCTATGATCATTTTCAGATTTTGAGCAGTAGCTTTGAGCAAAGTTACTTATGGTTAATGAAAATGATGTTTAATCACTTAGTCGGCTCTTTTCAACTACCTTTGACTTTACAATATAATGAACCATTTTCATTTGAATTTTTGAGTTTGAAATCTGTGCAATCATCATAGACTTTTGCCGCTGACTTTACATCCCCTACAATACCAGCTCTTAAGCAGAAATCCTACCCCTAAATAAATTCTTGTATCCGCGCCTATAGCAATTATCAAACAAATATATGGCTTGACTGACGTTAGACGTCGCCGGTGACTATGGTGTGGCAACACCAAAGATGTCACTCACTTTGCTACCTGTAGAAGGCAAAACCAAAAAGAATGGAATATCCTATAGCAAGGGAGGAAAGAGAAAGGCTAGTCTCATTAACCGTACAAATACAGCACTTATTGACATTAGGTAAGTAAGTCTTATGTATATGACTGTACTATTATAAAAATTGAAAATTAGTTGTGTAACATTAAAGATATTAAACAAAATACTTGGGTTATGTTTATGAACGATTCCGAACACAATTTTTTTAATGCTTGTCTGTCGGTTTGTCTGTTTGTTGGCGATGGACGCAAAAACTACAGAACGGATTTGGACGCGTTTTAGAAAGGTCTTGGTCAGACCTCAAATATGCCGTATGCTTGATTGCAATTTGTTAAATAGAAACGGAGATAAGACTTAATTTTTTAACAGACATCCGGGTAAGCAAAGCCGCGGGTATCAGCTAGTGAAGAATAAAATGTCACATACAAGTTCCACACTTTTGCGTTATAAACAATTATACGTATAATATTAGATTTATCTTAAAAATACAAATGACAATCACACGTATTATCTCTTCATATAAACACGACTGTATTCAATGAATTGATTATATTTCACACTTAATATTACAACTATTTAATAAGGAGGCCGTCTATACAGTAATTTGTGCGCAATTTTGCCTTCAAATCCCACTCAATAAAGAAAAAAAAAGTTCGCCATTTTCACAACGATAGGTAGTTATCGCTTTTAATGCTAGCAACACCAAATAGAGGTGAGGAAGAAGATAGAGAATGGTATTTATTTAGTTTAACGTGCTTCGTGATGTCCTGGGAACGATGCCCGGGTTGATTTAAAAAACTTTTAAAATGTTATCTATGCCACAATGGACTAGACAGTGACTAGCGTCAAATTTCTATTAAAGTATAAAATATTTGTCTTCAGCATCTATTACGTATATGAACTCAAATATAAGCAAAATATTCTGCCTAAATCTGCATGACTGGCACGTCTGGCAACACTAGATACAAGTGAAGATACTAGCGACATCTAGTATGTAGTGACGAATTTGTCATATAAAACCATTTATGTATTTACATTTTCTGATAGTCTATGTGTAGATACATTTACAGATGGATATAATTATGCAGTAAATTTTCCCTTGAAACAATGTTCGATTAACTTTATAGTTAACTTTTTTCAGCTTTAGTTAAACCAGAATGTAATTTTCATTATTACATTACATCTTAATTTAATTAATAGAAAATGAATAACAATATGGCATTATTTTTTGTGATACCAACACTAGCTTCCTCTTTTATCATAGTCCGTCATAAAGTCCACTTATATGTCATGCTCGTGAACGAATTTATATCAAAACCGTTGTACATATATGTGTAAAAACGAACATGACGATACATCATGTTCGGGAACATGTTACACGTTATTAATTTGCATCACCATTCTCGTACTTAAATTCAATATTTTTTACATCGACATAAATCAGCTGGTTCCAAAGCGTCTGTCATCACACACTTAATCCTTCTTGGACGGTGTACCTGAAGATATCGTCAGGCAGTGCGTGTCAACCGAGCTGGCAGGTGTGTCCGCAGCCCGCGGGACACAGCTGGTACTGCTCCATCCACTTACGCATGTGGTGCAGGTGGCCTCCGTGTGAACAGCCTTGGCACCACGCGTAGAGGCCTCGTACCACCTGGATAACGATATTATCAATAAAACAGGAGTGTTGTTGTCGAGGTTTTTTTGGTTTATAAGTAGCAGCACGTATACGAGATGGTTCTAAAGTTTGAACAGAAGAAGATAAATACCTAAGACGGACCGGGGTTAATATGATCTGCCGAACCATTTTCAATGCTTGTACATGAATTTAGAAAATTTCAAAACCTTATGGGACCCGATTTCAACCTTGTGGCACTCCAGAAAGAGTGAGCAGTTTTATAAACTATTTTTCGTCAATAACAGTAGACACAAGGCTTTCTAGATCTCCAATCTAGAAGGAATTTAAAGCAAATAAAAGAGGCATCGGATATTATTCAAATATTCCAATTCCCATTAGAGAGTATTATGATTAACTTTGTCGAAGGCCTTTAAAAAGTTCATATTGTGTGAAGTTAAGTTTCGAATGCTTTTCACCTCTATTGCAAACGTTAAGCTATGACAAAAAATCTTATTCGTGGACTTCTTAGTCCCAGAACCAATATTTTTTTTCTAAATAACTTGGATAACAACAATTTAAGTATCCTCAGTGCTGGAATAGTCTTTTGTTTTAGAATTACTACGAGTCAAGTATTCCCTATGTTGGTACGATAAAATAAAAACTTCAGATTTAATAGAGTCGTAATTAAGGAGGTCGAGCATGTAATGAGGGGGGTGGGGGGGGGGGAGGGTACCTGGTGGCACACGGCGCACAGGTCGGGCGTGTGTCGCAGCTGCGGCTGGCACGAGTCACAGGCGGCGTGCGGTCTCGTGCGTCGCCCGCAGCGCCCGCAGCACACCGCCACCGACGTGGACTGCTGGGACAGCACCCACACCGAGCTCAGCCACGAGCACCGCACCACCTGCAACCACACGCGCAGAATTATTGCTGGCCTATAGGAGCATCAATAAGCTACAACGATACACAAATAGCTAGTGAGTTACAATCAAAGCAAGTAGTTGCAACTGGATCTTAAACCAATATGTGGCAAATATCCTAAAAAATAACACAGAAATAAATAAAAAAAAAGGAAAATGTGAGCAGTTTACTGCAGAAAGAGGGATAATATTAGGTAGATTGCTTCTTGAAGGTAGTAAATATAAATGATAAAAACATTTTAACAAATTTCTGATGAGTTCTAGTTCGCCTTTTAGGAATTGATCTAAGCGTTTGATTGTTTTGAACATACACAATTTTGGGGAAACTCAGTCAGTATGGTATTAAAAACCCAACATATTCAACTTAAATATCTATGAATATTAAGAATAAACGATAATTATGTAATCACATCCACAGAAATAGGTCTTTGGATAATTATGTCAATATTGAAGTGTCAAAGAAAATTCAAGAATGCCACAGGGATTTATTCTAGGTCGTCCCAATTACCTATTTAACAGGACATAATATGTGTAAACCTTTTTTTAAAGCAGAATTTTAACAATTTACAGAAATAAAGATAATTGAAGTCTTAGAATTTACAAGCATTAATCTTAAAAATGTGTGTTTGGCGTACGAATAGATGAAAGTGTACATACCTCAGTCGCAACATTATACAATTTATGTCTCTGCAACAGTTCGATGTAACCGAGCAACCAGTGTTCCTGGAGACTCTCCTCGATGTATGGGTACAGGTCACTCCTGCAAGGAATTCATGAGTTATTTTTTTAACCGCTGACCTGCGTCAGAGCTTCGTCCATCGATCGGTAGGCGTACTAGTCTAGTTAGGCACAAAGACAAATTTTCAGAATTTTCCAATATGAAATGGAGAAATAGCAAGCATCGTACCGGTGCTCCTGCAGCACGAGCATGACGACGGCGGCGGTCTGCACGTCGCCCAGCTCGGCGTGCGAGCGCAGGGCGGCGCCCAGCAGCGGCGCCAGCTCCAGCGGAGCGCGCCAGCACGCGCCCACGCGCACCGCCAGGCCTCCGCTCGCCTCGCCCGCCTCACTCGCCTCACCCCCGCCCAGCTCCGTCTGTACCATGAACCGTACATTCGAAACTTAGAGCCCACACGAGATATTAACGAAAAATGTTAGCTACCATAAAGTTACTTTGGATTCGGCGGACCGAACGAAATGTCACATACCGTCTTCGGATCCTAGTACGTAATAAATGCATTTCATGGTATTGATAGATAGATTTTGCTAGAGCATTCGACATGGTCGATCACAGTTTAAACTTTTTATGCTTAAGGTTATATATTATTTTATGAAGCTCTATTAAAACTTGTACTAATCGTACTTTTAAGAATCAATGTTAGTCATTATTAGACATATATCAAGTACATATTACATTATGTTACACTAAAGATATACCCAGAGGCATACCTCAAGGCAAAATTTGGGACCACAGATAATTGTCGGTTACCGAATGAAATGTAATACTAACGTGTAAATTACTGCTAAAATGAGCGTGAAGGTTGGGCGGTGCGGTACACGCTGACCCACTCGAGCCCGACCCTGGTGAAGAGCTACCTCCTGGAGATATACCATCACCTCCACTACCACGATGGGTTGCTGCACAAATGGAGAATAAATGCTGATATAATACAACTTAGTGGGTAGATAATCGTCAAGTAAGCAGCTACCATGAACTATAAAAGTATGCAAAACTAAAGGGTTTCTTCCTGTTAAGTAGAGAGAAGGAAAAGAGAAGAATAATATTAAAAGGATTTTTTACTTCCAAGGAAGACAAAGCATCTCCTATAACCTGTATAAAATACATTTTCCTAACGTTATTATTACATAAGAGATTGGTCCTTCGAGCCGGCACATTCATATATTCTGGTTATATTACCAACAAAACAAATCCATCTTCAATAAGGTAAAAAATACAATTTACTAACGATGCGGTTCCTTTTCCTCCTGACTCTGGTGCTGATGATGTACTGGAGACGTGTGCTGTTGGTGGTGCTGAGGCGCCGGTGGCGGGGGCGCAGTCCTGAGAGGGAAGGCCTCCTCAGGCAGGGTCCAGTCCGCGGCGTCCACATCGACGTAATGAGCTGAGGCGGCTGATACCCAGCCCGCTGTGTCTGGAATATTTATTAAATTAAATGTCCTCGAAAGGTGCAAAAGGACCAACCAACATATTTGAGGCCCAATTTTTTTTTACTTTACGTTTTTTTTTATAGTCGATAGGCTCGCGTTTGACTTTGACCACTATCTCACTTGATGGTAAGTGACGATGTGGTCGACGATGGAGCACGCTTGCCTAGAAGCAGCCTGTTCTTAAAGACTCCCAGGTTATAGCTTTACGGAAACACAGACTCGGGCAGGGCATTCCACTCCTTAGCAGTACGCATAATGAACGTATTGCTGAAGCGATTCGTGCGTATGAGCAGAATGTCCACCATATAACGATGGCGCATCGCCGTACGTCTGGTCGATCGGTGATAGGGCTTGGAGGAATCAGGTCATGCAACCCCAGAGCACATTGCCCGAAGTACAACCGATAAACAATCGAACGTCAAGTTTAAACAAGGACCACCCGTCCAAATTCCATAGATAATGGAATTTGGACGGGTAAAAACAAATTGACGGGTTTGGATAAAAACTAGGCGACTCTCCTTAAATCCCAAACGGTGACGTATGCTGACAAGGAAAGTTTGTCAATCATACTGGAAACTTTTACCATAAGTACGTACCGTCGTTCCTGACCTGTGCGGGCTGTTTAGACGGTGGTATGTATATACTCAACGTGGGTTTGCCCAGCACTCCGTTGTTGTGGAACTGCGTCTCGGCCCAGTCCTCCACTTCTTCCAAAGGCTCCTCTTCAACGGCGCTGTTTGAAAATGATTTAAAGTTACATAACACTCGGCCACTTCAAATACCAAACTTAGTAGTAAAAATAATTTATAACTAAGTTTAAAAAACCGACTTCACAAACTAATATTATTTACTTTTTAGTGTACAGAAATAGAAAAGTACCTATTTATGAGGTTTATTATGTACACAGGCATCAAAAACAGAATTTTCGCAATAAATTTGATGATTTCCCCTCGATTTTCCAAAGATCCCAGCATCAGATCCTGATATCCTAGATATGGGACCACCTCAGAAGTAGCCTTTTTGAAACAAAAAAAAAATTCAAAATCCATCCATAATAGGCGCCGCTATCGCGTAACATACATACAAAAAAATAGCGTACGAATTGAGAACCTCCTTTTTGAAGTCGGTTAACAAAATGTGGTGTGTAGCGTACTAACTTGGTGGCGTAGGTGTAGCTGTAAGGCGGCAGCGGGGGCGGGTCGGGGCGGGCGGGCAGGTCCCGCGCGGGCGGCGGGGCGGGGGTGCCGCGCCCCGCCGCTGCGCGCGCGCTGTACTCGCAGCGGACCACCTCCCACACGTGGCTCACCTGCCCGACACACTCACTTATACTTTGTCAAATATGCGATGATCATTTTGATAGCTCTAAGTTGGGTATTCCATAGAGAATAAATCGAAAATGACTCTATTCGATTTTCGATTATCGTTCCCATAGAATATGGAATCGATAGTTACAAAAACATTTATTTTTTATTTTTTTAGGTAACTTACTTCAGTGTGACAAAAGAGAAGTTTTATTGTAAGTATAGTATTTATGTTTTGTATTATACTTAGCTAAAAATTATTTTATAATTGAATTTAGGTCCGGTTCATTCGATTCATTTGTGTATAGTCAATCGTACTGTATTCTTGCAAGACCCTTCACTACGATAAGTGGGCGGTACTTGTCCATATGCTACGATAATTTTAGAGGTATTATTTTGTATAGGTATATAAAAATACGATAATTCATAGACGTGAACCGTCAAATTATCATCCTAAATTATTAGACAGAGTATAGCAACTGGTTCACTCACAAGTCCACAGTTGACTGGTAAGTCAAAGTAAACGTCAAAACAAGAAACTTAAAGCTGTTGTAAAAACCAGTTATTAAATTTTTTAAACATACCATGTGTCGATTCTGCGAGCGAGCAACCTCAGCATTATGCGCTGCCAAGTCCTGTGGACTGCCGCCTCTCATCTTGTAGTTAAGCGCACAATACACCAGCGCGGAATGCAGCGGCGCGGCACGCGGTTCTGACGCGACGTGCGGCAACATTGACGCGTGCGGCAGAGCCGTGGAGCGCGGCTCTGTGGGCGGCGGGGGTGCGGGCGCCTGCTGGTCTGCAGTGGCGCGGTACCGACACAGAGTGGACGAGGCGCCCCCTGGGAAGGCGCGCTCCAGCTGTGCTTGGGCGGCGCTCGATAGTGCGCCCGCGGTTGGGTGTTTACGACTGGACGACGAAATGAGTTAATAATGGTTTAATTAGTTTGTGGTGGAAAGGGTAGATAGTGATAATGATGATGATGTGATCATCATTATCAGCAGATGATAATTATTGTGTTTAAAAGTAATTAAAGTACTACAGCTGTAACAACAAGGGTTGTCGACTCTAGTTTGACAGCTCGACTGTTGCAAAATGATCGACATGCGATTTGGAATTTTTTGGGATGAGTAGGGCGGTTGTGAAAAAATACAATTTTTCTTGGAAAAATAGAGTCGCAATGTGATCTTGGGATGGGGTACTGGGGGAGGAGGGGGAGGGGGGGGGGGACACTCACCCCAAGCCGGGCAGGTGACGCTCGGCGGCAGGCGGCGCCATGGCGGGCGCGGGCAGGGGCCGCTCGGGCGCGGCGTGGGCCAGCTCGCCCCGCGCCGACACGCACACGCTCTGCGGGTTGGCCCACAGCACCGGGTGCGCCGCCGCGCTGAACTGGTGCCGGTACAGGCTGCAGTCCTGCGGGGACCCACCACGTCACGACACCACACTCTCTTCACCAATTCAATGCAAATTCCGCCGGTCAAAACGGAAAAATTCCGTTTAGTCGCAGAAGGTCCAATTTGCAAAATGTCAAGTACTAGCAAAATGTTCAAGTCGCAAAATGCCCGAGTCTCAAAATGTCCAAGTCTCAAAATGTCCGAGTCGCAAAACGTCCGAGTCTCAAAATGTCCGGGTCTCAAAATATCAAAAGCAAAATCAAAACTATATTAGTAACATTTAAGACAGTCGAATAAAAATTAGCAGCGCAGCGGATATTGATAGATTAGGTTAGGTTATGTTAAAACGGTGACCAATAATGCGCGTCTTTTTGGTCACTGTCAAAGATACTTATCTTTTGCGATAGATAAGTGCATTTTGTAAAAGGTGCATTTTGAGAAAGCTGCATTTGAGAAAGGCACGACCTTCTGCGACTAAACCAAAAAATTTGCCTAATCGTTTTTTTACCAAAATATGTGAATATACTTCAAAATATCTTATAAGTTATAATTTTCCTATCACTGTTAGAAAAATTTCAACTATCCAGAAAATTTCAGGTAGCTCAGTTGGGTACAGCATTGCTAAAACATGTGTCTGCCTTGTATTTAAATAGACTAACACACTGATGAAATATTAATGTTTGATTTCAGATAAATAAATTGATGTTTAAATACCGATTTGTTAGATCCCAATCTAAATAAGAATATAATATTCATCTATGGCAGTCGTTACGTCCAGCAACAACGGTCTAGCTGCAATGCTTCGATATCGCCTAATGTCGCCATTGGGTTGTGAAGATCAGATGGCAGTCGCTTCACGGAAAATATCGAGGTCCAGCCAAATCCGCAGTTAAGACTGGTAAAGCGGACCCCAGACTCCGAGGTGAAAGGTTTGGATGCGACTGGGATTAACGCTAGGTTTGTAAATTAAATTGTCTATAAAAGTTTTACTTAAGATGCACCATCGCTGAAGATCACCTTTGAGTGGAGGTCGTAAATGTGCGAACCCAGTGTGAGTCATACTGCGCTTGCATATTCACGTGCCTCACTCAAAGGTTTTGGCGCACCTGGCTTCACTGTCTCCCAATCTCTTTCTTTCTCTGGCTGGAGGCTGGGTCAAGAGGTAAATTCTTCTCAGAAGAGTCTTCTTCTATAAGAAATCGCTACTCCCTATAATCAATCCTACAATATAGTATAAAAAAATCCGAATTTTGTTTTTTTTTAATATCAAAAATAAATATTAAATTAAACTACTTTTAAAACCTAAAATATCAAAATTAGTTCAAAAATCTTCTCATCCACCGAATTCTAAACGGTCACTTTTCAATAGATTTCGAAGTTTTGAAAATTTTTGATTAAAAAAGTTACGACAAAACATACGTCACACAAATATAAAACATGACAAAATATTAAAAAAAAACACAAAACAGTTTGTAAACTTTTTTTTGTTAACTTACCCTACTGGTGGACAAAAACGAGTGTGGTTCTGCGAGCCAGGCGATGGCGGTGGTGACGTCACGGTGCTCGGCGAAGGTGGCGAGCGGCACGTGCGGTCGCCTCACGTCCCACACGTGGACGGCGCAGTCCAGCACCAGGGCGCAGGACGTTACCTGATACCTGGCACCATGCAATAAAGATTTTAAAAAAATCCACAAAAAAGACTTGAGAGGTGTCAAGGGACATCCGGATGGAACGAAGTTCCTTGCAATTAATTAATATTATAATTCCCACTCCCACGCCCACTCCCACTCTCACTCCCACGAGTGACTTTTTGAATGATTGCACTTTTCGTTCAATCATTCAAAAAAGTTACATGTAGCAAAAACAACACGACAGCTGCAGTGAAAAGTGTCGCAACAGTAGCACAACTTTTTGTCTTAAAAGTGTCGTTACAATTTTGATCCCAAATTTTTCAGTCTAGTCCCCTTTTGCAACGCGCGATAGGAACTTCGTTCCAAAATCTTCAAAAATTCCGCAAAAAAAATAACATTTTTTTTTACTTGTCGAAACTGGAGTAAAGGTTAAAGGATACCGGACAAACAATTTTTCACGAATAATAAATATAAATACATACCTAATAAAATACATATACCTAGTGTCATTCGGGATAATGCAAAGATTCGAACGATGTATGCATAGAAATCTGTTCAGTCATTTACCAGTTATGGTGAAATAAAGAAACTCATGGATGATAACAACATGAACCTTGATATAAATTCTCATTTTTGGGGTAGTCGTGTAAAATGATACTAGTTGTAACAAATAAAAGCGTTACGGTATGGAGTACCTACTGCCCTTTACCAATACCTACATTTGTAGGTATTTAAGTAGGTACTATTAGGTATTGTATGGTATTGTATTTTCAGTCTTAAATAGGAATTCCCTCTTCACCTATTAGTGGGTGAAGCCAAAAGGTGAAGGGTCCGTGCGCTAATTGTGATTATAACACATGTACGTACTTCTTCTGTGGCCTCCACTTGACGTGGCCGACGGACGCTATGGTGTAGATAGTGTGCTCCAGGTTGGGTTTCCCGTAGATGTCCCACACCTGGAATCATAGTGGTATATTAATGGAATCTTGGTGTTAAATTAATGGGAAAGATGAACCTTCTGCGAATCAATCTAAAACGAAATATTGTATTGGCGCTCAAACCAAAACAACATTTAAAAATAAACAAATGAATATTCTAGGACATTCCATACCACGCTATCTAGACCTAAAGTAAGCATTACTTGTATTATGGGTTCTAGAATGCCGATAAACAAACTTAAATACATTCTTTTCACAGAGCGGGAATCGAACTAGCGACCTATGATTTAGCAGTTGAACGCCCTATCACTACGCCATAAGGTATAATATTTTTTTATGACAAATATAATCTAATATTAAAATACTAAGTATCTATGTATACAGCGAATAAATATATGTATATTACGCTTTCTGAACAAACCGCTTTCAGGTGAAAGAATAGTTTTATATTTTAAACTAGCAACTACTACTAGTGAATTATACCGAAGATTTACCCCAGACATACAACTAACAAAATATTAGTAGGTACAGATGATAATGTTCACCGAGCTATCAATACAATGCAAATTTAGCATTCATTACAGCAGTCATTACGTTATCAGGCGACTCGTGTCTATCGCACTAAGCGCACAGAATCGACTCGTGTAGGTACTAGGGGTCACGTCGTGTCGGCGATTGTCTCAACTTCCCAATCAAGGAACTGTTACCAACCGTTAATGTTTAACCTTTGTGTGTTATGGCTAACACACGACGGGTTTATCGGTTAACGACCACGGTTACTTTCTTGGGTATTACGTTTTAGGGATACTAGTTACTGCAACCATAATAGTTGTAATTCTTTTTTACACTCAAAAATAAGACACAGTAAAAAGTTTTACTAAAAGAACTTAATGAATAAATAGAATTGACTTACCTCCTTTTTAAGTCAGTTAAGTATACTAAAACTTTCTCCAGAATCTTAGAAATATTTTTGGAGAACTTATCAAAAAGAGAGTCCAGGCTGAGATGGTACGGTCATCTACTTCAAAAACCAGATGACCATGTCGTGAGAAAGTGCCTTTGGATGACTACAAAGAGGAAGGGAAGGGGGCAGGCCTCTAACCACTTGGATGACGAATTCCCAGAAGGACATGAAGGAGTTGGGCCTTAGGAATGATGTCTACAATAGAACCAGATGCTGTAACATGATTGGGAAAGCCGACCCCGCATAACGGGACAAGGCGAGGCTAAAGAAACCGTTTGTATATTTCCAAAGGAATTAAATTATTGACTGTTATCATTATCACTTTGAACAACCCTCGCCTTCGACTCTAGAAATGATAACTGCGACGAAAGGTGCTTAAAGTTTGAGTAACCGTTTATCTGATCATCTCCTTTCCTATTCAAAACAACACGTGCAGGGTTAACGAGTCACGCCTATACGGTGTAAACAATGTAAATCTTGTACTAAATAAAATTATTCTGCGCGTGCGACCTATTTTCGCCGTACACGTGTTTCTCTCCAACAATTTAACCCGTGTTTTCTTAACAACATGTAAAAAGGTCACCTTTGAGAGCATTTAAACTAAGAACCGCAAATTTTTGGATTTCATAAAGTTGTCACACATACAGTGGAGTCTTAGGCCCGTATTAATAGATGACGCTTACTTCTGAGATTAGGTATGTCTCAAGCGTGCACTTAAGATGCTCTGCGAATTAATAGAACGAACTCAGTGACGTTTTTGAGTTTACTTACTCCGTTGAGTAACGTACTCGGTGAGTAGCGTATTAGCTGAGCTAGCACTTAAGGTCGCTATTGAGAACGATTAATTATTACGGACCAAATAGATTTCTGATTTTGGTTAAACTTCGAATACGGAACCCTAAAATAATACGGAACCTCAGTCGAATAGGTAGGTAGTATTAGAGCGAATAAATACACATTTGTATAGGCGATCAACATATGGGAGTTATCTGTCTGACCCAGATGTTTATCGAATGGACTCGATATTATCACATTTAGACACTACCAATTTGCATGCTTTGTTGTTATACGTATTATATCGATAGCTAATGGACAAGAGAAGGATTTTTTTATATAGCTTGATGGTAAGCTAAAGGTAAAGTCTCAGAAATAGGGCCCCCCCATTACATTCACCGACAGTGACATAATGGTGGCTCTCAACTTGACGGCCTCATCAAATGCTTTTTTACGCCCCGCTTAAAGGACCCGGGACTGTGGAGGAAGAAAGCGCGAGCCGGTAAAGAATTCCAATTATGTTACGGCAAAGAATAGAGGCACCGAACCGCTTAGTTCTTGATGGAATTGTTTGCACGGTATTTGCGAAGCTGTGGCAAAATGGCGACAGACACACTTTCCCTCGCCGCGATAGATATTCGCACGATTTCTGACTTTGAGCACCAGTTTAGGCTAGCTTCTGCCCTAACAGATGCAGGAAACAGGCCCAGGGTGACTTCGTGTCTCTTACGCGCCTCTATAGGGGAAAGAGGAATCAGTTTCTATACATCGTCAGGGGCTGGCGACTGGAGACCGGTTGGAGTCGTAAAGACTTACCTACTATGCCGTATCTGATTCCCCAGCAATGCAGACAAATGGAAGGAACACCGTACAGGATTCCACGGGGGCGAAGCCGCTTGCAACAGCTTTTTTTTAGCTTTTTGCGGGCCACATGATGGAAAGCGGTCACCGTGACCTATGGACTTGAGTAATACTAGGGACGTCACACTCGCGCTGCCGACCCTGAAGGGGGAAGGGAACTAAGAAGGGGTGGGGTAGAGGAGCTAGGAAGGGGTGGGATGGGGGGAAGAGGGATGAGCTATAAAAATACACTACGGATCGAATGTAGAACTTACCTTGATAGTCTTATCTCTAGAAGCTGTAGCCAGCCAGGGCATCTCGGGGTGCCAGTCGCATGCGAACACCGGTCCTGAGTGGGCCGTGAACTGAAGCAAACAACGCTCATGCCTCCTCACATCCCAGAGCTGGACGTTGCCGTTCTCGGAGACGGCCGCGAAAGTGTTCGCTTGATGCGGACTGAACTGGACGTCTCGGATTGATTCTGTGTTACTGTGGAAGAGTTTTAATGCCAGATTTTTCCTATACTCTCCATGCCTCAGAGAGCATGTTAAGCCATCGGTCCAGGTTGCCATATGAACATCTATAGCAGTCTTTATGTCAAAGTCAAAGTCAAAAATCATTTATTCTGTATAGACCATTTTAAGCGGCACTTACAAAACGTATGGGTAGTTGGAGCCCTAAACAGTTAGGCTACCTACTAGACATACTACTGAATTTGGATATAGCCAATGGTTTGTGAAGGTCAGATGACAGTCGCTTCACGGAAAATTAATTAGGCTCAGGGGATAATTACTATTTTTTTTTCCGTGCGGCAATCCTCATAGATACCCACCCCGCGGCCAGCGGGGCAGGTTATGTCGGACTCTTACCGACTAAAACCACACGCCGTCTTGGGTCTTCTGACGCCAGGGTTTAAGGTGGCCCATAGAGCATTTCCCTCGCACCCCGGCTTGACCCGGGCCATCTCTGGAGTCGAGATGGCCCCCCTCGGGTTTGGGAGGGATAATTCCTGGGTTTGAATCCTGACAACTTGTGAACCTATTCTAAAACAACAGTGATCAAACACAAGCAATTTTAGCTTACCTGGAGGGGTTAGGGGGAATATTAGTAATTGCAGTTACTAATATTATTTTTAAAGAAAAAAATTAATTTGTTAGCTAAGAGGTTTGATACTCTTTGCTGGAATTAATTGAAAATTACTTAAATGAAAGATTGTATTTGAAGATAACATTCATAGATATAGGGTAAGCTATTAAAATCATATTAAAATAGATTACAAATTACTGTCCAAAGATTATTCCAATATTGGATAAGTAAACACTTTTCATTATAATCTACTAAAAATATTATTATATTGTGTCGCTGGCAGGAAGCTGATGCAATACAGAATAACTTTATTTAAGCATCAGCTGCATTATAAAATGAGAATCAAGTGAAGTCAAGTGGTTTGTATTGTATCTTTTTGAAAAATAAACATTTAAAAAAAAACTTGTCAGATAATATTCAAGCAGGGTGTGAAAAAGCATTTGATGAGGCCGTCAAGCTGAGGGCCACCACTGTGAAACTATCGATGTTTGCAATTGTGACTCCCATTCGAGAGACTTTACCTTAAGCTTACCATCAGGCGAGGTGAAGTCATAGTGATGTGACCGAAATAAAAAAAAAAATTGTCTTACCTTATAAATGTTCTGGCAACTTCCTTCATTCGTAAGTCAAAGCATTTCATCATCCCATCTTGGGAGCCTGATATAAGCAGAGCTGGTTCTGTCAAATGGAAGCTAACCTGTGGAAGACTAGCAGTGAATAACTTTGACTTTTACACCACTTAAGTGGCAGACAAGCACATGGTCCACCTGATGTGAAGCGGTTACCATGGCCTATGCCAACCCTTAGAGGCTTCATGAAGTTCATAACGAAGAAGAGTTACCTTGTTGACAGTTCTTTTGTGATCTGAGAAGACATGTTCCTGTTTGGATCGGCCCGACCTGCCCAGGTTCCATACTACTACTGCACCATTAGTAGCTGCAGTTGCTAGGGTATTTTCTAAAAAGTAACAAGGTTTGTTAATAAATTACAACTTTTCTACTAACATTTGACCTACTTCTTTTATTGGTTTTATTTAAAAAAATAACATTTACCTTCGATTGTGCTCCAAGCTACATCAATAGATGAAAAATTTAAATTTAAATTTTTACCCACCCGTAAGTTACAAACTTCAGAAAAATCATTTTCACCGATTGCGAATACTTTAAAAACTGTAACAAAATTGGTTCACGTTATTTCGCATACTGAAATTGAAAATAATAGTACATTGTGAACTAATTTACCATTCCGCCCGGCTATCACAACTTGTGAACAGTCCTTGTTGAGAGCTAAGGCGTTCGCGGGCCCTTCCTGGGACACGCATATTGTGTTCGACGGTATCATTATTAATAAACGGATATCAAAACATTAAAACAAATTGTCGGATAAACAAGTCAGCGCATGATTACATCTCTGTAGAAAATTACTCGACCAAATCTTATTCGCCACTGTGCTATGCAAAATTACAGATAACAAATAATTACATTGTATTATTATAAAATTAATGTAAGAAAACAATACGTAATTTTGTTTATTTTGATTTGATGATTTTGAGTGAGGTTATTTGTCATTGTCAAATGTCAAGTTTTGGTAGGGTATGTCAATAAATAAATGTCATACTTTCTGACATTCTGGTAAAATGACAAGAACGCCTCGTTTCACGAATTAAAAATATGATCCTAAAGCCTATAAAATTATATTTATTAAATTTGGAGTTTTGTATGCACCAAGCCTAAAGATATTTACCCTTAATAAGGAATATGATTAAGATTTTCCCTCTTGACATAATTTTAATTCTAAAAACAATAACAGTAAAATGAAAAATGTGAGATGATTTTATTTTGGATCTGCGTAAAAAAAAGTCTAATGTCAGAACACAAATCAAACGCAGGTTTTCTTTTTTTCACGAATATTTCGAAAAAAACGTAATAACATAGGATTGGTTTGTTATTTAGTTCTCAGAAAATTTCAAAAGTACAACCATTAGTATGTGAAATTTAGTGAGAAGCTTATTCAATAGCTTGAGGCGATGGATGGTGGAGACAGGATTTTGGTGGCTGCGGGCCTGACCGCTGCCGTGGTGGTGGGTGCATTCGTGCTGTGGGGTCCCGGTGGGGCTCCCAAAGTGCGGAAGCGTCGGGGACAGATAGCGGGGCTCCAGAACCTGGGTAGGACTTGTTTCCTGAACACACTGCTGCAGGCACTGGCTGCCTGTCCCACTTTCATCGATTGGCTCAAGAAATACGCTAAAGCTGACAGTCACAACAGTATGATCACCACATTGTATACAGTTATTGAAGGTAAACATTTTTTAATATTTACTATAATACATAATATACCTATCTCAAATGAAAAGAGTATTTATTCCTCATAATGAACATTTCTAAAATTTAGTGTGTAAATTCAAATGATATATTTCTATCAAATTTCAAGATCCCAATCAGATATGTCAGTACATCACCAATATCATAGAATAGATAACAGATATCTGTATGTAGCCTATGACCTTGTGATTATATCATAGGTTTTTTTTTCTATACAGTTTTTATGTTGTCATACGGAACATTCATCATAAAAGTAAAAAATAATCCAGAAAGTAATGCATTTATTTTCTCTTGAATTTAAAAAGTGTATATCTTAAAATACCTTTCGTCGAATGCACATAAGAGTGGAAATTCCCAGTTTCATTTGTCTGAGTCGGAATGTTAACACCCACTCACTCAATAAGTATTTTCATGAGCTGTATTCAGCACTCAGTTTGTGTATGTGTGTATGTGCGTTGCTTCCCAACATTCCTTTCTCCTGTTGATATTCAATCCCCGCTCCCCACCCCTCTGTAGGTGAAAATACTTCGAGCCAGCTGTACTGGTGTAAGCCTTTAGGCCACATGGTTATTGCTTACTATCAGTTGACCTGTTCAGTTTGTTTTTTTTTTCAACTTATTTCCAAACATAATTTTGTGGATTGCTAGTTTGAAATCATACTATTTGGAGATGATTCTTCAAAGCCATCGTAATATATTATAAACGTTGTGCAGTACTATTTGAGATTGTTGTAATATAAATTGGCAGACTCGGAGCTAAATTAAAAATGCCCAGTCATAACTTTCACAAAAGTGAGAACTGTCATTTGTAACTGTTATAAAGATAAGTAGTACAATAAAGAGTACTCTATCTATTGTTATGATAAACATAAACGCCATCATATATCATAGCAATGGGCTGTCCAAACGTAAGATATAAAATTAAAACATGCAATACATTGTTAAAGCTTTGTGTTGAAACAACGATTGTAGTCATCCAAATGACTAGTTCTGAGAGGCAATAGTAAACCACTGCATAGGTGTTCGAACTCCTAACTAGTCATTTGGATGTTATAAATTCAAATCAGAAAATGACAATACTCAGGACGGTTCTTGAACCCGTGACCAATCACTTTGCACCTAGATGTACGATTGGGAAATTTCGTTTTTACAGGACATTAGACATACAGTTAGCTCATTTGATAGTACAGACAGAGTACACTACGTAATAGGAAGACTGGATGCGAGTACAAGTCTTATCGTAGATGTTGACTTGCCCGATTTAAATTTAAAAGAAAAATTAGCATACTAATTGCTTAGCTCTATCACCTTAGCTACACGTACCATATGAACATACATCAAAATTATTTACACAAACTCAAAAATGATCCGCTCCATGGAATAGTTAAATAATATAATGCTCTACGCTGTTGAGTCAGTTTTTATAACAGTCGGTGACTTTAGAAAACTTGACGTTCAGTAACATTACAGCATATTAAATTTAATTTATGATAATTTAAACTTAATGTTGCCGTTATCCATAAACTATTACTTGTGAACAGTCATTGTAATTGGCCTTCAGGCTTAGAATAGTTGTAAAATGAGAATAGAATAAATTAAACTATAAATACAAGTATAATAGGTTTAATGACAGTAGAGGTAGCATGTGAAGTATGTAAGGACAGAGGCAGATGGGGGGCTGTTGTCTCTGCCTACCCCGGAGTAAAAAAGGCGCGTGCATATGTAAATTTTAACCAACGAAATTATAGTTTATTACTTGAAGTATATGGAAATGTATGAGGCCATATAAACATCTTCAGGGTTGTTGGTATCGCAAGCATTAGGCTGTCCGCTGTTTCATGCGTGTGTAGGTTTGCCTTGCTAGTTTCATAGAACCGGCAACTGGAACCGCGGTCCCAGCTATTGCGGTCCCAGTCGCTGGAACCCTTGATGAGGATATACACTCTAATCATCACATCGTTTTCAATCTTTTTATTTGTTCTTCATTTGATTGTTCTGTGGACAGAACTAATGGAAAAAAAATTCCCACTAGTTCTGTCAACAGAACAGGTGGGAATAGACGGGCGTCACTGCCTAAATCTTGGACGATAATATTTTGTAGATCATTCTGTAAATTTTTGAGAAAAATGATTTGCATGTGTCGGATACATAGCTAATTTCTATTATCTCTCATACTTTTCTGAAACATGTTTACTCCAAAATTCATTTATAGGAGAAGAAAATCTTCCAGCTCGCGGGCCGGAGTTAGCCGACCCCTGTTATAGATCATGTTTATATGTCTACACAGTTGTAAACGGCACGCACGAGTCGGCCCGCGGCACGCCGGTGTGCCCGCTAGGGGTGCTGCAGTCGCTCCGCGCGGCCGGCTGGGTTGTTCCCGCCGACCAGCAAGACGCGCACGAACTGCTCCATGTGCTGCTCTCCTGCATAGAAGAGGAGACTACTGCTATGTCTAAGAAGGTAAAGTAGTGTACGATATGAGAGAATTTTATTCCGACTGTGGAATGCTCTCCCTGCTGTGGTTTTCCCTAGCGTCTACGATATGGGGTTCTTCAAGAAAGGCATTAGAAGGTTTACCAGGGTCAGCAGCGCGAATGTGGCCACGGTGACTGCTTTTTTTTTTGCTGGTACACCTGCTCATTAACGGACATGCTACCGGATGCATTCGCTCCCATAAAAGTCAAAAGGACTAAATCCTCCTCCACATCAGGAACAGAAAGTGCAAACTTTATATGTACTGCTACTTTTGACGTCGACTATACCTATATGTCAGGAAATGAAAGGTATTTTCTCTGCCTACCCCCATGAGAAAGAGGCGTAGCTGTATATGAAAACTAAACCTAAGGCCTCAGAATCGTACACAAATATTAGCTTAAATTGTGTCTTTTATAATTCTTTGTATATAATATCGCACTAAAACAGTCGAAGAATAAATTATGAAGTTAGAAACTTGTTAAAACTAAGTTTATGTAAGTATATATAACAGCTAAGATAGAATATATCTTTCTCTCAATGCGCTCGTAACTCCGCGAGTAATTAGAATTGAAATGAATGAAAAAAATCGCTCTTAAGTTGAATATTTTTTCATGAATTTGTAAAATGATATTATTCATAAGCTACACTCTTTTAGAAATACGTGTAAATAAAAATATTTATGAATATGAATACGGCTCAAGATCAGGCGGCCAATTTAGTAATGTCGTTTTCAAAACGCTTAATTTAATTCTGATTAGAAGGAAAAATGAAAAAAAAATCTTTGTTATTCTTTCAAAATGAAGACTGCCTACGCTTTCGTGAGTTTACCATTTCAAATCACTCATAGTTTGATTCATTTTCAATATTAGATTTGGAAAAAAATATATTTATAGGTATAAGCTTTCATAAATTTTGAAATCACGTGCGTGGTCTGTGGTAGAGCCTTCGACTGCTAAGTCAGAGATCGCAGGTTCGTTTCCGGGGCAGTGCAAATATTTTTGTGTATATATGAATACTAGCGGCTCCGCCCGCGTGGATGTCGGTTATCGCAACCAAACATAGCCTATGTTCATTCTCGAGGTCTAATCTACTCCTATACCAAATTTCATCAAAATCGGTTCAGCGGTTCAGGCGTGAAAGCATAACAGACAGACAGACAGACAGAGTTACTTTCGCATTTATAATATTAGTATGGATTCCGTAGAATAAATGTAGTCAACATGTCAAATTGTTGCAGCCGGGCTGTCTCTCCGACGCGCTCGGCCTGGGCGGGAGCCGCGCCTGGTCTGCGCTGGCCTCCCCCGCCTCCCCTCCCGCCGCGCCGAACCCTCTCCGAGCAGACTCCACACCACCCACACCCTCGTCACTTTCGATAAGACCAGCATCCGCTGCCCCCACTGATGAACCAGATTTAGTGGAACCAGGTAAGAACTTCTGGCGAATTCCAAATTAGCATAAGAAATTATAGGGAGCCCCTTGTTTCGCAGACAGAAATTTCATAGAATTTCGTTTCTCAGAAAATGTTTCACATAATATTTGGTCCTTGTATTTTTATTTCGAATATTATTGTTTCAAATCCAATTTACTAGAATAGAGAAGGTTTATAAGTGCCCGGTTAATGGCAATAGGCTCGCCATCTATTACATTGGAACCTAAACATAAACTGGCGAAATGTGGGTGTTAGCACCTCTGCCTACCCCTTCGGGGATATAGGCGTGAGTTTATGTTATGTTATGTTTACTAGAATCAAACTTGGAAGGGGGTTGAGGAATGGGGGGCGGGGTTGAAGAAGGGGATTGGAGAGATGGGGGGAGGGTGGTTGTGTGCTCGAGGGTCTCGTGTTCAACACGTTCAGTTTATAGGCTTGCTCGTTAGCGTTGCTTGGATGTGTGCCCCAGAGCCCACGATGCCGCGCCTCACGAAGGGCGTGTCCCGCTCGCTGTGCCACCTGAGCTCGGTGGGGCGGCGCTGGGTGACGCCGGCCGTGGCCCGGCCCCCGCCCGCACCCACCTTCCGCGGCACCCTGGCCTCCAGGCTGCAGTGCACTGTTTGTTCACATAAGGTATACTTACCTACTTATATTCATAACTCTCATTGCTAATATATCATAATCATAATAATAATCATCGTTTATTTTCGAATACATAATCATTCATCATAGTCATAATGTACTTATGTATGAATCTACAATTTGATTATGGTTTTACAAAATAAAAAAATAAACCTAATTTATCCCTGTTCTAGAACTCGTAGTACAGTACAAGCTATGCATATTTTGATCTAGATAGTTCTGTGTAATTGATATAAAAATTGTAGTATTTTATCATGTTAATTGTTGGACACTTTTCTATCCGATAGCTAGTATAGTGTACGGCATCTAACTTGGCAAGATTTTGGAGTAGTGTGGGCCCCAGTACTCCAAAACCTTGCCAAGTTAGATGCCGTACACTATCCTTGATTCTATTCGACAAACAAGTATAGTGTACGGCATCTAACTTGGCAAGGTTTTGAAGTACCTAGTGGGGACCACACTACTTGCCGAGTTAGATGCCGTACACTATACTCGCCACTATTTTCTCTTCGACTCTACCATGTAGGAACATTTGTTAGTTGTCGCGCTTTCACGTAGTCGTTTTGTCGCCAGAGCCCTATCCGGTACGACAAGTTCGACAGCATCTCGCTGTCGATGACGAACGCGAGCGCCGGGCTCGCCGGCTCCTTCAGCCTCGCCGGTGAGTTTCACCTTATACCTGTCTAACAACTTTCTAACTCACTATGCGACGACTCGCACACTTAGTTTGTTTTTGTTTTATATTATTTAGGTGCCAGATAAGCACACATCTCACCTGATGGAAAGCGGTTACCGCGGCCTATGGACGTGTGCAACACTAGGCGCATCACACTCGCGCTACCGACCTCGTTAAAACCTGCTGATGCCCTTCTTGAAAAACTGAAAATAAGTAAATTTAAATTGAATTAAATTGAAAAATTATCAACGATGTTTGAATCTGGGTTTAAAGATTTACGTTTGAAACTCTACCAATTGAACTAACGGTTTCTGTTGTAGAATTTATAGTTTATCGTTTTGAAAATGTGGAAACCATTCAACGAAAGAAGAATTAGAAACAAATTTTAATCTTAGTAATCTAACCTATGGAATAAAACTTTTGGATACTAAAAAGTCAATATTCAGGAAGGTGACCAATCCCTTTCTAAGAGGAATTCTCTGACCAACTGAACTACTTGATCCAATCCCGAATAGCCGAAATTCCCGTCTATACAGGCTCAATTAACTAGCATCATCGCTGGGGTAGATAGCTGACATCATAACTGACCATGTTTGTTCTACGACTTTTTATAATTCGTTAAATTTTACTTTCATTCAAAAATAAATATTAGTTTCGTTTTGCGTCTAAAAGTTATTAACTCTACGTGCGCCGCCGTTTAAGGGCCGTTTTGAATGTTGAATTTTTCCGAAGCAAAGTTGCATACCCATTAAGAAAAAAAAAATAGAAATACTTACTTACTTACAAATAGAATTTATTTTGTTGTTATTTGTTTATTTGTCAGCCACTTGATTTAATGCCAGTGTTTAATGGTCGGCCTAGGTGTCTAATTAGCTGATTAGCTTAATCAAAGCTTCTACATATATTTTTAATCTGGCAGGGCTCCTGCGAGCGTTCACAGCGCCGGAGATGGTGAAAGGAGTGCGCTGTAGCAAGTGCTGTCCGGACAACGCACCAGCCCCACCCACCCCCACCGCTTACACCAAGCACATACGGACCGTCAGCTTCGGGAAGGTAGGCTATCTTCATTTGCAAGGCGCAGTTAGCTTTTCATAGTGTAGTAAAGTCCCTTTTCTGTGTAGTAAAGTCCCTTTTCTATGTAGTAAAGTACTTTTCCTGTGTAGTAAAGTACCTTTCCTGTGTAGTAAAGTCCCTTTTCTGTGTAGTAAAGTACCCTTTCCTGTGTAGTAAAGTACCTTTCCTGTGTAGTAAAGTTCCTTTCCTGTGTAGTAAAGTCCTTTTTCTGTGTAGTATAGTCCCTTTCCTGTGTAGTAAAGTCCTTTTTCTGTGTAGTAAAGTCCCTTTCCTGTGTTGCAGCTACCGTACTGCCTGTGTTTGCACATCGGGCGCGTGGAGTGGCTGGGTGGAGCGCTAAACAAGCGCTCGGAGTTCGTGGCCTTCCCCGAGACGCTGTCCATGGCGCCCTACGCCGCCGTACCGCAGCCCAAGGTCAGTTACTACACTGTATAATTATTTACCAGCTCACGTGTTTCCTTCCTCATACAGTCCCGGGTCCTTTAAGCGGGGCGTGAAAAAGCATTTGATGAAGCCTTCAAGCTGAGAGCCACCATTGTGGCACTATCGGTATTTGCAATGGTGACTCCCATTCCAGAGATTTTGCCTTTAGCTTACCATCAGGCGAGGTGAAGTCATGTTGATGTGTCGGATATAAAAAAAACATACATTCTTGGCCTCTCCGGGGCAAGATGGGGCTTCTCATATCAAAGCTATCGTCAGTCACTCGATGTGCGAGGGTCATATTGCATCATCTTACACTCGGCACATGAGATCCGAGATGGCGTGCGGTTTTGGTTGGTTCGAGTCGATGGCCAAGCGGTGAAGTTTCTAAAAATATACAAGATGGCTAAAGTATAATGTGTAATTCTGCAGGTGGACCTGGTGTCTCTGGTGGGCGAGGGTCGCCTCCGCAGCGGGCTGTCGGCCCTGAATGCCGTGGACAGTGGGGGGGGCGAGGGCGGCGCGGCGCTGTACCGCCTGCGCGCCGTGGTGGTGCACGTGGGCGGGCCGCGCTCCGGACACTTCGCCACCTACCGCCGCGGGAACGGCTTCGAGGCCAAGAGGTACGTCTTGGAGAGTTGGGGGGGTGAGAGAGGTGCTTATTCCTTGAGATTGCAACCATGTCCTTTGAATTTGTTCCTATAGATAGATTATAGTCCGAAATATCACATGGGCTATCTTTTTATCCGAATGCGGGTCAGAACCTCCACGCGGTACACCCAGGCAACGGAGGCGAGCAGCGCCTCTCACTTACCCTGGGAGTCGCTGCTGCCTTGCGGCAAATGCCGGCCGAGGTAGCCATCTTAAAACCGTACATGGCCCGGGGTCAGCTGGGGTGCGAGGGATATGCCCACTGGGTAACCTTACGCCCCGGTAATTAAGACCTGAGACGGCGTGCGGTTTTAGTCGGTTCGATTCCGACATAATCACCCCTAATGGCCGACGCGGGTGGTATCCATGGGCATTTGCGTATGGAATAGTATCAGAATTCCACGAGTGACAGCTAGTATACAGTAAAAGAACCCATAATCCCCATTGCAGATGGTGGTACACATCAGACACACTGGTACACGAAGTGTCCCTACAGGAGGTGCTCCGTTGCTCCGCCTACCTGCTATTCTACGAGCGCCTGCGCCCCGACACGGCGCTGTCCACCGCCGGCACACACCACTTCTAGGGCTCCGGACCCGCCTAGGGCTCCCCAGGCTACCACTCCTACGAACACGACCAGAAACTGTCAGTATTCGATAAACAATTTTTGACGTTTCTATTACAGTACGCTTGACAGATGTCATAGTAAAACGTCACTATGATGTCATCTGTCAGAAATGTCACTGTGATGTCATCTATATGACGCAATATCTGAGAATAGAAAAATATTAAAGGCGTAATGAAACCCTCGGGATTATAAGCATATTTCGTTGCCGAAGAAAAAGGCGCAATATGTTTTAAAAAAAAAGGAAATCGTTAGCAAGTGCGTCTTTGGACTGCATATCAAAACTCATTGAAAAATAATGTTGTTCTGGCTAATAAGAGCACTAAGGTTGTCTCGCAGGGTACAAAAATGGTCATATACCTACCATAAATTATGTGACCATTTTTATACCATCCGAGAGTATAAGACCAATAATGGTAAAAAAATAGAAAGAAATATGATCTTAAAATTTTTATTATTATTATACACATGTCAAAAGATAAGTAAATAATATTGTCTACACGCCCATACTATGGGGTTATCATTTTGATTCATTAGCTCTCTCAACAGAATAGTTCTCTCGTAAAAAAATTATACAAGAAAAGAATGCCGAATGAATATCCACCTTTGTGTTTCCTTCGAAAAGAAAAGGGATGGTGACATTTGAGTTCTATCAAACTCATTTTTATCAAGCCATTTATTCAGTACTCAAGTTTCTTCAATATTTTTCTATGGAGTCACTAGTCAGTTCGTGTATATAAACGCATAACCTCACCTATTTATAAACCTCATTCCTAAAAATAAATTCAAAATCTTATAGCTACTTACTGGTATGTTACACGCTGAAGAAACACATAAATAAGGATATGAAATAAAATAAAAACATCAGAGCGGTAATTTAGTTTACCATTGTCAGCCATAGCTACTGTGATTTAAAATCAATACGATGATCGTAAGGAAGGTATGCTAGAGCTTAAAACTTGTTGAATTAGGAAAAGAACATGTATATTTATGAGATACCGCACACATGCAATAATATTGACAATAAAATACATACTGACAATAAGATGGTATGTGTGTAATCTAATATTGAGTGATTATAAACACAATACTTTGCAGTATGTGGATTTTATTGTCAATATTTTGTGTGCGGTTCGCCTAAAGCAGCGTCATAATTGACCATCTCTGTACTAAATGACACACAATAAAGCGTACATCCGATATTTCGGGCTGACGCCTTTTACTGTACAAATAAGCAGGACACAGTACGCGAATTTTCAATTTTTAAATAAATAATTCGATAGTGTGTTTACATGGGCGCGTTCAGCTTCCGTCCCGGTATTTAAAACTATCAGTTTTTGCTAACGCGTCAAAGAATTATAACTCAAAAAGACGACTTATCAAATAATAATTACAATTAAAATAATAATAATATTTGGCTGTGCTCTTATTGTAAAATAATATTTCACTTTTTAAATAACTGATCACGTAACGCTCATTTTCAGTATTATTATAAAAAAAATCAGACGTTTTGTATAATTGGGTTAAGAGTATAATACCGTCTGACTTGAAATTGTTTGTCTCAAAAATTATACTAAAATGCAAAAGAAGTTTTTGAAAACTAAGTACAATTTTATAAAAAAAAATATATTACCAAAAACACGAAGATACAATATACACTTAGGCAAGCCAGTCCTGTGAAATTTAGATACATAAACTCACGTTAAGAATTACATATCTTGTGGCAAATATAATTTTGAGGCAATGAGTAGTGACATGACAGTTAGTATATTGGGGTCGTCATTTAATTAGATAAATCGAAATTATGAAGTAGAAATGTATTTAGGAAATCGTAAAAAAGGAATAAAAAGGTGACGTGTATGAATTCCGCCATTTTCCATACCATCCAGACCATTATCAGAACTAATACAATAATATTAGATCACGGGTTAATAACTATAATATCTCTTTATTACAATAACCTTTAGAGTGGTTTATACAATAAATTAGCGTCCTCTACCACTGGCAAAACCTTACAGACCATGGGTTGTCTCTGCTGGCCAGGAGGTCATTTCGAGACTGACATTTAATAAACTATACTCTTATAATAATAAATTTATCTAATTCGTCCTATTGCCGGCTAAAGTGTCTTCTACTCTCCTCGATTTCGCTTTTAAGTATGTCACTATTGACAAAAAGACCGAAGCCACTTTTCCACGAGACGGTTATTTGCCGGAAACCCGAAAGCATCTCGTGAAAATACGACCGAACGATATAGATTTCAATTTTCAAAATTCAATTAAGACATCCTTTTATATCTTCAAATATGAGCACCTTTCACATTTAGTGTTTCAATTTAAAACTTAAGAAAAGATCCTATATTTTTTCACTAAACTATTTCTCGTGGTTGTTTCGTCCACAAAAACTTTGGATTTAACTTTACTTCGGCACTATTTTGGTCATGGCAACACTAAACGAATGATGATGTTGGTCATACTGTACATGTACGTAGTACCAATTCGTAATATTATATCAAGTGTAATTTGGAGCTCCGTATGTTGAATTAGACTCGATAGGTACGCCAGTTTGTCGATAAGTTTCTCACTATTCCTCAGTCTCAAGCGTATTTATAAACTTTGGCAAAGCTATTGTATTCCTTACTGCTATGCTATAATTTCAGCGTTCTGATCCAACGCCTTGATCTAATTGTATATTTATTACGGATAAATTCTTCCGAAAGTGTAATTATTTGTGAAATATATATAAAATATATATAAATGTCGATAAAGTTTGTTTGCAAATGTTTGACAAATATTTTCGTCAAAGTACCAACTATGGTACCATGGTAAACATGTTTTACCATGGTACTGCAATAGGTTGAAATCTGAGTGCAAGCGTACTGCACGTATATATTGTGTAAATGTTTAACGGTTAGAGACTGTTCTCCGACTGCGTCGAGTTTATAATATAATTTTTCGAAGCATTGATCGTAGATTAGTCTCCTGAACTGTCCCATTAGCTAGAGATCTTTGATGTAAATACAACTAGTAACAGAATACGAATTTATGTCTGTGTTTCAATACACTATCTTAGAAATCGTACTATTCTAATATGTATCTATGTAATACAGTTGGAGGGACATGAAATTTAATTTGATGGGAGATGATGTGTTTGTAAATAAAAACCCTTTTGTACCTCCATACCTCCTATGTATCTTCATAAATATGGAATATACTACCAAGAGGAAGAGCCATAATGATATACAAAATATATGTACAGCATAATTTATATCGTGATTGACTGATAATCGACATTTAATTTTCAGTTACCATTATAATAAACCACGCGATATTTACCATGTACAAGCTTCATGACCATTGATGTACTTTAGTATATCTATGGTCATGGGATGGTAAATATCCGCATTAATTATTATAATAGTAATCATAATAACAGTGTCAATTTAAAATCATATGACCAATATATGACCAATCATGTAACTATTTTGTGTGAAGTGATTGGTCTTATATTTGGTAGTTTGGTCACACCAATCTCCATATTAATGAGAGAACTTCCTTTTGATCGTATATTTCGACCTCATAATCGTATTCTGTTGCTCACCGTCTGTGTACTCTGATATACTGCATTTATCTTAAATGGCGGTAGTCTGAAATAATAATGGCATAATAATGTTTGAGAGCATTATGATATTAAAGTGTTTTTTTATTTATATAATGTTAAAATATTATTATTTAAATAAAATTCTAGGCGGGAAGTAGTGGGTGGAAAGAGGCTTACCTCATGAAAGAATTGAATATATAGTTATGGAAAACAGAGGTGTTGCTCTAGAAAGTGATGGAAAGAGATAGAAAATACTTTCTTTTCGTGACTTTTAATTTTGTCTAATGAAGTATGATTTTATGTGCATGTGTTGTGTGTCTTTTTAGTAATTTTTTGTTGCAAAACTGAGCGACCGCTTCACTGTACTTACTGTTGCATTTATTTTATCTATTGACTCGTCTATTCTGTAAATAATATTACGATATGTCTCGAAAATCAAATTTTCTATAATTAATGCTCGTTTTATAGATTTGTAGATATACATAGCCAGGCTAATGTAATTTGTTAGAAGTCCCTGTTTAAAAAATCATTGGGAGAGGAGGATTAGTTCCTTCACGAAGTAACGTCCTATCGAATGTCTAATACAAACGCCATTAAATGGTTGACTTAGCAACAGGTTATCGATTCAATGTTTACTTGTTCATAATCGATTTGGTGTCAAACTCGCACTAGACAATTTCGATGGTCTTCAAGACATGTCTACAAAACGTTCAAATATAAACCTTATGTCGATGATCTAAAACACAAAATTCTAGACAATCGATTTTTAAATTATACCACTGTGCATGTGTGCGTCTAAGAGCGTGTTCACGACGTGTCTGTGTGCGTGTCACAGTGTCTTAAACTTTTGTTCGAAAAGCGTTAGAAAATACTGCATTTACAATACGTGTGCAGTAACTAAACGGCGACAAGAAACTTCCAAACGAGTTTTCGGAACATAATTACAAATATTAGGTCATCAATATACGTACGCCTAGCACTGTCCAACACTACGTCCAATTTTTTTGCTTTAATTAGTACGAATAGCTGTAAGGCGTGGTTTTTTGTTACTCGATCGACTCGACTAATCTATCTGTCCACCTTTGTGGTAATGTTTCATACAGACGCGGTTTTAACGGGAGGAGAGGGGAGGGGGGAGGAGCAGGCTATTTGTAATGTCGATTTCATTTAAAGTATAATTTATATTGCAATTCTGATTTGAAGTTTACAGTACAAAAAATGGAAGAATACAGTAATAAAAATAAAAGAATACAATTATAAAAATAAAAGAATACAGTGATAAAAATAAAAGAATACAATTATAAAAATAAAAGCATACTGTAATAAAAATAAAAGAATTCAATGTTGATTTTTTAGTAATTCTCATATCAATTACCTTTTCCGGACTTGATCTATTGATGCTGGTTTATTATCAAGCATGTAGTTTCAACACCGCATAATATTTACCGTAAAGTATAGACAATACAGGCATTTTGTAACTACATTCAAGTAGGTAGTTTGCAATGGCGTGACTTCGTGATGGAACAGATCTGTATATTGGTGCCTAAATGAGTTGATGAGTGTGAGGCCATTAGTCACTTCGACTGAAGCCGAGAGATGCCATGTAATCATAACGCATAAATATAGTTTTAGATGTTATTTATTTTGGTTATTGTGATTCGGAGAGGCTCGAAATGGTTCCGCGTGCAGGGCAGATGGCAGAACTAATTTGTTTTGTATATTACTTAGAACAAAGTGAGGTTTCAGTTTGATGACTGTCTAAGTTATACACATATGTAGGTAATTTAGCAGCCTAACAGTAACTATGTAGCAGACAAACTGGAATAAAAATCCGGGGTGTTGTGGGAATCGGGAGGGTTATCTATGGAACACGGAGACACGATAACAAGTCAAGGAATTTTGATTCCTATTTGTTTATAAATAGAACGTCTTTTTGGAATGATAGCTATATAAGTTCTGCGTGATTGATAGTCGGGTGTTTCGCGATACTCATTTGTTCCAATTTGTTGATTTAGCTATTGGAACTGATACCTTTAAGGTATTCTTATTGGAAAAAAATACTTGTTGATAAAATAAGAGTATATTAGATAACAAGTATTCCTGTATTCTCCAGGTTACATTGACATTATAAACACAGCATAGACTTCAATGGTCGAAAATATTACAACAAATTGTTCTGTCAGCTGACCCTGTCTATCGAATAAAATCCTTTATTATATTTAGTTATAGAAAAATGAAATATAAACTGCTTGAATTGTATTTCAAATGTTGCTTTGTAGATTCTTTTTTAGGATATTAGTTGTACATAACGCCAACTGAAATTGTGAACTGTTTAGAGCCCTTTTTTGATTATTAATTATTACAATTAATAATGTAATTAATAAATGTTGCGTAATATTGTTACAAACTAATAAGTACGACAAGCATGACTCATGTGGAAATATTATCAGGGCATATTTGCTTTTTTAACCAATCCACTGTATATCCACTGATAGTCTGAAAAATGCCGCTTAATTTTAAACTTTCTTAACATACATTTAAAGTTTAACATTAAATGAATACCTACATGATTTATTTTAATGTTATTTAAGTCTAAAATTAAATGGCATTTTTTCAGTGTCTTGTCAGTGGCTTGATTTAATAAAAAATAACAGAATTGAGGCCTAGGTATTGGTATGATATACCCAATGTCTTCTATGTCATACTAGACAAGCCATTAGGATTAGTGGTCATGGCTAGCTGGAATGCTTTGATATCGCCTAATGTCACCATTGGGTTGTGAAGGTCAGATGGCAGTCGCAATATCGAGGTCCAGCCAAATCCGCAGTTAAGACTGGTAAAGCGGACCTCAGACTCCGAGGTGAAAGCTTTGGATGCGACTGGGATTAACACTAGGTTGAAGAAGAAAACGACTTTATATAGCGCGCCTATTTGTAATGTGATCTGAATTGCTGACAGCTTGTTGTCTCTGCCTACCTCGGAGGGAAAAAGACGTGAGCATAAGTAAAGTTTTGATCCATACAGCGAGTCTAGTAGGTAGTATTCAAGTCATTGGGTTGCCACAAAGAAATCTGTCACAGCGCCGACCGATTTTGTACATACATTTTTGTGTTGAAGCCATAATGCCATTCAATCATTATTATTGTGTACACTTGAAGAGTTTTTAATAATAACAAAGACCATGTATCATGGTCCTTGCTAATAATAAACAGAAGGTACTACTTATAATATTAATATTACCTATATAATAGTACTATGCAGCAAAGGTATGGTTGTTTACGAAACGATTGCATAATAAATTATTGCGCAACATGTGTTTGTTACCTTGATACTCATGCATGAATGAGTTCGAGAGTGAGTGAACTACAATGAACTTGATTTTCCCGCCAAAATATGGAGTGTCTCAAAAAGCTTTTATTAAGGTCAATGACCTTTGTCACTTCACCTTTAAGAAGTTCGGAAGAATATCACAAAACTGTTAAGGTGCCTATATTTTTTTGGTAATTGGTAATTTAGGCATACTCTGAAATTATGACATCATGGTCTACTGCAGAACCAGTATACTCCATAGTTTGGCAGAAAACCATATCATTAAGGTTGAATGTCACCAGTGAGAATCCTTTCCATTAAACTGGGTTCAGTTTTACTCAATTCTTTGAATAAAACATGAACACTGTTTAGTTTTGAATGTTTTGCATAATCTTGGTTCCTATCATAGGTGAAATCGGCTCTAAACTAGGAATCTTCCAGTTTATATTGTTATTGTTTAGTTCCTATGGCAATGTTGGACTTCCAGAGAATGTGGCAACTGTAGATAGAAGGATTGTATCTAACAAATGTTTATAAATAAAGTGTATCATAAGTATGTAGCTTGTGTACTTATTTTAACCCTTTCTCATTTACAGGACTAATTTAGGCTTGATTAAATGGAAGTATATCTTATAAGTACTGTAAGTTGTTATGTGGTAAATTGATAGGTACAGTATAATAATTAAGATTTTTAGAAATGCTTAATTTTTACCCGACTGCCAAGGGTTATGTTTATACCACTTAGTTGTCAGAGAAGCATGCAGCCCACCTGATGGGAAGGCCTATGAACATGGGCAACACCACATGAGTGTCACACTAGGACTACTAACCTTGTATTTTTACTTATTTTTTTAAATATTTACCAATGTACTGTTTGGGTAAGCAGTGTCATGAATAAATTCAAACCTGCAAACTTTTGCTCACAAGTCAGACACTATAATTTATTAAAGTTGATTACCAGGATTCATGTAATAAGTTAACTAGATTTTTGTTGTTAAATCATGTTTTATTAATATTCACAATTTATAGTTTACAAAAGTATAGTCCCATGACTCACAGGATGTATTGCGTGCAATCCAATCAACAAATATTTAATTTTCCATAAGTTTCCTTGCAGTGTATGCGGGTCACAAAATAATCTATCACAAACAGTCTGCTTCATCCTTAAATTAACGTTATGACATGCTGTCAATGAGCGATGCTCGCATTGTAGACGTAATTGCAGTAGGTTTAGCATCATTTAGCTTAAATACACTCTCAATTACTGATATTTCTGTTGAAGTTGTGTCTAAACCACAAAACGCACACCAATCATTAACAACCATTCCTGCAGCGATGACATCACTGCCTCTGTTCACTGTGCCCGCCACCAAGGGTACTTGTAAAAGGGATGACAACTCGTCCTGATCCTGGATTGTGGTTTTAGGGTGGACTAGGCCACCACGGTTACTTAGTGCTGCGTACGAGCCAACTAGGACGTTTCCCGCGACCGTTTGTCTGAAGACTTCCACGTCTAGTGTGTCCGCTAAAATTTCTTCGGTAGCGCGGTCGAGATCGGGGTGCACGAGTGCTACATAGTCGTTACACGCGATGACATTGCCCAGCGCACTGAGCCGCTCTTCCACGCGCTGCAACTTTACGTTATCTGGGAGACTATTTCTAATGTGTTGTAATTCTGTGTCTGTTGTGGACGATGGTACCAAGAGTCCGTTTTTGTTTCCGACGGTCATACGGCCGATGATGCGGCAACCAGCTATGCTTACATGTACTACAGGGATAGTCTCCGCCAACTCCGCCTCGAACACGCTGTAAAAGTTCTCCGATCCCCCGATTGCGACGAGGCAATAAGAATTTGTTAGTTTACTAAACACTCCTACTTCATTATTATTTTCGAATTGCACGCGGACTGCCATGATTTTACCGTTTAATATGTAATTGCAAGGTATTTCACAATAAGAAAAGCTTCACGTGGGGAGAAATACACGGAACAATCGGTCCGGTCGGTATACGTCAATTTGACAAATTTAAGCGCTGTTTTATTTCGACTGAGTGTTCCACTTTGACCGCGCTTACATTGCATGTTCGAGCATCATTATGATTGTTTTCTCACTTTAACCAATTGGAATGCTTATTGTATCGATCTCTTTGCGCATGCTCCGACCACGTATTTAAAAAATTATGTCGAAGAATACTGGAACGCGCACACAGTGACACATTACCATGAAGCTATATAATAGATAAATTACCAATCAGTGTTACTAGATTAGTAAATTAAAAATTATATGTAGCATTTTTTCGTATTGTTATCTCAACACAAAATAAAAGGCCCGTTTTGACGTTTGTCCTCGTGGCGTAACCATGAAGCTATAGATAAACATGGAGGCCAAACTGGGAAGAAAAGCTTGAGTCAAATACCTACATGTCTCTATCTCACTCTCTGTGGGCCGACTTCTCTTTCGTGTATTAGTTTTCTTGCTTAAGGCGGATACACACTTATGTGTCGTGTTGTATCGTGATGCTTACTGACGTAACGCTGTGTGTGCATACTAACGTGTCGTGTCGTGGCGTACTCTGGCGTTATTTCTGAACAGTAGGTACATAATGAACCTTTGCAGCGTTCAAACATACATGATGTTTTCTTCTGATTCGGATATTGAAACAATAGCAATGAAACTTTTTAAGAGCAAAAAAAGAAAAGAAGATACTGGGTTCACCCTATAAACAGAGGGAGACAAGACAAAGGTGAATTTCATAATCTCGTTAAAGAATTAGAGAGCGACGAAGAGAAATTTCATCAGTACTTTTTTATTGACTGCAAAATACAATACTTGAAATACTATTTATTGGCTTATATTCTTTCAAAATTTCAGCAATTTCTTCCCAAGTAGCATTTCTGATCAAAATGATGCATGCACTCTTTACACTTTGAGTAATATTATAACTTTTCGTTGACGTACAAGTTCATTAAGATCGACAGTAATTTTGCTGCAAATGTAATAAATGTAAAAGTCCCGCTTGTCACATTTACCTGTTGTGTCGTGTGGCATCATAGCCCCCACCACCACTCTGGCGCAATCGGTGGCAAGCAGTCGGCGCAAGTCGGCGCCACGACAGATAGAACGCGTTGTGACACAACACGACATGCAAATATATATTATGTCCCTAACCATATTAAATGTATGACAGCGATATACTTCTGGCGCGTCACGACACGCCACGACACATAAGTGTGTTTACGCCTTTAGAAGGTTATCATACTTAGAAAGAGAAGTCAGCCCACAAAGAGCAAGATAGTAAATACAGACCGCGCTTCAAGTAGGTATTGGAAGTGCGGCCTCCATGTTTATCTATAGCTTCATGGGCGTAACTAGTTATGTACCTATACAAGTCGGTGTTCGATACTCAGGATGAATCGAATCCAGTTTGTATGGGGATTTAATCGATTTGAATATTTATGTAAACTGCATTGGATTAAAGTTCTGATTATAAAAAATAGCTTAACCTTTGATTTTGTAGGTATTTTAAAACAATTCAATGTTATTAAGTAGGTCAAAAGTAGTAAGGTCAATTTACTTATATTTAATATTTTTTTTACAATAACATTCACTCAATCACAAAAACAACAAGAATAATTAAACCAGTCTTCAGAATCTAAACACAAGTATTAAAATAAATAAAAATAAAAGTGCGCGTCGGGCTTGAAAGAAAAAAATATCTCACTCGATATTTTCTTTCCTTAACTGATTATTAATAGTCTGTGGACTACATGAAAAAATCGTTATGCACAGCGTTTATCTATAGATTCTATAGCTTCATCTGCACAGCACTTAGCCGAGTGGGCGGTACATGTCAATGAAAAATGTAATTACCTTTAGAACATTTGAATTGATAAAAAATTAAGAACTTCATGGGCACGAACTGTCAAAGTGGGCCTTTTATTTTGTGCATGAAGCTATAGATAAACATGGAGGCCTCACTTCCAATACCTACTTGATGCTCAGTCTGTATTTACTATCTTGCTCTCTGTGGGCCGACTTCTCTTTCTAAGTATGATAACCTTCTAAGCAAGAAATCACCATTTAAACAAGTTTAAACACTTACGCGTGGAATTTTATATCACATCCTTGACGCCACGTAATACCGCAACCACGCACTATACAATTTTGCACCATTTTTTGAGTTTATACTTATAATTAACTTTAAATATGTTAAAAACCAAAACAATAATAAACAACCGCCATATTGTTTATTGATAGTTGACATGTAGTACCAATGTTGCCACATTACGTACTGAATCCATAGACAATGGGAATTTAATTCACTGATTTCCCTGATTCAACAACCCAATCATGCATAATAAATGGCATATAATTTTTCAATTTCCACATTAATAATCGTAGTCGAACTATAGAGTTATTTATAAATCATTTTACTTGCATTTTTGGTTAGTATGGTCTATTTCTATAATTTACTAGGAGATACTAATAAGAAGATAGCAACATTGTACAAATACACGAAAGAGAAGTCGGCCCACAGAGAGTGAGATACAGACATGTAGGTATTTGGATCAAGCTGTTCTTCCCGGTTTGGCCTCCATGTTTATCTATAGCTTCATGATTTTGTGACAACTATAGAATATAGAATAGATTAAGAATACGTAGAATACCTAGGTACTAAGAATGTACAACAACAATCATTGTGCAATCTTCAAAATTGGTCCTATTCTCCTATTTATATTGCACAATATTGAATTATTGCACAATGATTAAACAAAAGTTTGTGAAAATTTAAATTTTATTAGGTATATTGCGCAATCTTTTTTCCTTGAATGGTGTAGGCTTCATGAATGTTTTTTTTTTATATTGGACACATTAGCATGACTTCACTTCGCCTGATGGTAAGTTAACCCTTTCTAAGGAAAAAGATATTGTCCAATTCGTAATATTGCGCAATATTAGTTCGTAGAGTTACTTCTTAGTTAGTTCTAGTGTAGTGGGCTTACTACCTAAGATATATAATATTATGGATAAGACAGGAGATTCTAATAGGAACTGCAACGAGCGGCTGCCCGGCGTTGCTAACAGACGGATATCTGTGTAGGCCACAGGTAGCAAAATTATTACGTCCACTCAAAACAAAAGAAAAGTGCTCGTAAGTTCAGGACCTTTTTGTTTTTTGAAGTCAGTGTAATTTTTTTATTTTACTTTTTTTCGTTCTGTTATTATATTATATATCAAATTGAAGCATCACAGCAACGTAACATTTTTTGAAATTTTTAAAGTTAAAAAGTTAAGTAAAAAAGCAAGTTAAAAAAATCTATTGCCTGCCCGATTTGCTCATTGGTCTGGCAACGGTCTGGCAGATATCAGGATCTTAAAGAAGGTATTATCTCAAAAATAATTTCTATAACTTTTAATGAACAGAAAAAAAATGTATCCCTTGACAAATCAAAAATTGACAAACCACCTAGATTTCGCGATGGACTATTTTGAGTAAATTATGTAAATTACACTTTTATATAAATAAACCGTAAAAGAATAAAAAAAATATCCGCGATGTCGGTAAAAAATGCGTAGATACGCAACTATAAATTGCTTAGTGGATAGTAATGATACGGAACCGTTTCCAAGCGATGTGATCCAAAAACTGAGGCAGGCTGTGCTCGCTCCAATTGGATTTTCCCCGAGGATCCAGCAAGCCTTACAAAAAATAAATTTCAAATTTCACAGGACTTGCAGTTTTTCAAATATCATAAGGGTATTTTTTATGTTATTTTTTGATTACTTAGTGTGTATAAGTAGCCCCGTTTAAATGACGGCTAAAGACACCTCAGGTCACCGATTACATGAGGTACTTGACCTTATAAGTAAATTGCTGATAACTTTAGATTTCCTAGATACTTATAGGTTTTATCGATTGAGATGCTTCTGAGAGGGGCACAGGTAGCGGTCTTGGTCGCCCTAGCTAAACGAACACCATGCATTTCTATGTATAATTCCTAACTCAGACCCTACTTGGTACCTACTTGTATAACGATCTTCAACATTGCTATTTATTTTCTGTAGGAGTTTATTTTTATCATTGCAACTTGTCTTGATTAGAAGGGGCATGGATCGGAGCCGAAATTACGGAGAGAGAGGGTGAGTGTTAGGGAGATGAAGGGGGGGGGGGGTTAAACCAGCTCCTTGAAACAGGCTTCTCAGAAGTTAAGGGTATATAAGAATTTCGTAAATATCAAATGAACGACTTGTAGGAATGTGATGTTGGAGAAGGCGAAACTCTGTTGATGTACTGGGGCCTTGGACGCTCCGACAGTAAAGCAACTATGAGTATGTCTGCGTCCAGCTGCTCGTCTCTGCACACGCCTGTAAGTGCTGTGATTATTCTGTAAAGCATATTGGTGAAACTTGTAGTGGATAGAGGTTTTTTCACGGCCCACTGCCGGTGGTTTGACGGGGAAGACTTGTATGTCAATACAAATTCTGTAATGTAACTAAAACGACTAATTTCATTGTTGAAAACGACTCAAGAGACACTAGTCAAGATAGTTACTGTGCGACAGAGACATTAGATATTGTCTCATGCAGGTACTGAACCGTTCGGGAGACGCTGCACAGAGGGCACAGTGGGGAGCGAGCGGGGGGCGAGCTGATTGTCCGCGCGCTGACGGTTGGGTGACCGGACGGCCGCCTGTCACCCTACACCCATCTTAAAACCGTACATGGCCCGGGGTCAGCAGTGGTGCGAGGGATATACCTATTGGGTAACCTTACACCCCGGTAATTAAGACCCGAGGCGACGTGCGGTTTTAGCAACGATTACCTAATAGTTCGTATTTTACCACTCCCGATGGCCGACGGGGGTGGTATCCATGGGGATTTCCGCACGATAAAAAAAGGTAGGTACCTTGTACCTGTTTAGGTAGTGACCGCTGATGGCTTTAGGTATGCCCTAGCATTTCGGGCGGAAATAATAAACGCTCAATAAATGCCCAAAATGCCATAAAACCCATCACTGGTTGTGACGGTATTATTTGTGTCGTATTTTTATTTCTTGAACCGAATTTTCGGTCCTTGTAAGTCATCTGGAGACAATTCATCTATAAAATACATATGTACATAGTTATTAGCCTTATACCGCGTTGTACCCAGGTGTCGCCACCGCCTCAACAGCGCGAAAAAGAATTGCGCTCGCAGGCTCAGCAGACGGATATCAGCTGTCGATATTCGCCCGGCATCTCATCTCCAGGTATCTGCAATAATTTTATTTACAATTTCGATTATGTACCCATACCCGTTCAGAAGTCGAAATCTTTGAAACCTTTGGAGATTTTGGAAATTGGACATCCTGGAATTTAACCATAGTTTTTTGGGAGAATTTTGAGAGACCTCGTTAGTCCCATTACTAATGCTAAATTTACTAACAATTATGTGGAATCGTACAGTCCTGCGTTATGAAAATCGAACTGAAGACCCTATATCCTCGACCAAAATGCTGTTGGATTTTGGTCATTCAAATTTGCCAAGGTAAAAGTATGGCAAAAAAATTCTCTATAAGAGAATAAAAAGGCCATAAAAAGTAGGGTACGGTCATTGTAAAACGTACAAAGAGGAGAATTCTCAATAATGGGGCTATTTTATCAATTAATTTACCAGCCAACATGAATGACACCGAGGAGCAAAGAGTGCTGCGCGCCCGCATCGCCGACTCCCTGACGTTCTCTTCGCCGGCTTCTTCGCTATTGACATCTGGAGGGGGGAGGTCCATGTCTATCCTGGGCTCAGTGTGTGCCTTGTTGCTCAATAAGCAGGTAGTCATTGTATATATTTTATTTCTAACCTACTGCAGTTCAATGCTATGGTAGCTGAATGGATAAGGACGCGGCCTCTTGGTATCGAGTTCGAATCCGGCCAGACGGTACCAATGTGAATTTCACTTTGTGGAATTTATATGTGCTAATCACATGACCATCTGCTGACGGTGAAGGAAAAACATCGCGAGGAAACCCACATGTCCTAGAAGAAATTCTAACGGCATGTCCGATCCACCAACCTGCATTTTAGGCCAGCGTGTGTGGGTTAAGGTCTAAACCCTCTCAGTTCTCTCGTTACAGGAGAGGAGACCCGTACCCAGCAGTGGGACATAAATGGGTTGCTATCAGTCCAATGCTGAAAATTAACTTCACACAGTGTGCACGATAGCACCTGGTCTTTCGAATACAAGCTATGCCTAAATGCTTTCATCTCATTTTATCATCATAGCTACTAACTTGCCTTGAAATCAAATTGTCTAGTACAAGTTTTGTGTGAAGGGCCAGCAAGCTGCAAAGGAGGTGACGAGTTTCACGGGCAGTCTGCGGTCGGACAACATCTGCCGTATCTGCTTCGGTGGGGAGTCTGCTGAACGTTTGGTGCGACCTTGCTCTTGCCGTGGGACTATTGCAGCCGTGCATCGCTCCTGTCTGGAGCGCTGGTTGTTACAGGCCGCTACGTCGTACTGCGAACTTTGCCGACACCACTACGTTGTCACCAGGAGTCACAAGTAAGTAATTGCTGTATTGATTGAAGGATGATGTGTTTATTTTAACAAAAAGTTCTTCTCAAAGCCCTTTCACCTCTCGAGTCATAAACTCGAGTCATAAAAGGCGGGCTGCTCTCCATTTGATAGAGACACAAAGTTTATAATTTCTTGGTTGATGTTATGAGGAATCGAAGGATATATAATCGGTGAAAGAGCAGCACACACAAATTACAAAAACCATAGTGATCTAAGATGACAAACCACTTTATAAGGATGTAATGGGGACCCCCTTCTTGAGACTTAACCTTAGCTTACCATCGGGCGAGGTGAAGTCATATTGACGTGCCGGACAGCGGGCATAAAAGAGGCTATATACCAACCAACTCCATCGGGCCGTGGTAGGAGGTGACTATCCAAGAAGCGTTGGGTTGACATTGATAGAAATGATATGCGTGTCAGTCTCACTGTTAGGAAGGCCGAACGCCATGCAAGAGAAGCAGTTAAAACCGGCGGGTTCCGAATGAGAGGTGTATGGTGATGCAACTGATACTCAACGCTGAGATGATAATGATGGGGCGTTGGGCGTCCCCAGATGGTCGTGGATGCGCTCGATGTGCGAGTGGGCGGTGTCGGGGCGCGGGCGCGCTCTGGCGGCGGACGTGTGGCGCGCGCTGGCACTGGGCACGGCCAGCGTGCTGGGCACCGCGCGCGCTCTGCACGCCTGCGACGCCGTGCTGCAGGCCGGCGCACGCCGAGGGGGCGGCGCTGCCATCGCCGCCAACCTCTTCTCGTCGCTCCTCATTGGAGTCATCGGTTACTATCATTCTCTGAACCTTTCTCCCAACTCAGTTGGGGTCGGCTTTCCAGTCTAACTGTGATGCGGCTGAACTTCGATATTTTCCGTGGAGCGACTGCCATCTGACCTCTACAAGCAATGGTCATTATGACCAATGGCGATATTGAAGTTCCAAGCTAGACTGGTTGGACTTTTGTGGGCTCCAACTACCCGTAACGACTGCCATAGGTGTTTGTATGGCAACCGGGACCGACGGCTTAACGTGCTCTCCGAGGCACTAATAAACCCGCGATAAATACACACATAACTTCGAAAAGCATCGAAAAGTCATTGGTGTGTGCCACGGTGAACCTGGGATCGAACACGAAACCTCGTCTCAGTAGTTCATTAACCAAACCACTACCGCGGCTATAGTCATCGGTTACTATAACTTATCAATCCTTACACACTTGTAACTTCATGTCTATGAAGTATCGTATTTTTTTACACAAAATTATACCCCTAAAATTATGGTAATACATAGACAAGCCCCGCCCACTTGTCATAGTGAAGCGTCTTGCAAGAATATAGCACAATTGACTCTACACAAATGAATCGAATGAATCGAATTTAAAATAATTGATTTAAATTGTTAAGTACTTATACTACAAAAACTTTTGTGATATAATTAGCTAAATATGACACGAAACATAAATACTATACCATAAAACTTCTCTTTTGTCATCCTGAAGTAAGTTACCTAAAATATTAAAAAATTAAAAGTTTTGGGTTTTTGTAATTATCGATTCCATATTCTATGGGAACGATAATCGAAAATCGAAAGGTTCATTTTCGATTATGCTATATGGGCTTCCCTTTTTAGAGCTGTCATTATTATCATCCTACATTAGACAAAGTATAGGTTCAACAGCAGGTACCCACGAAAGCACCGAGTAATCAAGTTGCAACTGTCTTGGATTAGTGGGAACCTTAAAAAAAATTGTTATGGCCTAGCAATTTTTATTGTGAGGTTTCCAAATTATACTGGGCGCTGGATCACAGGGCTATATAAGTTCTAGGCGTTTGCAGAAGATCTAGAAAACTGAAACCAAAATCAGTTCCCAGGTTAGGGATTTTGAAAGAGCTGTCTTGTTGGTTCCATTATTATTTCATTGAATTCCTAGTACCTACCTACTTCTATTAAGAATTTAATGTGGTATTAACGTGACTTGCTATCTATTCTCTTTAAACCTATTGACATCTATAGATTGAAACAATCCCTTCAGTATTCTATTAGGTAATGCATATTTTACGTCCACTTAGTGTTCGTTTTTTTTCAGATACCAGGGCAGTATAGTCAAACGAATCAACACATTTTGTAAGAAAAGTACAACTAAACTTTTGAAATTCAATGCTAATACTCTCCTGGTACCTCAAACGAAGAAGCTCTTGCAAGTTCAATATCTTTTCTTTCTTGGCATTCTTCATTGCTGAAGGTCATATCGGTTTCCAAAAGCCTACTACGAGCTGCTATCGACGTCACACTGTCTTGGTCTTGGGGCGGGACGGCAAAAATTGTAAGTTCCGATACGGTCTTCATCTAATCTGACCAGTTGTTAAATATTCAAAGTCAAAGTCAAGTCAAAGTCAAAAATCATTTATTCTGTATAGACCAGTTAAGCGGCACTTACAAAATGTCAAAATCAAAATTATTTAAAACTAGAAGCAAATGGACCATCCGTGTGATCTTCCTTGATCCATTTGCCCTAATATAAGTTGCTTTTTTGGTAACTTTTGGATAGTATATTGAGGGCAGTCTAGTCGCAACCTATTTTTCGCCGTCGTTTGCATCTGTCTTGACATGTTCCATCATTGACAGAAAGCCATCTAGTCCATTTTCAATGACCTAATTTTTGGTTCAGAAACTTTTAGAAATCAATACTTAGATCTTGTGTGAGGATTATAATTTACAAATTTATTTTGTTTTTTTTTCCTACCCACATATTTTTTATATGAATTTTGTTAAGTAGGTACTTTACAAAATTTACCGAAAAGTCGTCTTCTCAAAGAACTATTCAAGTACCTACGTATGTTTTAATCTAGCATTGTTTTGTAAGTTTGCAAGGAAAAAAAATATTTCGCCAAAGTTGTTCTGTTGAATAATTTTAATTTAAAGCGTGTACTTACTTTACACTCAACGTAGTCCCATTAACGGTACATAATAATGGAACAAACAAGACACCAATAAACCCAACCTAAAACATTCTGCAACCATTTGCAATATTACTGAAAACGCATAATTGTATTTACATATCTACATAACATACGTAGCAAGTGGAAATATGTTATCTCTGCCTACCCCAGTGGAAAAAGGCATGAGTATGTATGTTTCTAGATACCGCACTGTTTCAACTTTTCGTTTTGACCAACACACCAGGTGCGCTGAACGGCCTGCTGACAACCTGGATGTTGTTGAAAATCCAGGAGCACCAGCTGTCCTGGCAGGCGTGGCGGGACAGCACGCTCCACGTACACGTGACCCTCGCTGACGAGGAGAACACTCTGACTCCTCACTCCTCCGACACGACGGTGGTGGGCGACGACAATGGAAACGCGACCGCTGACAGAAGCACTAACGTAGCTGACCCGTTTATGGTCGCCCTCCCGTACATGCTGCCAGATCCTTGGTATGACGTTTTGCTTTTTTACGGCACATGATGGTAGGTTTAGGCTCATTGTCCACGTAACCGCGGGTCATACGCACGCTTTTGTCAATTGACGAGTGCAATAAGAATGCTTGCTTAGAAACAATGAAATCTGTGTCTACGAAGCGGCAACGTCACGTCAGCCGCTCATGTTGCGTTCGTCATGCGGTGCGCGCGGCAACATGTCACCTAGCGCTAGCGATGAGACGAATATTATGAGAGAAGACTTGCTTCCTCGATGCTAGTTCAAAGAAAACTGAAACGTTTTGTAGCGTGAATGACTATTGCATGAAGCAGCGTGGACATAACAAATATGCAAAATACGCCTATCTTCATTTGTGATTACATGCATCCTATAAGCCCTTGGAAATTGCTGCGAGGTAGATAGATTTTGATATACGTGATAATCAATCAATCATTTACCCCAAAGTGCGCCATACTACCCGATTCTCTACCTTCCGCATCCAGTCCATCCCAACTTTTCAGGTCCGTCGGTTCATCTAGCCTTGCCGACTCGCGGTCTCCATTCTAGGATTCGTTTGCTCCAACGGCCATCGCTCCTTCGACAGATATGGCCAGCCCACAACTTCAGCTTATATAATACTGTGTCCCGCGGCTTCGCCCGTGGCATACTTCGTCCCCGTGGCAAGATAAAAAGTATCCTATGTCCGTCTCCTAGTTCTAAGCTACCTTCCCATCAATTTTCAGCCGTTCACGCGTGATGCCGTGACCAAGGGAAATAGGGATTCATTTTTATATATATAGACATGTGTAGTTGCAAAATATTTCTGTAGACCTATCTTAATTGCTGGAGGCCTAACTGTTATGAATACTAATGGGTTTATGACCTGGTATTTTAGGCGGGTTGACACAGCATGAACGGTGTTTTCTTTGTCAAATAGTACTACAGGTACATCTGAAATAACTTTGGTTACAGATGCTGGCGAATCTCTAGTGAGCAGAAACCGCAAAGCTATTATAAATATTTCCTGTACCTAGTAGTTCATATCACAACAACATGGCGATTTCTTTTATATTATTCTTGGCAACGACTTTAATTACTTTCATTATTCTAGTAATTTATGTTTTTATAAAATCATCGGAAGATACTAATACAAACATAATATGTCTTACAGAGAACTAAACTTAGAGACATTTTTAGGAATACTCAAAATTTATTATTTGAAATGAGTGTTAAAAAAATATTGGCAATTGGATAAGAATTTTATATATGTCTAGTTGTTTTGTACATTCACGACTTGTACCTTATACCCGGTGTAGAATTTTTTTTTATTCAAGAACTTTGTCGCCAAGTGGCGTCCATCAGAAGCCACGATTTAGCAATTTGATCGAAAAATTGGGTAAAAAAATAAGTCTAGAACCAATAATTAGTAGGTATTTTGCTTAACTTATTATCATTCTGTATAGTCTTAGCATGTATACGAGTGAGATAGAGCAATATTGTAACACTTGCGGTAGATGCTTCGCAACACGAAACCCGATATCAAAATTTATTTCCTCGATATGTGATTTACTGGATGAGTTTTATTTAAATATTATCAAATAAGTTCAGCAGATTAATAATCACATAGAGAGGGGCTATTACGATCATGTATTCATTGGTATGATCGAAGATGAATGTTTTAATAATAGGTACTTATATTAATTTTGAATGTCACTAACTTTCTAGATTTTTATATACATAGTTATGATTAGATATCATTAGATTCAAATCGGGATTTGATCGCGATATACACCAAGATACGGTACTTTGTGACCAATCGTTAGTTATAACGACGGGGAAACAAAAGGTATCGTGTCTACCTAACAATATAATCGCGATTAATACTCGATTTGTATCTAACTGAATATTGATTTTATTTAAATTATTTTATTAAAGTAGGTACTTAGATACAAAAATCATGATATTTCAAAGCTTTTGGTAAGTATTTATATGTTTCAATAAATTTTATTAGACTTATATATGTGCTGAGGTCAGCCACCATTGTAAATTTAAAAATAAAGGTTTAAAAAATCACACCACTGTTTTGTTAATCAATATTTATTTCATTATCAATATAAATTAACATAATAATCAATAATATCAAATTTTATAAAATCAGTTGGCGATTACATCAAGCCGCTGGTATATTAATATGTCAAATCCTAAAATGTTAAATATTCGTGAAACGGTCTGTACACTGAGTAACAAAGGATTCTACTTTCTTATGTCGGCTATATAAGTGCAAGCGATCCTTTACTGCTCTATGACCTACGCTATGACCTACAATCGCTCGGTATATTAATGTTAGTACTTACAAGCTAAACGTAGAAAAAAATCACATGTTGAGATTATAATAAATAGGAGGACTGTCGAGACAGCGCTTGGAGATACGAGTTGGGCGGACACTGACGTAAACACTTATAACAAAAACAATCAACAACATACGCTCTTTGGATTTATAACACACTTCGTACGAACTATTTGTGACTACGACGTTCTACTGCGCGCGGCCGGCGCCGGCCCTGCGCCCGCGCCGACGTACCGCCGTCGGGACCAGCCCCTCTCTGACTCTCTGCCCACCACGTCTTCGTAAACAGTACAGAATGGCAATCAATTCACTGGCATTGTTTCAACTTAAGATTATACTGTTGCTAAGATCTTGAGCACTGTAGGATACATTTGACGCTACCCTGCTGAATGCTTTCAGCAGTCCATTAATTTTAGAAGCAGAATACGGCACACGACTATGATAAAAGCTCAAATTGAAAGCCCCGCGTAAATATTGGAAAGCCCCACATAAATATACGAAAGCTCCACAATTGAGTGAAAGCTACTCATATGAGCCCCGCCTGATAAAAATGCCCCAAAAACCGTGCTTTGCTTGATACTTTCTTTTAGAGTACCTTTTCATTTCTTTTAATATACTGGCTTTTCTAATATTTTACGGTGCTCAAGACGCAAGATGCTAGATCTTAAATTGAAAGTCTGCTACTGATTTAACTGAATCTGTATACCGAGAATTTAAATATAAGCTCTCTAAAAGTAATCGCGATCTTAGACCAGGCTAATGAATTACTTGTCGAGGGTTAGTGTGACGGTGGGCAGGACGGTACATCGGTGCAGGCACCCGGGGGGGGGGGGGGGGGCGGTGTGGTGGCGGTCACTCGTCCTTGAACCGGCGGTAGATGGACTGCACGTACGTGAACACGCACTTCCAGTCCGGCTTGCGCATCGCCACCATATCGTCCACGTCTAGCAGGGGATAGATGCCCGCCTTCTCACTGGAATTAAAGAAAATACTGTTATACCACCTGATTAAAAGTGATTTTAAGTACCTACAGAATGCTTGTATTGATTTTGCCTGCATATAACTGATTATACTGATTTGAGATAAAATAGTCACGACTTACCATTGTCCAATTCACCCTAATTATTACTTCATTAAAAAATCAGAGAAAAAATTGTGAACTGCTATGGGAAACGTGGATGCTTTAATTATGGCATAACTTTTCTTTTCCTCGAGATTATAGTATAATGAAGATCTGTATGGCCCTTGTTTCAGTAATGAGACGAACAAATAGAAAAGCAGGGTTGTTTTATCAGTGGCACATGTTGAAAATCCTTTCCTTGGTCTGTGAGGTAGGCTAGTCTATCTTTTATACGAAAGGAGTGATCAGAAATGGGATATTTTATAAACATTGTTGATATTTTAGTATAGTAACACTTACTCGGCAAGTTTGAAGGCGAGCGTGAAGTTGTGTCGGCGTGTGTCGGCGCTGAGCTGCGAGTAGTCGAACGCGTCGGGCAGGAAGTGGTGCAGCAGCGCGCAGAACGCCAGCCCGTCCGCCCAGCTCGTCGAGAAGTTCTCCAGCTTCACATTCTGCACAACCCACACCCACCAAACGTCTTAACAACCATCTCATTACATCTCTTTTTTATACATATATATTTTTTTACAAACAAACACCAACAAAAATACTTAGACACATTTTTTTTACAAGAAAAAATGTATCTAAGTATGTATATCCGCATTCTAAAACCCATAAAACACAAGCTAGTTAAGCTATGCTTACTTTGGGTCTAGCTAGCGTTGTATAGAATGCCGTCGAATATTTATTTAAAAAATCATATTAGCTTTGCTCTTCTTTAATACGGCTAGCTGATAAAATTGTCAGTGCAGTGTGACTATTAACTGCTTAACTTTCAGTGAAGGTTCTATTTTGTGCTTTAAAATGACAACAACAGTCAAAGGAAACGATATTATGAGTTCCCTTTCAAATCTTTTACAGATTTCTATGATGTTCTATTACATTGTAAATATATGGCGGTCAGTTACACTTTAAATGGCTATAGGTACATGGATTCTTGTTACATATGTGCACGTATCATACACATTTATAAGGATATCCCTGCTACCAAAAACACTTTTTGGTAGCAGGGATAGACTGGACGCGAAAGTCGGAAAATCGGGTGCTATGGTGTTGCGAAAATTTTGATAGGCCTGTGTCCGGCTGCAGATTGCAATAGGCCAATTTACAAATTAGTATTTATTAGCTCCTAAAGAGCAGAATATCTTAATAACTGTCGCAGAAATTAGCAGGAATTCAAAGTGCAACGGACCGCTCGTAAATAAATTTGACTCTACAATATCTACATATAGAGTTCCCCATTTATTATTACAGTGAAACATTACAAACACATAATGTTTACGAATATTTACACAACTAGCAGTACTCGCTATTCACATGTTATCGACACACAAAAATCATGCAGTTTATTCCAAGTTTTTATTCAGTTTACACTCTTGTGATAATTCGTTTACTTTAAAACAAAAATCAAATTGAAATTCATGCTTTTCACATCTTAACAAAAGATAAGTTAAAAATTTTGTTAATTTTCTTTTAGTTACGTTGATAATCTTCTGTTACTTTTATTGTAAAAAATATATAGTAAGTCATTTATTAATGCATTATAAAATAAAAATAATAAAAATATGTAAGTACTTACAGAGAAAATATTTTATAAATCTCGAAACCAAAGTAATACAATTTGGTCGTATATAAATGGATTATAATAATACACAACCTATACATATATACAGAAGTGGTAGTCGCATGAAGCAATAAGAGAAGCGTGTAGAATGAGCGCTAGTGGTAGTGATGTGTGAGTTAATACTAGGTGCGTGTGCGCAGCGAACGCTAACAACATGCCTCTCGACAACGCGTTAAGTCCGTTACATCCGAACGCCCCGGAAGTACAGATGCACACTTTAATCTATAGATTTTGTAAATCAACTTTAAAAAAAATATGCAACTGTCTATGCAACTTTTACCTCCCCAATACGTGTCTATGGTACAGTTAATTTATTTGTTTATACAAAAATTGCTCGCAGCTCGCAAATATACAGCTACTTATCACAACTAAGTGTATGTAGAGAACAACATAGCGTACGCAGTGGGGGGTGTGGTGCAGTCTGAGGGCTGAGGGGGGAGCGGAGGTGTGGTCTGTACCTCGTAGTCCCGGGTCTTGTCGCGACACCACTGCAGCAATCGTTCTTTTATAGTGACGGCGCTCGCTTGCAGCGCGGGCTCCGTGAACTTGAAGTAGGGCGCCGGAGAGCCCGGGCTCTTCGGACTGGCCGAGCTACAACGGGGGGCAAGGTTAGTCACCGGCAAACGCGTACCATGGGCGTAGCTTGTATTGTGTGCCCTGAGGCAGACGTACAACGCAGACGCGGTTATATCGCCCTAGCTGATAGTTCACACTAGGATTAGTTCGACACATCGTGTGCTACGGAACGCGTGTGCGGAATGTATTATGTATAGTTATATTAATGGGTCTCGCAGTTATTTACAAGATATTATTATTATTAACGCGTGCTAAGTCAACTAGGTTCAAATCATTCGTTCTTGTGTGATTTAATGTTCTCATGACAGGACAAGTACATATGCGTTTTTCACATCTACCCGCATATGTACTTGCCCCGAAGGAAATGATTCGTATAAGCGAGTATACATGTTATAGGTATGCAAATTTAAACTTGAATATTTACTTGTAACTATCCTTATTCGTATCCACAGATATGGCTGCCAAATAAATAAAATATACTGCATTACATTACTTATGAAGCGACAGGATCTTATACATACAATATAGTACTTTGATGTTCGATATAATATGAAATTTTTATGTTTCTGATACGTATTCGTTGGGAGTGTGTGTAGAGAGTGAGGCAATAGAACTTACTTGGGACTGTTGGTAGAGTTTTGTTTTTCGAGTTGCCGGAACTTAGCGAACGGCGACACGGGCTTAGGCGCTGGCCTGGTCATACTATCTATCACTGTAAAATGTTATTTATTGCATTTAAAAAACGTTCATTTTCCATTGCTTACGTAAAAATTCTGTATGGGTAATCTTCTAACCTTTAGTAGTTTTAGTGGTTGTGGTGCTACTGCTAACAGTTTTCTCTGACGAGTTCCTCCTCACGCTCGATGTCACAGTTACTTCCTCTTCCTCTGCAAACGAAACATTGGTTCATGAGTCACCTTCAAGGCGAGGGTGCGACATGACTAAACACTAACTCGAAACACTTGGAACACAATTAGCAAGACAGTACAACGATACCTATAAGCTATTAGTCAAATAACACGGTTACAGGGCGCGGAGCGATGATGGTCGGATGTTACGAGCACATATGTACAGAGACGGACACGCGGGGTGGGGTGCATGCGGCGGGGTCGGGGCGCGGCACAAGCGACATGACGTCACACACACTCGACTCACGCGCGTCTCGCTCGCCTCCCGCTCCTAACTAGTGGAATGTGTCGCGGCGCTAACCGAGCGCCGACACCAGGTCCTCGAACGCGTCGTCCGTGTTGCTCTCGTCCAGGAACTGCAGCTCCGACACCGTCGGCATCGTGCGGCTGCGCCCCAGCGAGTACGCCTGCGCCGGCGCCGGGCGGAGCGCCCGCGCGCGCCCCGGCGCCGCCCGCGCCTGCTGCGGCTCCCGCGAGAAGTACGCCTCCACGGTTCGCTTCTTCTCTGTTACTTCTTCCCGGGCGATACCTCCTTCGTACAACTTGGGCACGGCCAGAAGATGCATTGACTTGGCGCGCGCCACCACGCGTCGCGGTGACGTCGCCTTGGGGCTGACGGCTATCTGCTGCCAGGAGCCGGACCGACTGAGTGGACTGGAGCCTATGCTGGCGACGGACTCACTAGACACGGACTCACGGGATGCAACGAGCGCACCGGGGGACAGGGACGCACCGCCTAAGTCTATGGTGGGGGGTCGGACGTGCGGGGGTGCAGGCGCGGGCAGGGGTGAGCGGCCGGTATTTACAGGGGCCCGTACCTGCGTCTTTGCTGTCTCCCGCTTTTTCCTTTCGATCTGTGCGATGACGTCGTGTTTCGGGGATGAAAGCTTGTCGAGTGCACCTCGCAGATTGTCAGCTGCGGAGCCACGGCGTCCCTCGTCGTTGCGTGTTCTGACCCCCGTAGTGATGGTCGCGGAGCCCCGCACGGGACCACGCATCACGCGGGTTACTACACTGTTGTGCTCTGTTGTGACTCCGTCCTCTACTCCGTTTGTGTACGGTACATCTCCATTCTGGTACGCATGTGGCGACTCGATAGGGTGGGTAGTTCTCGGTGAAAGAGGGCTAATGGGTGCGCGGGGAGCGTGGGGTGAGGCACCACTCCGTTGTCGGTCAGTGTCGTTGGTAACGACGTCCGGCAGATAGTCAACTTTGTGCGCCCGCGCCTTTTCTATGTCAGGTGTGCGCTGCAGTGGGACGAACGTGGACACACTACCGGTCGGCGTGTAGTCCGTGACGGTATAAGCGGGAGGGGCGGGAGGCTTGCGCTCCGTGGTCTCTCGGTGACCGTTCATCATCGCTTCGCGGCGTTTCTTTTCGCGAATCTGCTTCTCATAAAATTCAATTTGTAATCGCTGTGCATCAACCTTCGGCACATATGAATCTTCTGCTGGATATTTAGCATCGTCTATTTTACGCACTAGCTCCGGAGCAGAGAGGTCATACTGGTTAGGTATAGTTTTCACTGGATATTTTTGTATTTGCGGGAGCGCGTGAGTCAGCGGCGGGGGCGGGTGGAACGCAGAGGGTTTGTATGGGGCCACTTCCTGCTTTGCGCCGTCCTGACTGAATTTGGTAGTGGCGATTGCAGTCACTCTTCTAGGCTTATCGACGTCAGTAGCTGCTACCCAGGGCGCGCCAGATGTGGTTGGACTGAGTGCTGTGGTGGGTGAGGAATTAACCGGAAACACGGGAGCGACATCTTTGGTCGGAGACATAATATTGTTTAGAACAGACGGTGGGCTCCAGACATTTGCGGGCGCGGTCGTTGGTGATGATACTTTTGTTGGAGGTTTGAACGCGGACATTGGCGCGTGTGAAAATTGATTCACAGGAATCGGCCGAGTCGCGAACGGTTTCACGACCAGTGGTTTTGTCGGAGATTGCGGTATTGGTGGGTGTGACGGTGGAGCCACCGACGCTGCGGGTGGTTGCACCGGAGATTGTAGTACGGGAGCATGTGTAGACGCGGGCTTGCGATTGGGTAGCGGCACAGGTGCGCGGGCAGGTAAGGTCGTAGGCGCCGGCGCCTGTTGCACTTGTCGCGGGATGTTCACACGCGTCGTCTCCCGTCGCTCTGATACCCACGGGGGCTTAATTATATTCACCGCATTTTCTGATAAGAATTTCCTCGGGCGCGCGACAGACGGGTTTATAACAGTTTCGTCAGCTCCGCGCCAGAAGCGTCGTGCAGATGACGCACTAGATGAGCGGCTGTGGTCCTCGCGCTCGCGGTTTTCGAACGCGTGTTTAATGTTGCCAAATCGATTGCTCCAGTTTGCCTGGACGGTGCCCGTAGTTTCCCGTTCTGCAGCTTCATTCTTTTTCATGAAGGCAACAAACTTTCGGTCGTTCTCGGTCTGCGGCCGGAACTCTGGCACCTTCGGCTGCGTGGGGCTGTCATCCTCTTCGCTGTCGAGTCGATAGCCAGCAAGCGGTCGTCCTATATCTATGGTGTTAGCGCGTTTCATGCGTAACCGTTTACTATTATTTGAAAATCTATTAAGTGGTTTAGAGTCATCTTGGCTAGTAGGAGGTGCTGCAAAATTATATGTGGGTGGAAGGGGCATGTACGTATGTTTATCCTCGCGTTTGATTTCTTTCTGCTGAACCGGAAATTCAATAGGTGCGCGTCGCGATATGTTTTCCTTTCTATCGCTAGATGAGTCCCGAGCGTGGGAGTCAAACTTGTTGGCAATTGCAGCTATGCTACTTTTAGACTCAGAAGGGCGGCGGTCCATATACGGAAGCGGCTGATGTGGTGGCTGCGAGGGATACATTGGAGCCGGAGGGAACGCGGGCTGCGGCTGATGAAGAGGCTGAGGCTGTGGTAACTGCACCTGCCGCGGTTGAACCTGAGACTGTGGTTGCTGCGCGGGTTGTGACGGTTGAGTTATTGGTTGTGCGAGCCGAGTTTGTTGTGGCTTAGGTCGTTGCGTTTCAACGTCAGCCACTGAATGGCGATAAAAGTCGGGTTTACGTTGAGTAGGGGCGCGTTTCTCAACAACGAAGGCGTCCCTGTTAACTGGAGGGGTAACTTCGTAACTGACAGAGTGTGCTATGGGGTTGGGCCGCTGCTGTGAAGGGACAGCCTCATGGTAACTTAGCTCCTCATCAACGCTTTGTTTACGTTCTGGCGTGAGAGCTTCGTCGGCACTGGTGGTGTTTACGGAGGCAGTGGAGGTAGCGCTGGAGCCGTGTCGGTCTCCGGGAAGTGCAAGTTGATCATTGTCTACAAGTCTCCGCGCTTCATCTAGTTCTCCTCTAGTGACCCCGACTGTGTGTCTGGCAGTACGGGAACGCCTCCGTGGCCGACGTTGCCTGCACCCATCTAATCTATCAGCAGCATCAAGGGCATCTTCTAGTCTGTCAGCTAGAGCGAGTAAAGCTCGCGCTTGGGGATGTGCCGCCGGCGGTGCTAGCGCCGCTCTGAGCCTGGCAAGGGACCGTCGCACATCGGCGACTACATCAGCTGGCGCAGCGCCTAGCCCGGCTAGCAGGCGCTCGCCGCCTCCGCCCAGGAGGCCCTGCAGCAGCGGTAACAGTAGAGACTCACCGCGGGCCTCGTTGGTGTCCTCTGGAGCTTCGCCGGCCGCCGCCAGCGCCTCCGTCACTGCGCTCGCGCATGCTGCAAGAGGAATAACTCGTCGTATTTATATCAATAGGTATAACAAACAGAGGCAAGTGGTTCATGTAGCACTTGTAAATAGTTGCGAAGGGGAAATTTGTAGGTATACCTTCAGGTCATGTTGTAATTAACGGTTACATTAGGACTCTAGGACTCTTTTAATTTAGTTTTCTTCATTAAGATGGTTTTCGTCGTTAATCTAATTTAATTATAGAACAACGGAATTAGTACCTTCTTGTTCAGCCATTAGAGCACGAATTCGCGCGCGCAGTCGTCGGCGTTGCTCGTAGTCCTTGCTCTCGTCCAACTATAACACCACATTAGAATGATTTTATAATTGAATTTTATGCCCCAGTTATTTAAATAAAGAAGTCAATCATTTGAATTGAAAATGACGCTCATAAAATGTAGAGTCGGTTGAAAAAGTATCTGGCAGTAAAAGTTACGGTTCAAAACATCGTAGGTATCAGCACGTAAAGCGGTAAAACTATTACACTACCTACCCATCAAAACACCTTGCACATAAATGGTATGGTAGGTACCAAGGGAATTAAGGTTTACCATTCCGAATTGGAAAAGTCGTATCGCTTTTCAAATATATTTTTTTGTTTACACGTTTCTCAATTTACGGTTGTTTCTCATGTGCCTTGACCAGTGAGAGAATTTCACCACGACCACGACTGCTTAAAATCTTAAGAAGTAAATAATTATATGAACTCACACATATCTCTTGCAATCCTTTCAACATAGCGATAGATTTAACAGACAGACAGTACACCACAAGAAATACAATACATAAACCACTATAACATAATACTGTTCCAATATTGACGTTTGACATGCGCCTGCGCAACTCGCGTATACACACTAGCGCTACTGACGGCTACTGTGTACGATTGTAGTACATTCGGTTACACCTGGTTTTGCGGTTGTGGTTATAAGATAAGGGCTAGTACACACTGTTAAGTTGTTTTTTGTTTATGTTGGTTTATATTTTAAACGCAAATTATATAGATTTTGTTGTTACGAAAATATTTTTTAATGTAGAGCGCGTCAATATGACTTCATCTTGCTTGATGGTAAGCTTGAGGGCAAGTTTAAGGAACTGATGGCCTCATTATTTAACTTATATTTAAGAAATAATATCTTTGTATCTATCCCCCCATTCCCTCTCAACCCCCCCCCCCCCTAGAGTCAGCATCGACGCCCCTGGTTTGCACACGTCCATAGGCCTCGGTAACCGCTTCCCATCAGGTGCTTGTCTGGCATCAAAGTTGTATAAAAAAACTATTTTAATGAAATCTATTCTTCATCCAAGCTTCAATCCCAATTGCATTCAAAGCTTGCATTTTGGAACTTGGGATCCTTGGGATTCCAATAAGAACTTAGGAAGTTCTTATTTCCAAGATTTATACCGGCTTACAGGTGAGATTAACTTAGGTCGACAAATACAAAAGAAATATTCACAAAAATTGTGAAAAATGGTGAATAAATATCAGTGTGATACAGCCTAATGTTTCTGCACGAGCGATCTAGATGTCAATAAGTGACGTTTTGTAACCGCCGACCGGAAGTGCTCTCTCGCCGGAAACAGGAAGTGACTTGCCGCTTTGTTGTTGATATGAATGACAAACCTCATTTGTTGGTAATTTGATTATTTGTGTATGTACTACGCAGGTACAGTTAGTGTCGAAAGTAGGTGACGATTGCATAGATTTCAAATATAAAATTATTAATAATGAAAATTATTAATTATAATATTATGATCAGCATTTTAAAACATTTATATAGAGCCCACTGAGTAAATAAATAGCATTTTTAATCAATCAATCAAACATTTATTTATTTCTTGCGAATTTGAGTAGCTACAGAGTTTAATGATGTTATTTTCATTAAGAGATATAAATTAAGTACCTACTCAGCTCAAAAACTAATCTTCAAAATGATCATTTATTTTTGACACTGGCTATTATAGATTATGTATGTTTTTAATTTTATTAATAGTCTGTTAAAATAAGTCTACCTAGATACATGACTGGTATCAAACGATGAATCTACTCCACTTCCTCGAAGGGGCAGACAGAGGTGTAGGTATAAATATTCACATTTTGTTAGTGTTCTCTATTTAGCAGTATACTAAAAGTGCCCTAGACACCCTCGCCCTCGCCCCTATTGTGTGTGACAAAATGGTAATCTCCTTACCCTAATGTATAGTGAGAAATGAGCCTGTTGCCGTTAACCGGGTAGTTTTAAAAACTCCGTTATCGGCAATTCCTAACATTTCACCCGGCATCAAACACGGGACTGCTACTATCACAATAGCTACCGAACCGATTCGTTACGGTAGCACTAAAAAATATTATAATAACATAATAATAAAGCTATTGAAGTTGTCTGGTATTATGACATTCGGCTATAAATCCTAATCGACAGCTGACAATGACCAGCACAATGTGATGCGTCCGCGCTGCCTCAATGAAAGTGATTTGTATAAGCGCGCGAGCGATAAGCGGTGAGCGATTTTTTACTTAGTTAAGCTACCGGCAAATTTCACGAATATGCGTATGCAATTTGCACTATCTGGTTAAGCAAGAAAACTAATTATATTAAACTTAGTGTGTGCAAAATTTCATCAATTAAACTTAATTAGACTTTGTGTTAGGGGGATGTTATATCCCCTAAACTATTCACGAACGCACTGGAGGACGTCTTTAAGACACTGGACTGGACTGGACGGGGAATTAACATAAACGGCGAACGCATTTCACACCTTCGGTTCGCCGACGACATTGTCATAGTTGCGGAGTCGCTGGAACAGCTGGGCAAGATGCTGCACAGCCTAAATGGAGCCTCTCGACGTGTCGGTCTCGGCATGAACTTGGACAAAACCAAGATTATGTTCAACGAACATATCAGGCCGGGACCGATCGACGTCGAAGGGTCGACACTCGAAGTTGTTCAGGAATATGTCTACCTTGGGCAGATCATCAAGCTTGGTAGAAACAACTTCGAGAAAGAAGTCACCCGAAGGATTCAGTTGGGTTGGGCAGCATTTGGCAAACTGCGTCGGGTTTTCTCCTCCCCCTTACCGCAATGCCTGAAATCGAGGGTCTTCGACCAGTGCGTCCTACCAGTCATGACCTACGGTGCCGAAACGTGGACACTGACTGTGGGGCTAGTCCACAAATTTAAAGTCGCGCAGCGGGCCATGGAGCGAGCTATGCTTGGAGTTTCTTTGAAGGACAAAATTCGCAACGAGGTCATCCGTCAAAGAACCAAAGTTACCGACATAGCTCGCCGAATAAGCAAGCTGAAATGGCAATGGGCTGGCCACATCTGTCGAAGGACCGATGGCCGTTGGAGCAAACGAGTCCTAGAGTGGAGACCACGAGTCGGCAAACGGAAGGTGGGACGCCCCTCAGCCAGATGGACCGATGACCTGAAAAAGGTAGCTGGGATGGACTGGATGCGAAAGGCGGAAAATCGGGTGGTATGGCGTACATTGGGAGAGGCCTATGTCCAGCAGTGGACGTCGACAGGCTAATTGATTGATTGATTGAGACTTTGTGTGTGCAAAATTTCATCTTAATCGGAAACCAACCAAGAAGCAAGTCAAATTATAGATTTGATTACAGACAGCGCACAAGAGAATGTACTTAAATAAAAGCTTTGAATTTTAAATCAACCAATGACATGAACACGTTGAGTCCGTTCTATGACTGATTGAGAGGCGAGCCTCTACAACTGTCCCACCCCGCGCTTACCACCAAAGAGTCTTTGGTGAGACATTTACAAACGTATTCTGCGCTGCTAGTTTGTCGGTTATACCTACTTCTATTTATCTGTTCCTTGTGTTTCCTTCCTCCTATAGTCCCGGGGTCTTTAAGCGGGGCGTGAAAAAGCATTTGATGAGGCCGTCAAGCTGAGGGCCGCCACTGTAGCACTACCGGTGTATGTGGTGGTGACCCCAGTCCTGAGGCTTAGCATCGAGCGAGGTAAAGTCATTTTGACGTGTCTTATATAAAAAAAATCTGCCGATTAAAAAATGTTTACTAAAAAGATTTGTATTTTTTAAATAGTATTATTGATGTTGTGTGATGTACTTATCTATTTGCGATGAGATGAATGTTTCAGATTTATGTGTTTGGGAGCGTGCCAGTTACATTAAATAGGAATGTAAAAACTGTGAATAGTGGTTTAAAAAAGATACAGTTTTGAAGAGCTTTAGTGTAGTAGATAAATGCAATGAAGCAATCTTAATATATATAAATCTCGTGTCACAATGTTTGTCCTCAATGGACTTCTAAACTACTTAACCGATTATAATAAAATTCGCACACCATGTGCAGTTCGATCCAACTTGAGAGATAGGATAGTTTTTGAAACGGATTTCGACATCCACGCGGGCGGAGCCGCGGGCAACAGCTATCTTATCTTAATATATATAAATCTCGTGTCACAATGTTTGTCCTCAATGGACTCCTAAACCACTTAACCGATTATAATAAAATTCGCACACCATGTGCAGTTCGATCCAACTTGAGAGATAGGATAGTTTTTGAAACGGATTTCGACATCCACGCGGGCGGAGCCGCGGGCAACAGCTAGTATGTTTATAAAACAACAAATATTCTAGAGAGGAACCTGAGAAGGAACAAGTAAACAATTATCTAATTAAAACTGCTTTAATGGATTCTATTGCGGTATATTTATTTGGTGTTATTTATTTTAATATCTCCATTAAATAATAAATAAATAAATTTTTACTTCAAGATTTCATACCATTTTCATACCAACGAATCTGTCCTACTTCTCTAGCGTAAGCATAATAGTTCTGTCGATAAGGTACAATGAGGCTAATATTATAGTAAAAGCCTCTAAACAAATATAGCTCTAGAGAAAAAGTTTTATTGAAATATTTATTGCGCCGGATTGACTGCACCACACCTGATGGTAAGCTGAGGTGGTAGCCTTGACAGATACTTTTAACCCGGGATTAATATGAAGTGATTGCCTGAGACTATGTATTTCATTCGTAAGTTTATGACTTGTCCCCCACACCACACCACACAGTGTGCGAGCAGTAGTTCTCGCCGGAAGTTTCTCGCGACAACATGCACATTGACATGAGTGGCTGCTCGTCGCGTCGCCGCGAGAAAGCCTCACGCAGTGCTATACTTTCCACGCGGTGACTTTGACTTATTTATAGGCGATTTAAGAAAAGCTAAGTTGGCAGACTAGGCAGAAATGTATACTAAATAGATACGAATGTTATTTATTCACTATACTCTGTCTAATTTAGGATGATAAAAATGACAGTTCATGTCTATGAAGTATATCGTATTTTTTATACAAAATTATACCCCTAAAATTATGGTAATACATAGAAAAGCCCCGCGCCCACTTGTCTGAATGAATAATTTATTAATAAAAACAACAATGGTTCAATTCTTCTTGCAAGCATATAGCACAATTGACTCTACACAAATGAATCGAATGAATCGAATTTAAACTAATTTATTGAAATTATTAAGAACTTATACTACTAAAATGTTTGTGATATAATTAGCTAAATATGATACGAAACATAAATACTATAACATAAAACTTCTCTTTTGTCATCCTGAAGTAAGTTAACTAAAATAATAAAAAATAAAAAGTATTTGTGTTTTTGTAAATATCGATTCCATATTCTACGGGAACGATAATCAAAAATCGAAAGATTCATTTTCGATTATACTATATGGGCTACCCAATTAGAGCTGTCATTATTATCATCCTACATTAGTCAAAGTATAGGTAAAGGGGTACCGGTAGTTTTGTTAGATATTTTTTAGTTTACGCGTTGCAAGGAAAGCGTACCTACCTATTGCGTTTAACCCTGACTTTTATTATTGGCAATTTTGTTACATGGTATACTAAGCGAAGAACGCTATTCTCAGTTTCAACTTAAAAATCTTGGTAAGTTATTACCAGAGGCATTGCTATCGCCAAATAAAAAAAAAACCGGAGGTCAAAGAATCGAATAATAATAATTGATACTATAAATTGAATTTGAAGAGTTTATTTTATACCGCTCAGGTGTCAGACAAGCACACGACCCACGGCCCCACCTGATGGTGGCCTATGGACGTGTGCAACATAAGGGGCGCCACACTCGCACTGCCGAATTAGTAGAATAGAACCGAAAATTTGACCTAAATCGACAACGAACATCCACTGTTGAGTCGCGGGTAGAAGCTATAGCTATAAAAGAACTAAGATAGCAAATCACTACCTGGACAATCCTACAACTGCTATTTTGGGAAGGTCCCGTATAATGTCGAACGGTTGGTCATCTTAGTGCAAGCCGTGCAAGTAACCGGTGGGCAGCCCACCGCGTCGACACGGGACAACTTGTGAATGAAAGTCGTCTGATCGTTAACTGTATCGATGACTCATGCGCATCCGATGGCATATTAATTTCTCATAACATGCCTTGTAATGTTTATTTCAATATGTTTTGAAGTGTAATCATTGCATAACGTTGAAAAGTTAAGAAGCTGAACATGATCGTGTTTTTTTAATACTACTGAGGTAGTTAACCTCACTTGTTGTGGTGGTAAGCGGTTATCATGAGCTATGTAACTGCTAACAACAGATATGTTATTCGCGCGTTGCTATCTTCAGAAGGGAAGAGAGGAATGAGAAAATGGAATTGAGTGGTTATTTTGTTTGTAAAAAATATTAGTGACCGGAATTGCTAATAGGTATTCCCCTTAACTGCCCGCTAAGTTAAATTGCTTATGTTAGGAATGGGTAAGTAGTGTAATATCCAGGAATCCCGGGCGTCTCGATTACAAGGCCGACTTATTATAAACTAAGCTATTGAACTTGCTCCGGTGCAAGTTTAATCGACTCATTTGGGACGCATCCTGGATTAGTCGATTCAACAATATTACTTAAAGCAAGAGAGTTCAAAACTGCCCTAGGGCGACAGCCTCGACATTAATCGCAACGACTTGGCTACCAAATTCGGTCGCTAACTCGTAGCAACGGAAACTTAATGATATTTGGAATTCTCTACTTTCCAAGTTAAAGATTTTTGTCGGTATCTTAACGAATATCATCGCAAACTTAACGATTTATCAATATCTCTATATCGCTGACCCTCCCAAATGTAGAGTCTACCGTTTGTCGCAAGCATCGTTACTGCAACCGAATTTTGTCGGTATCTTAACTTGCGATTTCGGTAGCTAAGTCATAACGATACATGTCGCGACTGCCGGCCCTGGTCAAATCGGCTAATTCTGGACCATTCAAGACGCATCCCGAATGAGGCGACTTGACTAGGGAAGTTTTTGGCTTTATCACTTGGAGACTTGAAGATAAGATGGACCTAACGAATTTCCCACCTTTGTTTTATTGTTAAACGTCTACACAATGAAGCCTTCCTGGGCTAGACAATAAACAATTACGATTATGTACACTAGATAGGCCTACGTACACAATCGTATCTGCCTACCTTCCTACGCCTAACTGCCGCGTTGAGTTTATGAACAGATAACTACATAATATGTTATAAGTAACGTCGCATAACTTTGTACTCTTGTGGCATGATGTTGCCTTGGTGGCACAGTGGTGTTGAATGCAACCGCTGTATATGTAGCCTCGGGTTCGATTTCGCGAGTGTTCATCATCATTCTCTGAACCTTTTTCCCAACTCAGTTGGAGTCGGCTTTCCAGTCTAACTGTGATGCGGCTGAACTACGATATTTTCCGTGGAGCGACTGCCATCTGACCTCCACAACCAATGGTCATTATGACCAATGGCGATATCGAAGTTCCAAGTTAGACTGGTTGGACTTTTGTGGGCTCCAACTACCCGTAACGACTGCCATCCAAAACATAATCGGCAAAATATTCGTAACAATGCACCTCTGCCTATCCTTCAGTGATTATATACTTCTATGTGATAAAGGATAATGATAATGACAAAATATTAATAAGAATATGCTTTCAATATAGAACATTAAATATTTAGATAGGTGAAGGATATCATAGGATACCTACCCTCATTCTTAAAAGTTTGCCTTTAGTTTACTTTCTGGCAAGGTGAAGTCATACTGACGTGACCATACAAAACAAGTATATTAATATTTTATTCCCAACGAGCCCCACTGGGGCCGGTTGAATTAAATTTAAAAATTTGTCTTAACGAGCCCTAGCAGGGGACGTTAAAGCGGGGCCGGATGGGAATAAGCCTATTTAGCGTATTTCAGGTTCCATAACATAAACTAACGCCTATATCCCCGAAGGGGTAGGCAGAGGTGCTAGCACCCATATTCCATAGCGTAGCAGGTTCCATAGCGAAAGAAAAATCCATTCTTTTATGGAATTCGTTAACAGACAGATTTAGCCTACTCCGAGCTTACCTAGAAGGGTTCATGGGAATAATAAAGATTCGGTTATTGTATTAAAATTATTTCAACTGAGGCAGGAAGAAAAGAGATGTGGCGAAATTTATCGTACAACGTCCATTAAATAGGTTTAAAATACTCACAAGTTTCCTAAGGAGTCGCTCGTCCCAGCACTGGTCTATATCGTAGTCCTGGACGCTGCGGGTCTGCGAGCTGGTCACCTTCCCGCCGTTGTTGCTGCTGGTGCGAACTGTCTCCTGGAGACAACCACAGATGTACGTTAGAACACGTTACACTCACGATTCACCGTGTTCATAAGTAGGTCAAAAGATTAAGAATAGAATATTTAATCAATGGCGTTTCTTAACAACATGCCTATGATGGCATCACAAGATTTTTAGAATGTATACGAACTGCCCGGAGTATTTTATTTATTTATTTATTTATTTATTTATTTCACCAAGAAAACTTAAATTAAACATAGGTTAATACATAAAGCTAAAATTAACATTTGCACAAAGTTATAGCATCTGCAGCTGAACTAGGACAAGCCTGTATCTCAGCTAACAGCGCAAATTTACTACTAATAATCTACAAAAGTTACTATAAAATTACCCGCGTTGTGTAAAACTAACACATTGCTTGTTTGCTCATTAGGTACTCATAAAGACCTTTTTTTTTTTTTTTTTTTTTTCCGTGCGGAAATCCTCATGGATACCCAACCCGCGGCCAGCGGGGCAGGTTATGTCGGACTCTTACCGACTAAAACCGCACGCCGTCTAGGGTCTTCTGACGCCAGGGTGTAAGGTGGCCCAAAGAGCATTTCCCTCGCACCCCGGCTTGACCCGGGCCATCTCCGGATTCGAGATGGCCCCCTCGGGTTTGGGAACCGCGTGGTTCCCGTCATGCCCCCGGAATAGGGTACTCATAAAGACCTGGAATACTACGAGTATACCGGTGTATACTAAATTGTTGATCCTTTATCGCGCCGTAATCGTTATTTTCCGAATTAAAAAATATTTTTCAGGTTTTAGAAATTCCTATGCCGAATTTTAGGTAAATCAGTTCAACGAACTACGAAGGAAAACTGTGAAAAGGAACCGTGGACTTATGGACTCATGGACTCAATGGTTTGTGTATTTTCACATTTATAATTTTTATGGTAGCTGAAACTTCGGCGGCATTTATAGTGATTCATAAAAAGTTCAGAAACAGTTTCTTGTCCCTTCTTTGACTATTATTTATCTAAAATTTTGAGTAAGGGAAAGAATAAGGGGGTTGCACTGCACTCAATACAGTTAGGCTGCCTGTTAATGATAAGCTAGGAATACCTGATGGGGATCCTGGCGAATCCTTTCTAGAGTCTTCCAAGGGCTCTCCATTATAGGTACCTACCCGTTACGGAACACGCTATGGTTTTATTCAGTCCAATTCCGGCATAGCAACAACATTGTGGTTGCCACCCGTAAAAAAAACGGTAAGTGATACGAATTTCAAACCGATCAACGCGGTTAGTCACGAAGTCATGACATTTAAGAGCCAAGGCAGAATTGAGTAATGTCTTCAGAACAAAACATTACACAATATGAAAACAAAACACATGCAAATTGAGTCGGCGCAGCATTCTCCGGCGCGGTTCGGTTTCATCTCTTAGTCAGACGTTTCAAAACTTCACACTCCAATCGATTGGCGCGGTTACCCAACAGAGCTATTTTCATTTCAACGAACATTATTTTCTTTTCTATCTTGTAAAAGTGAAAATAGAAAACCTTGTTCGGAAGGTCGCCCTTCGGCGCCACTCGCCCAAGAGTTCACTCGTCTGTCAGCGGGTATTTAGAGTTTGTGTTGAGATAAGTTGAGATTTTATGAAAAAAAAAATTAAAGTGCAGTTCTTGGTAGTTTTAGTATTTTTCTAGTACGTTGTTTGTATATTATATACTTATACCTACTTTTACAACAGATTTTAAATAAATCACCTGTAATTGTTAGTCTACTTTTGGTCAAATAGCATAATAGCCACAAAGCAACACTATGTAGGTAATAGCTGGGCATTTCACAAAAACCACAACGCAATATACGCTGTTTTTCTCTCAATAAACATCTTCTTTGAATGTAACATTTTATAAACAGCAGTCATAGACAGCAGTTATAAAAACATGTTGCCATTACTCAAAATCAATTTAGATCTTTATTGATTTGCAATGAATAAAAATGTAAATTGATTTGAAGATGAAAGAAAATACTTACAAATATCTTGTCATCATTTAAAAATATAAAGTAGAGTGTGCTATATAAAAGTTAGGTTTCAGACATTTTATTGATACTGACACTCCAGAAAAGTTATTCAAGATTCATTTCCTAGCCTCGAAAATTATTTAAGTGTAATTTTGTAAAGAAATGTGAAGTCAGTGGTTTATTTTGTTTCTTGTTACGCAAATAAGCAGCTGTTGCGAAATTTTTCAATAAATAACATCGTTTACATTATAAAATTCATTGATAGTGCGGTAATGGCGCGGGCGGAGGAAAGCGCAAGAAATGCGAGAATGCTCTCTGGTCAACTCGGCTCATTTGCGAGTTTCAGTTTATAAACATACATCGGTCTTGAATAAGTGATTTTTAAATAGGGTTGCCATTTTTTTTTGAGAAGGAAATTCTGATAACGCTTTATTGGAGCTTTCAGTGATTGCATTCTTGAAATTAAATATTCAACATGTTTAGAGACAATAATCAGAAAATGAAATTTTTCTGTAATATCAATTCAATAGTTTTTTGGATAAGACGTTTTTGAGTTTTTTTTTGGTAGAGCCCTATTTACATATTTTCCTTTTTCGCCAGGCATAAAATGTAAATATTTACTTATTAATAATTCTTGTGAAATCTTACAATGTTTAAGTTCAGTGCTATTATGGTAGTTATTTGTTTCAATAATTATCTAGTATCTGTCATATAGGTACCTAGTTACCTAGTTAAAAAACTGAAACGCATCTGCCATAAACTGTAACCGCCAACTATTATTTTCGGTTAACATTTGAAAATATAAAGTACAAAACAAACATCTCGACAGCATACAAACAAACGCTTTATACAGATACCGGCACGTAAATTGACCGGACGCGTCATATGCGCAAAGGTCGATTTTTAGGTCCCTTTTGAGGTATGAGCGGGTGGCGGGAGACGCGGTTGCGCCGTCGCGGACATATGATTGGTCCGTCACTTGACTGTCACTTGACGGACCAATCAGATGTCTCCGAGAGACGTCTTGTAGCGAATCAACGTTCCGTTCGTTCGTACTTTGAATCATTTGATTGGCTCAAAGTGCACGATGCGCGAACTTACCCCAAACCTGGCCAAGTTACATGCCTGTATCTGTACCACAAGTCATCACAAGTAAAATTAAGCGGTGACAGTGGACAGTGAATCAGTGCGACAGCCCTACTCGCTGCTGCGTTGCGTTAGTATTTTAGTACCGCCGCGGGCAGTTGGAGTAGGAGCTATTCTGAGAGATAACTCAATAAGACACACGTCGGTATATCGCTACTATTTTCTTGATATTAACTAACTAACCGATTATTTTTTTATACCTACAATGTTTCTTATGACATTCGGATGCGCTTCGAGTATTTAGAATCATTAAATATATAGAAAATCATGGTCAAATGCATGTAAGATGCAACTTGTGACCAGGTTTTTTAACTGGCCAAGTTAAATCATCAAGTTGTATGTACTTAACACCTAAGTGGATAAGGAAGCCATGGTAGACCTCGCAGAGCATGCACTGTTCTATGATACAGGTCAAAAGCATTTGAAAACGACCAATTTAGAGAATTATATGAAAATAGGATAGGGGATTTGATAAAATGCTTTTGGTATTTTTTATAGCCTACTTCTTATGAAAGGTGAGCTTAGTAATAAGAAAATGACGCTTGCGGGCAGATTATGTGATGAGGGCTTCTTGAATAGAACCGATTACTATAGATGAAACTGTGAGGCACAGCTAGTATAGTATTATGTTTGTTTATAAGTCTTCCAGTAGTATTTACACAGCGCTACGCGGGCGCAGCTCCAACGCGGAACTTGATCATAATATTAATGTTACGATGCAGCTTTCCTTCAGGCAGACACACACCCGAGTGTATACCATACATACATACACTCGGGTGTGTGTCTATAATACTCTATATAAATAGATGTAACTTCATGATACTGCGCCATGATTATATTCGTGTTGATATATTGATAAGCAGATGTTAGTTCGGCTCTTGTTATATCCGACTGCGTTGAAGCCAAGAAAAGAGAGTCATACGTTACATCTGTAACTAGATAGGTAGGACAGTAAATACAGAGGCGAGTTAATACAGTCTGTCATCCGTCTGCATCAACTAGCCCCGTTGTTAGTAACTGCTCACCTATATTGAGCCGATGAGTCACAAGTCACTTGCGGGTATGTCACTTGTCTAACTCTTATTGCATTCCTGGCGCTGTGGGTTCGGGTTCGAGTCTAATTCAAGCACAATGTTGCATGGCCTTGACGGGGAATTCGCAGAAATTACTGGTTCGGAATTCTTGCGATTTTTTTGGTTTTGAGATGAGTTTGAATGAATTGAAAAGATAATACCTTAAAGTGTATGTATTTAAACGAGATTTTAGTTTTACGTTATACATGCCCAAGCCAACCACACCTGGAAGCCGGTACCTACACATGAAGAAACCGGGCTCCGTTCTCCTACTTTATGACTTGTTTTTACAGGGTCGGCAGCGCGAGTGTGACGCCCCTGGCGTTGCAACGTCCATAGACTGCGGTAACCACTTCCCATCAGATGGGCCGTGAGCTTGTCTGCCACCTAAGTGATATAAAAAAATGGGAGCGACTGTCATCTAACCTCCCAACCCCGAGAAATATAAACCGTGCATCAGATCCTCGTTCATCAGTTAGCAGCTGTACCACCCTGCCAGTAAGAAACCTCGAAGGCCTTATACAAAGTCAAAGTAAAAAAACATTTTTGCTGTATAGACCATTACATGCAGCACTTACAAAACGTCAAAATCAAAACCATCTCAAAACTAGAAGCAAATGGACCACACCGGTTCGAAACGCGGCCCAGACCTGAGAAGACTCCGGCAAGAAACTCAGCGGGCTGTTTTTATTGGTACACATCTATATAATATTGCCCCATACATTCACTGTTCTGCTTAACCCACCAAGAATCTATATTTATATAATCCGCGATTAACCCTCACAATGCCAACAAAATACCAGTCTTATTTATAGGCATTCATCATCTGAATATCAAGTCATCGACCAGCTGATTGACAGCTGCGCAGGCGCATCGCATTCGTGGGCGTGCGTTGACATGCTCAGTGCCGGTATGAGTCAGTCCGTCATCGGCGCTGGGCGTGCCAACATGCGGGGTGATGGTCTACTTTGATGTGGCCCAGACTGCCTGAGGCGCCGAGTAAATAAAACTAATAAATGAAACAAGCCTAATACTATTAGCTTTCGCCCGCGGCATCGCCCGCGTGGAAGTCAGTATCGCCACCAATTAAACCACTATCCACTCGACTCTTTATTCCACTCTCCACTCCACTTCACTATCCACTCCACTCTCCACTAAAAAAGGATAAAAAGTATCCTATTTCCGTCTCCTGGTTCTAAGCTACATCCCTATTAATTTGCAGCCAAATCGGTTCAGCCGTTCTTGAGTTATAAATAGTGTAACTAACACGACTTTCTTTTATAGTATATAGATTTTTAGGGTAGCCAGAGCTCACTGGAGGGATTCCGTGCTATTAGCACAGAAACTCTCAATCTTCCCTCCTAAACCTGCCGTTATTCCACCTTCCCCCTCCAAGGTTGGCTGCACGAGTGTGACGCCCCTGGTGTTGCACATGTACATAGGCCAAGGTGACCACTTGACATCAGGTGGGTCATGTGGTTGTCTGCCATAGGTATAAAAAATCATCATTCTCTGAGCCTCTTTGTATTGTATCAAGATGACATGCATGCCACTGGTCTCACCACCTGGGATGCCCACGATAGTATGAAGTGGAGGAGGAATAGCAGGAAGGCTCCAGGCTCCAGGCCTTGGAGGCAATCGGGACCTAAAGCTCGACACCAACTTTTGTTTTGGACTGTACCTCTGCAAAGATCATCGCACTGAACCATCACAATGCAGGCCACCCCACCTCGAGACAAAGATTGTACCTCAACAGGCACGATAGCATTAATAATAGTTACGCGTTAAATTTCAGAAGATCAGTGGGCCGCATATTTGGCAGGTCGCGCTGACGCCAGCGCGTGCGCAGAGTAAAAATAACGTGATATGCGCCCGCGCAGCTTCCACGTACTCATAGTAGATACGGGATACTACCGCTGGAAAAGTTGTAACGAGTTATTTTATGGAGTTGTTTAGAAAAGTGCCTCCATAATGAGATAAAAACGTAATTCGTACTCTCTTTCCTCTTCAGAAATACTTACATCCAGTTTGACATTTAATTGTGTTACATCGAGATGAGATCGAAACTGAATTTTAAACATATTCTATTACGAGAATTTAACCTCTGTTCCCGAAAAGAGTTATTAATTTGGATTTTTATGTTGGGCTATTCTTAACTAAAGTTAAAAACTTTCAACAGAGTAAACAATTTGTACGCTATGGCGTTTATTGGGAGAGGCCTATGTCCAGCAGTGGACTGCGATAGGTTAATTGATTGATTGTTTGAAAAATCGTAAATGTCTGTTTGTTGTTCCTCCTGTATGTCGATCCCGTGTTCCATACACAATATCTAAAATACGTAATACCAGCGCATGTTAATTTACAACTGTCCATAATGCCGTAATTTTCCTTACAAGGCGAGTTTAATATAAAAAAAGAAAGTCTATAATCTGGATAATAATTATTGACAAGCAGATGTTAATCTTATAACTTATGCGGTAATAACTACAGGCGATAAAGTGGACGATATACGCGAAATGAAAGCAACTTGTACGAGACTTTATTAAAAGTATGCTATCGTAAAATTACTTGGCACTTGTAAAATTTCTTGTAAAATATTATGCTTTGTTTCCAATTTTATTATTGCCTTACTAACTATTGCCTATATGCTCTGCCCGCGATGAAGACTGGTTACCTGGAACCTTTTCTACGGCCCACAGAATAAATAGTCTATGTCCTATTTTCGATCATACAAAATTTCCGCTAAGTTCGTCCAACGGTTGTTTTTTCGGCATTAATTTTTAAAATGTGCTTTTGAAGCCAATTAGTTGAAGAAATAAGATTACTCGTACTATTAATATCAGATTCGATCAAATCGAAGTTACGTTTATCAAATACAACAGTAGTGTCATCAGCAAACATTACCATCGGGGATGGTGTGGCCGTCGGGAAGTCATTGTTAAACAATAATGGGCCTAGTGTACTTCCCTGCGGAACTCCGTAAACTATATTTCTTACAAAACAAACTAACAAACACGTCTGCATTGTCCTAGAATATTTATTTATGTCACTTTTGATTTTTCTGATGTAAAAAAGTGAAGTGCCTGGACCTATGATCAATTAAATTAATCATATCCTACTAATATTATAAACGAGAAAGTTTGTGAAAATGTTTGTTACTCAATCACGCTTTAACGGCTGAACGGATTTCGCTGAAATTTAGTACAGGTATAGAATATAGTCTGGACTAACACCTAGGCAAGGAGGCTAAGATCTCTCAAATATAGGTTCGGTGCGGATTCGGTGGTATGTGTGCGAGTTTTTTTTATACTACTGCGGTGGCAGACAAGCGAATCTCTCTCATTATAATCATTTAGTTTCTAGTCCATTTACCGAGGCACTAAAATGCTCATAACTTCGCTGTAGCCGAGTGTTGAAAAAGATCCACGCGATGCGCAGCGATGCGTTACGCACTCGGTTACTAGGTGCGCACGCGCCGACGACAGCACGTGCCGTACCCATTACAGTGAATAAGGTTATATACGACACACCTAATAACATCTACACTATTATAAGATTGTAAATTAGTTGTCTATACATACTTCGGAGATTTTTAATATAAAAAAAAAATCTTTTGTTCAAAATGGCCACAAAAACTACTGAACGCATTTTGATGCAGTTTTTTATATTACAAACATCTTGGGCAGAGTTCAAATCTTTCGTTCTTACAGTAGATTTAATAGAATCGGAGATTATGACCAAAAAACTAAAACCGACATCAAAAGTACCTATCTAACATTTTCGCGGGTATCAGCTGGTTTTAATATAACTACATATCTATTATTGCAGGATTCAAAGAACTTTATAAAATTGAAGACAAACGGAAATCTGTATTTCGATCAACAGGAAAAAATTATCGATAGTGTGGCAATAAAAACTAAACAAGTTTGTGCCAAGTAATTCGCGGAGAAAGTGACGGATGGCGGAAAATGTCTCGATATATTTTTTTTGTTACATGATTACAAAATAATTACTAGGCGGTAATGGCAGCAAATAGATTCTTTTCCGTTCGACTGATGGCTAGTGGATACTTGCATTGCTAGTGGTTTACCTAAATACTTCGACCAGCGTTTAATTTATTTGTATCTTTACTTTATGACAATCTATCAATGCCTTCTTATGGTCCTTCGAGCCGGCATTAACTACTTATTAATTTGGAAAAAAAAGAGATAAATCTGTTTTTAACGGATTGTATCGGGATTTACTTTTGATTTTTGCTTTTCAGCAGCCGGAGAATCACGTGAATACGGCTACAAAAAGAAATTGCAATGTCGGATTCAATGTAAATCACTACATAGTATAAAACAAAGTCGCCTTTTCTGTCCCTATATCCCTATGTGCGCTTAAATCTTTAAAACTACGCAACGGATTTTGATGCGGTTTTTTTCAATAGATAGAGTGATTCAAGAGGAAGGTTTATATGTATAATACATGCATCATATACTAGCATTGCACCCGTGCGAAGCCGGGGCGGGTCGCTAGTAATAAATAAACACTAAATGAATCGCGACAAAATCTGTTAAAAGTATTTCAATCAATCAATCAATTCATTCTCATCGAATATGGGTACAGAGTTTCATGTAAACTTTCGAAAATATAATAATAAAATTATGAAACCACAATAGGGTTAAAACATTTCATCATATTATTATGAAATAGGGAGCCAGCGAGTGATAACCAGGGCGTAACTGCCGGTTAAAAAATTGCTCAATGTTAAGTACTAATAATAGTAGTAAATAACCGCGGTAGCCTAGTGGTCTGGGTAATGGACTGCTGAGACGAGGTCTCGGGTTCGATCCTAGGTTCACCATGGCACACACCAATGACTTTTCGATGCTTTTCGAAGCTATGTGTGTATTTATCGCAGGTTTATAACTGGCCGGTTAATGGCAATAGGCTCGCCACCTATTGCATTGGGACCTAAACATAAACTGGCGAAATGTGGGTGCTAGCATCTCTGCCTACCCCTTCGGGGATATAGGCGTGAGTTTATGAGTTTATGTTATAACAAAGACATTAGACTAAACAAATCAGTGACTTATAAACATCGCAGGCAAATATACAACCGTGGATATAAAAACGTTGAAAGAGCTGTTGGCATTCGTTCACAATTCAACAATATTTTAGTGAGTCCATACTAATTTTGTTTGTGGAAAGGCCCGAGCTGCTGGTGGAAATTGGTATAATTTCGTCTAAATTACCAACAATCTTTTGTTGTAATGTTTGTTTTTATATCAAGGTCGATGAACCTGGCCTCTGAAATATTAGCGCACTAGTATTATGTTTGCTACTTTTCTTTATTATTGTCATAAGACTTGGTCTAGCTTTCGCTATGATCAGTTCAGGTAGCGCGTCATTGGGAAAACAGAATTTGAATCGAGACTGAGTCTTTCATTAAAACTTCTCGTAGAGCGATACCTAGGCTAGGAAGCTAGGAGGAGAACTGAGGAGAACAGTATTGTTGCGAATAGAACATAATGTTTATCAAAGATACGTGAACGAGAGTGCCTCCTTATTTATGCTCCACAGTTGCGTGCACGTCAAAAAAGGGATTACTTGAGGATGGTGTTAATTTTCGATCGAGACACCCGATCCATACGAAAAGTATTTTACTAAGGCTTTAATATGAAGTAGTCTTCCAAACCAGCAAACTATTTATTGATTACAAGTTCTTCTTAACTATTACGCTCCAGCGATCATCGTTCCACTTCAATTACAACGCTTCAAGGCATTACTATGAATATTTAGTAGATATGCAATTTCTATGAACCGATGCTCACCACTGTGAAATACATACGTATGTATGTATGTTAGGTATGCGCTCGTACGTAATTGTTTGTTGAGTTATATTGTTAACGAACACATGAACTGTGTTGTAACCTGTGCGTAACGTTTGGCTAATTTGAGGAGTTGTTTAAAGTATGCCGTATAATGTTTAACACTGGTAGGCCGGTGTGACCACACACTGTTAGCAACCGTTCTCAATAATGCTTTTTCAAAAAGGACTGTTACGTGTTTACGAAGAATGTGAAGCCAGTCAAATGGTTAAGTAATAAGACCTTCTCCCCTTTAGCATGTTTTGAGCAAGGTTTGAGTTAACAGTGCCTAATAGAATTAATTCGGCCAAGAGCTGATGGAACTTTAGTTTCAAGTTAGTTAGAAGTTTTAAGTATCTAAAAATTTAGTTGTAGTTTTTCCGAATACAATAATCTATGGAGACTTTTTTTATATATAGGACACGTCAAAATGACTTTACCTCGCCTGATGGTAAGCTAAAGGCCAATTCTCAGGACTGGGGTCACCACCACATACACCGGTAGTGCTACAGTGGCGGTCCTCAGCTTGACGGCCTCATCAAATGCCTTTCCCCCTTCATCCCCATTCAAACTGTCCACTCGATTTTAAGCGATAAAGAATGTACAAATTATGTAGCTATATACTTATAAAAGAAACCTAATATCGTAGACATCGTGTAAATTTAGTCGACACCATTAGTATCGATAGGGAGAGGAACTCTTTACTCGATTAACCGGTTAAAGGAAACAGTGCCCACCTTCTAGACTAGGTTAATTGTGGACATATTTATAAGGTAGGTACTAATGGCAATATAATCATTCAAAATAAATAAAGACATTATATAAAATGCCGTTCGTGCCGAATTGATGTAATTATGTTTTTTTTTGTTTGTTCGGTAGATGTAATCGCAAATCGGATTCAGTTTTTAGATAATAATCTTCATGCGAACGACAACACGTCATTATTTTAGTGACTAGAAGGAAACACAGTATTATTATTTTATCTATACGTTCACATATATTATCCCAAATAATAACGCAAATAGGAAATCTAACTTTTTAAAAGTAATAAAGGCGGCTTTTGACTATGGTAAGTATATTTTTTTTATACCAAATACCTATTACATCTTGAGATATAATATTTTATCGCTCGTCATACATTTTGTACATACGATACTATAGTTTGGGATGTAGTGGTGTCGATTCTTAAGTGCAATTTTACTTAACTGAAATCTCTAAATTTAAATTTCGATTTTATCCCGTTTTGCTTATTTCAGAACTTTTTAAAATCATCAAATATTACATACAGCCTGCAACGAATTGTTTTTGCCAATTTTGGAAACAAAACAACGTCTGAATTGGCTTTAAAGTCAATATGACATTCAGAGATTTTAGTTAAGTTTAGTGAAAATGCACAACAGAATCGACACCAATATTATATTATATTATATCCCATAGTCAAAAGCCGGCTTTAGATATTATTTCTGTTATTATATAAAATAATTGCACTATCTCTACATACTGTTCCTGTCACTGTTTATTGCACACATATCCTGTAGAAAGTAGTTACATCCATCATAGTAGGTATACGAATAAGAAAAAACTATTATGACAGATCGGTACCAGTACTTATTCTACCGGAACCGTGTCTCAAACTAGATCAAAAAAGGAGGTGGCCTATCAGAAATTCTCGTTTTTTGTCCGGCGATTGGGGATGCGGAAGTAGGTAAGTACCATAAAGAAAACGACAGTCTATTTAAGTGAGTCTAGCAATGTTTTTTGCTTTATCGATGCCGTGCCATAAGTTACGGAAATCCTGAGTTCGATTCCAATGATGGAGTAAAATTTAGTTTTTTTTAATTGTGCTTGTCTGCCACCTACGTCGGGTGGCAGACAAGCACACGGCCCACCTGATGGGAAGCGGTTACCGTGGCCTATGGACGTGTGCAACACTAAGAGTGGCACTCACGCGCTGCCTACTGCTAGGAAAGGGTGGAGGGAGGAGGGGTACAGTGAGCTCTGGCTACCCTACTTACCGGCGGGAATACAATATGATGGTTATTATAGTCGCGGTTTTCTGTTTAGGGCGGAGGTACTACCCCAGTTGGACAGCTCATTTCAGACGGGAGATACCGTCGTGTCCTACGTTTTCCGATAGTAGCAAAAAGTTAATAATTGTTGCGCAATTTTGGCATTAGGTTCACCACACTTCTGTTGCGATGTAAATGTAGCGAAATATGAATATAAATACACTACTGCTAAACCTCCAGATATATGTATGTAGGCGTGAATATATAAAGCATATAATGTAAACATCAAGAAAACAATGCTCAAAATTATCCCTCAAGTGTCTTACTAAAAATACAATTGACCAAAAACGAGCAAAACGCGTGCGCAGCGTGCCTCCATTGATCTCGTGCCAAATTGCGCATCTACGACAAGCTAATGACCTTCCGACTTGCTTCCCCCTTCTCTATATATGGAACGGCGCGGCACTCGCAAGAAAAAAGGGCCAAGGTCTCAATACATTTACCCCCTTATTACAATTTTTTATTTTTGAGGTCGTACGGGTACCAAAAAAGAGGTCGTAAGGGCACTTTTGTAAAATTTTGAGGTCGTACGGGTACGTCGCAAAAAACGCCGCCTTGCAAAAAAACTAGGTTTGAATTTACACAAACCCAAAAAGTACAAGGCCAATAATATATTTAAACAAAGTTTGGGAACTGTCATTAGAGTTTTCTCAAAGTAGGTACCAAAGTAAGTGTGACAATAACTTTACACTTCAAGACAAAGTCAAAGTCAAAGTCAAAAATCATTTATTCTGTATAGACCATTTTAAGCGGCACTTACAAAACGTCATAATCAAAATTATTTAAAACTAGAAGCAAATGGACCACCGGTTACGAAACGCGGCCCAGACCTGAAAAGACTCCGGCAAGAAAATCAGCGGGCTGTTTTTTTTGGTCTATTTACAATATATTGCCTTAGTCTAGATACAGTGTTAGTTTGAGTAACATACTTGAGTGAACAGTTCATTTCCAAGCTTCACATGACATGGCAACCATCCGTGAGTTCTTTAACCATGATAGCCATCACGGAGAACACTTAATAATGTATTTAAGTGGTAAAGAGAATAAATGGAAAGTCAATCAGGGATAATAGCCATTACGAATGAAATTGTTCGTCTCGACAACATTGCTAATTTAAAACTTAAAACTCCTATGAAATTAGGTAAGTATTACATAGTTACCGTTACCAACAGACACTCACTCACAGAATTGTAAAGGTATCTACTTTATACGCTATAACTATACGATATTGGCACTGTAAAATCATTCTAAGAAATATTTGCAGTGGAGAGAGGAGACATTTTAATTACTCACTATATTTACGGTGTTACAGATAATTCTACTTTCTATAACAACAACCAGAAAGGTTATTTCCGCGTGTCGCACCGCCTTATTGGCAGATGCGCAGGCGCACCACGTGCGGGTGACTAGTCAAGTTCATAAGGTTGGTAATTCGTTTGTAGGTAACTGGATAAAAATGTTCAATAAAATTCCTCAGGATCTGGTTGACATGCCACTTAATAAGTTTAAAATTGAAGTAAAAAATTGTCTAATGAAAAAAGGTTATTATAAATTAAATGAATATTTTGATGATAAAAATGCATGGTCATCCTAATCTCTTGCTCGCTCGCACTTTAAAAATTGTATTAAATAAAAACATAAAAAAAATATAAAAATAAATAATGGATAATCGTGTTCACTGAGTTTCTTGCTGGTATCTTCTCAGTAGAACCAACATACTGAACCAGCGAAAGAATCATTTTCTAATGATTATTATTTATTGTATTTATATTTCTTGACATATTTTTTCTTACTGTAAATTTTTGACGTTCATATGTGCTCCTTGTGTGCCTAAATTGAATAAATGAAATTGATTCTTTGATTCTTCTTTGATTCTTTGAAACGCACAACTACGTCACACGCGGGTATTTCTGGACGAACAAAGACATAAACAGACATTACTAGGGAAAATGGAAAGGGAATGATCCAGCGATCGTTGGTGAGAGGCAAGTTTTCAGGGAAACTTTTCTTTGGCAGGGAAAACATGTTTCTGCGAAAATGGATAATGACTTGTCTGTTTTCAACTATTCTTTATGTTTTACTTTTTTGAGAAGGTTCCTGAATTGTTGTTACGGCTTCCGTATTCGCTAAAGATTTTTGTTGTACTAAATCGACTGCAAAAATTAAAGAATATATTTTTTTCAAACTTTAAGGTGATTTTCAGCAGGCTGTAATTTTGAGGAGAATTTTAAACAATTGGTAGAGATTTACTTACAACGCCATTAAACGTATGAGCACACTTTGTTTTTATAGTCAACAAACAAATTATTATTTTCGAAACCCATTGAATTGCAATATCGTCAAAATATTAAATCAAATCAATTTGATTTACATGATTCGGGTTAAATAGCAGCTAATAAATTTGTTGTAAAGACTGCAAAGAAAGGAACAGCAAGGAAGGTACGTCATTTTGATGTCCAACGGTGAATCAGTCTTAGGAGAAGTTTACGGCATCGATACATAATTGCACAGACTTAAAGTATTTTAAAGAGCTTTCAGTTACACAGCTAAATATATTTCAAGATTAATTCATTAGTTAATCAAATTCCTTTCATAGGTCACAGCGCTTCACACCTTAATCGAAGATAATCCGATACTCTTATATCACAGAACAAAGAAAAATCCTTAGGACGTAACCTGGTTTGCCACCACTATGCACCAGCTCTAAATAACCCGCAGTTCCCGGTTCCCCTGACATTATAGCAGGCATCACCTGATATTATAGTTAGTGTCCATTAATTAGTCGAGTGACCCACTCGTCTTGGCGCAGACCGAGGCCTATAATTAGCGAGGTGAATGGCCGAATACGTAGACGATTGATTGACCTATGGGCTGTGAGTATGGTGGACGGAAACGCGAGATTACAACGTAACTGTCGAAGGCTTTGATGGGTATGTAAGCAGTAGCTGCTTATTCCAACACAGATCTAATTGAAACAAGAACCTAGCTATCACAATTTCCTAGAGGTATATTGAAGAATCGAAGTTGTACTGGTTTAGGCGCATTAGGGCTAATTCTCGAAATTGTTGGAGGAAATTCTTCCCTTTGCTTTCATCGTCAATTTCTTTTCACTTGCCTTTCTCTTCGTAAGGTAGTAATGCTCGAGTGATATTTGTGATGTTCTTGTGACCTATAAATACACTTATATCTTGTGAGTGGGAAGGGTGGTTTTGAAGAGGAGGAGGAACGGTAATATAAGTAGTACCTGATCTTTTTGAAAGTCTAACAAATCGTGTGAAATGCAGTAAACCTAGTTCTACTTCAGGCCCATTTATTCTTGTCTAGTAATCCACCCTCTCTTACCTTAAGTTTATAAGAGTTTTTTTTTGTAACCTTGCCTAGATAATGTGCCTTTCAAATAGTGAAAGAATTGGAGAAGGTGAAAGAAGTACAAAATTATCTACGAAGCTAAATGACAGCGGCTTCATAGATTCTCAAGGGTACAACTAACTACGAGTAAATCTGGCGACAAAAACGTTGAAACCCGCTGCCGCACTCGCTTTAATTCCCAACTAAGTCCGCTACTTTACGGTTATTTGGCAGGCGACACAATCTTCGATCCATTCAATATCAGTCCGTGTAATGAATAGCTCAATAATGTCAATTTGTTACACATTTTACTGTAAAACATTCCGAGGCGATGAACACTTGCATTATAATGCTGCATAATATTGTTACGAGCACGTTGTGTCATCACTATGTGCTGGTAATATCTCGACCTTCTTCAAGTGCCATCTAAACGAGGACACGACGAGGTAGTTAAAATATAATTAAACAGACTGAAACCATAATATTGCTTTATCAGAACTAAACCTAATGCTGCAGAGAAAGTATACCATAGAAGTGACTATATACTATAGAACACTGGGTGTAGAGGGCCTTTGAGGATTCTTGAGACTTGAACCAATCTCATCTGGTGGTAAGTGCACCTGTTAAACCATGGACGAAGCCCTGGCTGTGGCTTTGAATTTGAATTGCTTTCCAAGTTTGGGAGGTTAGACGGAAAAGGCGACATACGTGCAAACTTTGGACATAACTGGGCAATCGCTATGAGGATGATGACACTATGATCACAGAATGAAGTAACTATAAATGCCCGCTAGGTCTGGGCTACCAATACCGTTAAGGTGCTTTGAATTGCTTGTCTTTACATTCACAAGCTTGCACTACTGTCATTCAACCTGGCTTCAGACATCCTTCATATTTCCACGTTTCTTTAGACAGTACAAAGCCTAGGGCTCTTGCCAAAAGATGTAAATTATACGAAATCATATTAAAACAACGAATATTTACAAACTTGCTGTGTTTTCTTGATGTACGGCGTGAATGTCGTGTGTCGGGCGCGTCGACCGGACACATAAATTTATATTTGAACAGCAAAACAATGTAATGGCCGAATCAATTACTTTCACCGACAAAGAATGTAAGAATACAATCTGTCATCTAGTAAATTATTTCTGAAGGATGTTAATATTAGTAATAAAGTTTAGGTCACTGAAACATTATCATCTGGCTGTCCTTGTTGAAATTATTTAGGGTTGACGCAACATATATACGTTCCTCTCAGACATCATCTCATGCGCCCTATCCAGCTTTTCCATCGATGCATCTATTCTTAGGCCCATCAATGGTTCTGAGACCTTCTATGATCATACTTTTATTGAACTTTTCTGAGTGACCTTTCGTATTCGTTGAACACCAGAATTTAAGATCTAAAAATCCTGTTTCCGACAATTAGCAATTACTTGTATTTGGTCCAACGGTTAATGATACCTATAGTAATTTATAAATGTTTAATTATTATAATTAAGACTATCCGGGATAAGTTCAATCGAAGTGTTTCAATTTGTGTCCTAAATACTTCCTATTCATTAAATAGCGTTTTCAAAAATCATGCTACGTCAGTTTCACAATTGCTACGCAGAATGATTTCCAGCAATTCCTTTCGTTTCTATATTTCATACTTGAATATTGTTTCTTTCTTCTCTATGTTTACGACAGTTTACGTCAGCATCATTTTTAGAACTTTCCTAAGAGCCCTTTGTGTCTTTTTCTTTGTTTCTCTAGTCTCTTTATTTATCAGCATTGAAATTTATATTGCCTGATCTTTTTTTAATAACTTTGCGGTAGGATTCCTTTGAAATTTGGCTGGCTAGTTTGTTGGTTTTATCGTTCTGTATACAATAAAGTATTTATAATGTTATAGGGACGATTACCGCTAAAAGTCAATATCGTGTAAATCGATTCTCTCTTCAACATCGATAGATGTCATGCATCCAGAAATAATAGCACTAGGTATGTGAATTATAGACACTGATGCAGCCGATTCAATAATTGACTATACACTTAACTCTCGAATCGCTTCGCGTGTAGCTTCAATTAATTGAATGTACATCTCAAAAGGCGGACATAATGAATAGAAGTGACAATATTACGTAATGCAAGAAAGTGCGGCGGCCTCTCAGTTATTATGCCATGTGAGAATTAAAAAGTGCTTATCATCATTCGAGGACTTATGTGACTTTCGATATCAATTATATTTGTTTTAGATGTTAGTTATACTACTAAGGTACCTTTCAAGTAATTATCGGTTACCCAGTGTAAGCTGTGAACTTTTCTATAGAAGGGAGAGAGAAAATAAAGAGATTGCACGAAAATGTTATGAAAGTGGTAATGGCTCTAGGACTCCCATAAACCGTATAAAATGCAGCTCACCAACTGATTATGGTACTGGGGGGGGACATGCTTTTCAAACTATCTGCAGTAACGGCAGGCGGAAAGATCCTCATTTTTTTTTTGCGAAGTTCAGAATGCAGACAGACATTATAGGCACACTTACTTTTGATATGGCTAGCAAAGACTAGACATATGTAATGACATGATATTTATGTGAAAACAGTAATTTAACGTAATCGCAACGTAAAGCTCTGTACAGACGGATTGCAGTTAGAGTTTTTCAAGTAAGTATCTACTAAAGTTTGAAACGCATTAATTTATGGTTTCGTAGACTTTGTAGCACTGTTGCTACAAATTGTCTAAAGAAGATTCCAACGAATTGTGAACCTTGCTTTTTTATGGAAGTCAGTTAAAAAGTCAAATTTCTTATGAATATAAATACTAACCACCAAAAGTATAAAGAACCAACTAAATCTGTAATCTGTATTCTTTCACGTGAATGTGCTTGAGAATACGACACAACGTTTTCATAAATTCGATTTTAAATTACTTAGACCACATTTTAAATGCATACCAGAGAAAATGATTGTAACTTTTCTTTGTAGAAATAAAATAAAAATTGATGTGTTAGTAAAATAGAAATCAACCTAGGAGTCCTAGGACATCATCAAAAGTAATCCAACTTTTGATGATATCCTAGGTTGATTTCTCAGACAGGTTTCTTTAATATGCTATACAGCGCATAACCGAATTAGATACTTAGATAGATTTACTGTGCCATACTAATCATGATTGATATAGATATCAATTTCTGATTGCAATTCCTAAAATCTATAAAATCAATTTGCCGCCGTTTCTGATCCCGTGTGAACAAACCTTTACCACTTAAAGATTATGTAGTTAGTTACAGCAAGTGTATTATTTGTTGGTCTTTTCTACCGCATGTTGCAGTGAATAGCGGGTCCAGACCACACGTTGTGATACCCCGTAGCTTGTTCGCAACAAGATTGGCACCAATCATCGCGGGAGAAATTGTATAATATTGAATCATTTGTTGGGTTGTTTGCAGTGAAACTTCAATTGAATCTGTGGAAAGTGTTATTTGGAAAACAAACATTCAACTTATATCAAGATTATTTGAGGCTGAATGGATTTCACACGTGAATTTTTTTTGAGAAAAGGTTTTTTGAGAGAATATTTTTTTTATTTAAATTTTATTTAAAATTCGTTCAACTGTTCATTGGATTAACTTGATAGCTTGATTACTTATAGTAGTAAAGTTCGATTTAATCACGGATCTATTGTCGGCGAAATCCACTTTAAATCATCATCATAATATAAGCTCTTGCCCCAAGGTCCGCTTGCTACATTTTCTAATTTTTTTTGGCTTATTTTGTTTGGTTTGCATGAAGGTTCTCAATTCGGATATATCTTATTTATCATGTTTATTACCTCAGAACTTGCGACCGGCTGAACCGATTTTGATTATAATTTTTTTATTTGATAGCTGGCGTCTGGTCCCATTTCAATTTGGTCCGTTGATGTCGTTTTTTTTTAAAATTTCATTGCCATCGGTATCTATGTGTAGGCTGTGTTACAAGAATGTCTATGTGCAAATTGACTACTAGCAAAGTCGCACACGATGAACTTTATTTGTAGCGTAGTGTCGCGAGTTTGACCTCCGTTTGATGCACGTTTGACAGGTGACATTGTGTATGACAGGCCAACCCACTTATCACCAGTAGGTCGTTCTGTTTTTCAGGTGTTTGGAGTGAGTCATATTATTAGAAAGGTATTTAGTTTAGAATATCTATTTCATATTATTTTGTACCATATAATTATACAATATGTGTACAAAGTGTTACTTCATTGTGGATTGTGGTCGCAGCACCAGTGGGACCGGTAGGTGTCACGCGGTGCTGCGACGACAATCCTCTTTTGATGAGGCCGTCAAGCTGAGTACCACCATTGTTAACATGGTACGTGTATGTAATGGTGACCCTCTTTGCTGAGACATCATAAGACTTTACCTTCAGCTTACCATCTGGCAGGGTAAGTCAAATTGATAAAAAAAGGTTGGATGTTTTTTGAACTGTGAGTTAGTGGATGAGTGAGCGTGCTTATTGAGGGACCAAATTTAAAATAACCGTATTTTGAACCTTTTCAAAAGTCAAAAGTCAAAAATCATTTATTCTGTATAGACCAAACTTACAAAACGTCAAATTATAAATATTTAAAACTAGAAGCAAATGGACCACTGGTTCGAAACGCGGCCCAGACCTGAGAAGACTCCGGCAAGAAACTCAGCGGGCTGTTTTTTTTTTTAGTCTATTTACAACAATTGCCTTTGCATGTTTCATCCATCCTTTAGTAGAAGTTCTCAAATAATTGTAAATTCAACCAATAATTTGTAAAAGTAGTCACTCAAAAGTTGCAAGCGATTGAAGTTGATCCCTCAGTCGAAACGCTGAGGCATCCATATTCCACTCCGCCACTATTGAGTGTATGTTTCTCAAATTCCGAGTTATTAGAGATAATCGGTTAATGACATACAGGGTGTATTTTTTACAATGCCGATTTAGCAGCTAACAGGTATTGTGTCACTAATTGACATAGGTATAGTGTGTATTTGTGCTCCGAATGCTGAGTTTATACCCTATTTGTTTTTAAAGCTAATAATAGTGTGATTGCTATACTGCTTTTAGAATTCATTACTATACCGTTTTATATCTGTAGCATCCAAATATAAAAGATAAAGTTATATAGAATACCTCTTACAGTAGTGAACCATAAGTCAATGACCTATTTAACAGTCCTAACCTATATCGAACATGCCTGCATTTAGTGCGCAGATGTTTATAATCTCGGGATTTACGGCGTAGAAGCCATATTGATTTGAGATCAATCTCCCCTTCCCTAGGTCCCTCTGGGTCAACGTAAACACTTCGGTCATGACGTAGGTACCTACTGACCGAATGAATGACGAATGAAAAAAGATCCAAATTCAAAATTACATTAAGTGTATTCACATGCATCATTAATTGAATATGCTATAAAATAATTAATAAGAATATTGTAGAGAAGATACATTCAAATTTAGAAGTTCAAAGTCCGAATGTGGTGACGTCACGTGCGGATTTTAACTGCGGTTAGATTGCTGTTATTATATAGTGTGTTCTCTAATTAGATTCCATCTAATAAGTTAAGTACTTATTATTTTATATACAAAATCAGATTTTCTTAATTAACAATAATCGTTTTTTTTTAACATTAGGTTAAACAATCTTAATTTAAACGTAACAAAAAAATAAAATTTTGTAATAAAAAAAAATGTACTCACCACAAAATGTAGAGAAAAATTATTTAAAAATCCTTAATCCAATCACTAGTCTACACCGGGGTTTGTTCGGTACTACTGCACTAATTAATTTTATTTTACTATAATACTAAGGTTCATTTTAGTATAGTATGTTCAATTTCATGGCTTCGGCAGCGTGCCGGTTGCGCGGGAGTCGGGGGCAGACTGCGCGAGCGGCTCATTCTGACGTCAGGAAGCCAAATATAGTCCTGAAAATCGCGCAGGAGAACTTCACCTACACATCTTCCCGTTTAAGAGTTAATAAGGTAACTTTTTGCTTGGTCAAGTTTGTGAGTTAGATCTTTTTTAGGTTGTGTTTAGTGAAATGTCGGTCCGGGCGTGTTATTTTTGCATAGGATTTTCGTCGTTTTCCGCGCTACAACGCGTGGCTTAAAACGGCAATACGCGTCTGCCGTGTACCGCTTTGTTTACTAGATAGTTCGTTGTAATGGTAAGTGGGCTAGTGGGCAATGGGCAAATGTGGCCGCGCCTACCACCCATGTAACACTTCATTGTGACAGTTTTTTGGGGCTGGAAACTTGGCATTTGGACTGGATGTTCTATTTGCTTTATATAATAAAATTGTTTGTGTAGTCAATGTTACGTGGTGGTAACCGCTAAGACGTCGGACTGATCGTGAGGTCTTGATGCAAGGTCGCAGGTTTAGATCGCGGTTATTATACAGGATTATTAATATTATACTTTCATAAGAAGAGGTCTTTTCTTTAAGAATAGGTACTAAGATTAGATCTTGATAATATTCTGGATATACAATGATTTAGTTACTAAAATAAGTACCTATTAGGTACTTATTCAAGATTACAGCGAGGTTTCAAAAAAATAATTAACAAAAAAAAATTGAAAAAAGTAATAAAAAATGACGAGTTTCAGGATATCTCGGAAGTGTTTTCATAATTAACTTGGTTATTTTAGTGTCGTGATATGATTTTATTTGTCCCTACAGCCAATGCGGAAGCCCACGTAGTGTATGTACCTAGATAATACTTTAAACGTACCGTCTACTCGTAAAACAATAGACATTACAGAGTAAACCACGTTTTGTAAAGGGAATCTAGACCAGATTATTTTATTTGTAACATTGTCGAACTTTGATGGCTAACGCGTAAATGCTATAAACAAAAGGGTGCGCGTGCCCACGCCACGCGCACGAATCTACGCGTATAGCACGCGCTTATGCGCAGATAAATCATCGTTTGACTCGCCACCACAGTCCGACAACACGAGACCTGAGATTTAGTCAGCTGATGACCATATAAGGAGTTTTTATGTATTTATACATTTTTTTATAGACTATAGCCTATGCCTGCGGCTTCTCCCGCGTGAAAGTCGGTTTTTTGACCACCAGATACTACTCAACTTCTTGTGATCAAACATACGTAAGGTTTTAAGTCTGACCAAGACCTATCAAACAAAAAAAAAACAATATTTACTGGAAAAAGTTGGCATAAAACTGAACTACATTTATCTAACGCCATCTAGCGAGATCAAGCGGTACTTCGGAATAACCGATCATGCCTCACGCAATAAAAATGTTCGGGTTTTTTATACTCGGGAATTGATCCTAGGACTTTATAGAAAGCAGTCATATTCACTACTAATAACCAAGGCAGTTAAATTGGCAATTAGCTATCAGGCCACATATTTCTGCGAACACATTTTATTAATTCAGACAATTTGTATGTGCCTGTCGTTGTGTTTAGGTCTTAAACTAATATTTCTCGGAAACTCGTTAAACCTAACCGTATGTTTATATTAGCTTTAACAACTTCTAGTTAACTACTGATCGCTGCGATAACTGCGCGTATGGAATGGACCGGGGTTCATTGTCCGTGTAGAGCTGTTATAATATTATTCCTATAGAATAGAATCTAAAAATATGCAAGGGCAAAACTTGAGAACCACTTGATTAGAACAAAAGCTACCTACATGAGAGAAATTTTTGGAAAATCAAAGCGAAAAATTCTGTATTTTCTGTAGGTATATTTAGGCGAACGCTGCACCAACTAAGCTATCTTGTCTTGTCCTGGATAGATGAAATTATCGTCTACATACGTGATAGGGTGACGTAGGAGCCATCTATAAGTTATCGAAATACGTAACATCGTTATTAAATACTCTGACTACATTAATGAAATAAACTTTTTAAAGCCGACATTTAGCTCCATCCTGTATGTTGACATTTACCAACATAATGTTTAAAAAGTTAGTACCTACAGCAAATGCTTCATAATTTCATTCAATTTTATTATATTTTCAACTTTCTAGGGTCCAAAGTCAAATACAAAAATACTTAATTTCTTTGGTATCATTTGGTATATACCAATAAACGGAACTTACAAAAGTCCCTTCAAAACGAACTTCTTATTCTAGGAAGTTCTAAATTCAAATCACTTTTGGTGTTAAATCCATGCGCATAGCTTTAATTTTCCCTCGCTGGCAATATATTAAGCAGATACTCCTGACGCATCAAAATTCCTTCAATATATTTATACTGACGATTAAAAACAAATAGCTGCAAGCGACATTGAATGTCCAAAGGAAAAACATCCGCGATAACATCATAAACCCTTACTGAAGAGTGATTTTCCTGTGAACTCATTGTCGCTTACGTTTTACCACCTTACTATAAACTACAACTGACCTGTTTGACCACGACTTTGCCTGAAGGTTTCTCGGTGACGTAGGACTGCATGCCGGCCATGAGGACGGTGGCGCCCAGGAACTTGTTCAGGAGTGCGCGAGCCTCCATGTCCTCCGAGGTATCGCCTTCTTGGATCACTGAGGGATAATGGACCACTGTCAGATATAGGTCTTTTAGCGTTACAGTGAACATGGTATGGTCATGTTATGAGAAGAGATGAAAGTAATGTTGTAAAAAAGGTTCAAAGAATGAATTTGGAGGGCTTTAAGTTCAGAGGTAGGCCTAAGAAAAGATGAATGGAATGCTTGAAAAAGGATATGGCAAGAAAGGGAGTGACTGAGGAGATGACATCTGACAGGAATGTGTGGAGGAGAATGACATGTTGCGCCGACACCAAGTAATTAGGACAAGGGCAGGTGGATGATGATGAAATTGAAGACTTTATCCGAAAATGACATCTATAAACCACAGTAGCGTAGTATCAGTGAGTGAGAGTCAGGAACCACGCTGTGTGATTATTAAATAAAATACTTAAATTAATAATAAAATTATCTGAGACATTCTACAGAGCGCTCTTTAGCCCAAAGTATGCATAATTTAACTAGCTTGTGTTATGGGAATCCAGAATATGGATAAACATTTTTTTTGTAAATACATACATAATCACGAGTATACATAGAAACACCCAGACCAATGCAAATAGACATATTTAGCATACAAATATTCGCACTAAGCGGGAATCGAACCCGCGACTTAGCACTCGACCGCACGGCCACTACGCCACTAACCTACACTAAACTACTAACCTATATCAGCATTCTTCATCCTGGTCAAGATGTCCTGTACCCCGGTGACCTTCGTGTTGCTGTCGAGGAAGGACCTCTCCGTGTGGTGGGTCCTCTCGGGCTCCGAGACGTGGTGGGAGTGCGTCACGTGGCCGCTGGACCGCGTGGTGGTGGTGACGGTCCGCACGCCCCCCTCACACCGCTCCGTGGTGACCACCGTGTCTTCCACTGAACCTAGGCTGTGTTCACTATCTGTGCGGGCTAGACCTACAGACAAAAAATTTGGAATGAACGAATGTAAGAATGAACCTTTCGAGATATACAGACAAAAAATTTGACCTACAGACAAAAAATTTGGAATGAACGAATGAACGAATGAAAGAATGAATGCACCCTTTCGAGATATTCAAAAAAGCCGCCCCGGTCAGCTGGGCAGGGGTAGGGTTAGGATTTCTGCACGAAAAAAAGGGTTGGTAGGTACATAAACACGTAATGCACCTCGCAGTAATTATTATTTTTATTATTTTATGTTATTTTTTGTTTTTCCTTTTTGCTGAAAAGTTCCTTTTTTACACGGGAATATTATGTCCGTTCCGGTGGGAATTTTGAAATACAAAGTAATATAAACGCTCTTTGATTTAACTCTACGGCGCGCGACGTGCCATAATTTTATGTCAATACATAAATTATTTTTCGAGTTTTGAGTCAGCAAACATACCTACATGCATTTTTTGTAAGACCAACTACTACTACTATATACATACTATAGTAGTATACTCTTACTATATAAATAGAAAAAAATATCGAGGTCCAGCCAAATCCGCAGTTAAGACTGGTAAAGCGGACCTCAGACTCCGAGGTGAAAGCTTTGAATACGACTGGGATTAACGTTAGATTGAAGAAGAAAATAAATAGAAAAACACCCGGACCACAGACACAAATAATAGACATATTCATGAATAGAAATATTTGCACTGAGCGAGAATTGAACTCGCGGCCTGTGACGTAACAAGTCAATCAATAACAATTCAAGTACTTATTCTATATTGACATAGGTGCTTGTTCGTCAACTTAATGGTAACATACTATCATGAAACCACCTGCTATTTCATAATAATGCAAAAACAAAGTACGGCATTTATAAAAAGTAATGCAAAAATTATTCAAGTAAATTATAGTGAAAGTGTTACTACAACTAGGTATAAATAAATACGAAATAGTGAATAATATAATAAAAGGAGACTATTAAATAAAGATTTCTCTAATATTTATATTTCTAATTATAAACTAAATAATACCAAGAAAATAGTACGAAAGTTGTAATAAAAAATTTAAAATTTACGTTTTTTTCTCACAAAAAAACTGTATGTGGTTTAGGTATTAGAATTTTTTTATACAACTTAGGTGGCAGACAAGCACACGGCCCACCTGATGGAAAGCGGTCAACGTGAACTATGGACATAACACCAGGGCCGTGTGCTTGTTTGTCATCTAGGTATATAGTATATTAAATAAATTGTGAAAAATCTTTTTCAAGTTAAACGGTTTTAACTTGTATTGTCATCAGAACTAAAGACTTCTGCCAAATATCAGACCAATCAGACAACTGAAAGGTGGTCAAATATCAATTACTAGATTTGACCCAAACAAACAGGTCAAGTTAAATAAAACCGTTTAAAAAGATACAAATGTCCAAAATAAGTGCTCTTTGAGGTACCTACGCACAAGTCTAATGGCAACTAAATCTATTTCCCCGTGATCTACCGGCCCCTAAACCACAAGAATTATAGTTAAGCGTATTTTATACCTAAATCGCCTAATCGTAGTATTATCCATTCCGAGCCTAAACTGCCTAATTGTATTATGTGCCATACGACACGGCTGTATTGAATTGACCGTGAACTTGGCCGTCAATTAGGATTTCACTATTACAACTAAGTAGTTCAATATAATTAGTTGTGAATTAAGCTGATTAAGCACACTCTTGATTGGTTTGACGCCATTAAAAATTTAATTATGTATTTTTATACCACTTAGGTGGTAGACAAGCACACGGCCCATCTGATGGAAAGCGGTCACCGTGGCTTATGGACGTGTGCAACACCAGGGGCGTCACCCTAACTGTTTTATATTCATAGTTTAGATAACTCATTAGAAACATGTTACAATATTTAAACAGTCTACGGATTATATAGGTATATGCTACTCAGGGTAACCTTACACCCCGGTTGGGTAACCTTACACTCCGGTAGGATAACCTTACAGCCCGGTAATTAGTAACCTTACACCCCGGTAATGGATAACCCTACACCCCGGTAATGAGACCCGAGAAGGCGTGTGGTTTTAGTCGGTTCGATCCCGACACAACCACCCCCGATGGCCGACAGGGGTGGTAAGCGGGGCGTGAAAAGGCATCTGTCTAGGCCGTCAAGGTAGGGACCGCCGTTTTGGGAAGAATGGTGTCTAGAATGGCGGCTCGTACCCTTTCGACTTTGCCCTAGCTTCTTACCATCCAGCGGGGTTAAGTCAATTGACGGACTGAACATAAAAAAAGTATCCATGGGGATTTCCGCACGATAAAAAAAGGTATGATACTACTCTTGTGAACTCACTCAGGGTGAGTTACAGGAACGTATGAACTCAAACTCACCAGCATGTGCTGAGGAGTCGCTGGAGACACTGTCCTTCATGGTAGCGGTGCGGAGAATCAAGCCGGCCTTGGGGTACACCGTCCGTTCAGCCTTGGAGCTCTCATCTAACGAAACAAATCAATTAATTAATAGGTATATTGAAAAAAAATTCCTGCGAGGCAAAAGAGTCATCCTATTTCTCCCATGGGTGTCTTACGAGTTGATTAAAGGATCGGGTTATGGTTACACAATAGTGAATTACAATCCATAAAAAAGTGCTTGACGATTATGTGCTATGCTATGCTAATATTATAAAACTCAAAAGTTTGTTTGTTTGGCAATCTCAGGTAGCTAATACTGGTTCGAATCGCGAAAATCTTGTTGTGTTGAATAACCTATTTATCGAAGCTTTTTTTTATACTACTTAGGTGGCAGACAAGCGCACGGCCCACCTGATGGGAAGCGGTCACCGTCAGTCAGCGGTCAGCGGCTATTGATGTGTGCATCATTAGAGATGTCACATTCGCGTTGCCGACCTTTGAACGGAAGGGGTGGTTGAGGAGTTTGGGCGGGGTTGGAGGGGAGAATTGGGGAGATGGGGGGAGGATGGCGTCGTGAGCTCTGGCTACTCTACTTACCGGCGGAACACAACACGATGGTTACTATGGCCGCGGTGTTCTGTAGGGTGGAGGTAGGTACAACCCCAGTCCGACTGCTCATTTCAGACGGGAGGTACCGTCGTCGTGTCCTACCTCCTTTACAGGCTACATATAATCAGGGTAGCGAAAATGACGAGTCTCGTCTCTTATAAGTACGTTGGATCGAACTTATAGTGACGAAATGTGGATGTTGTAACACCTCTGCTTACTTTTCGGTTGTAAATAAGGATTTAAGATAGGTAGGTAATATATTACCGGTGATAAGAAGAGTTAGTACTATAAATCTATTGTTATCTCGAATCAAATGTTATCTCAGTGATAATTTCATCCTAATAGTGCGTTTTTTTAAACGCTGGATGCAGCGGCTGCAGCTGCAGGCACTGGTGATATTTTTTATATCGCTTAGGTGGCAGACAAGCGTACACATCAAAACGGCCCACCTGATGGGAAGCGGTCACTGTGAACACCAGGGGCTTCACACTCGCGCTGCCCACCCTGTAAAATCCTTCTGGTGCCCTTCTTGAAGAATTCCATATTATAGACGATAGGGAAAACCACAGTAGGGAGATCATTTAGGAGGTAGGACACGACGGTATCTTCCGTCCGAAATGAGCTGTCCGACTGGGGAAGTACCTCCGCTCTACAGAACATCGCGGCCATAATAACCATTGTGTTGTGTTCCCGCTGGTAAGTAGGGTAGCCAGAGTTTCCTAGCTTCCAACCCATATTCATGCATACAAATATTTGTACTGAGCGGGTATCGAACCCGAGCCTCCTGCGTACTGCATAGGTGTATTTTCTGTTTTAGTCACATTCGGGTAATCAGTTTCCTGACGAGTCAAACAATAAGGCATTCGTTGGCCGCAACTGTGGGACACATCACACACGTGTACCTATTCGTTTGTTTCTCCTGAATGAGTTGCTTAACTAAAAGTACTCCGTGAGGATGAGTCAACTGAGGTAAACGAACTTAGCGGACTCATTAGCGAGGGGACTGTCGCACTGTGTCGTTTGGAAACTCATTTCGAAAGGTTTTTTTTACTCGAATGCCTCAAAAAGAGAGTATTGACGGCCTCTGTGCGTAGCGGTGGTGCATTCGACTGCTACGACAGTGGTGGTTCGATTCCCGCTCAGTGCAAATATTTGTATGCATGAATATGTCTATTTTATGTCGTTTCTATGTATATTATGTATGTATTTAAAAAAGGAAGTATATAGTTTATCCGCATTCTAGTACCCATAACACAAGCTAGTTAAAATTATGCTTAAGCGCTGTGTAGAATGTGGTAGAATATTTTATTTACCTATTTATTTATTTTCGAGCTGAACTGAACATTTAAATAGCAGGGCAGATTTTTGAACGCCATATTCTTACATCATTCCATAGACGAATAATATTTTGGTCTATGATCATTCTAAGTGACACTGCTTTCGATTTTATACTAAACTTGAGCCAATTGAACTGTTGTTTTGTTTCCAAAATAGACAAAAACAATTAGTTGCAAGCCGTAACAATATTTAATAGTTAGAAAAAAGTTATGAAATAATAAAATCGGATTTTAAATTTAGAATTTTTAGATAAGGTTAGTGAGCTTGTACGGCAAAATTGACGTCACTAGCAATCTTTTTTCTTTTTTTTATCGTGTGGAAATCCACCCACACCCGTGGTTTTTTTCTACTAGAGAGGAAATCTACCGTATTTTTGATTGCAATTACTTATGTAGAACCAGTGATATAACCCAAAAACGAAAATCGACCTCCACACGGGCGGAGCTGCGGGTATCAACCAGTACCCTAATATAAAGGTAATATTAACATCTTAGTACTTGTTTATTTCAATTTCGACGTGTAAACAGGTGACAATGGCATTTACTTGGCCTTCAAGGTGGCGAGTACCTTGCAATATCAGCACTGCCTTTCATCTCAACAATATAGATGAGATAATATGGATAAGACATTAGATATCTAATATTATCGAATCTCTCATAACTTGTGACTGAAATATACGTTGGGATAAGAGGATTATTAAGACGTTGACCTCCCCCCCCCAGATTTTCCAGGCCCAAGTCTCACCTGTTACCGTGTACAGGAACACATCTAACATGGAAGAACTCTATGTTACACTGTACCTATAATATTACTTGCCAGCAAAATTCAGAGATTGCCTCATTCAAAAAGACAGAAACAGACAGATAGACAATAATTTTATCATACAAACATGATTTTATTTATTTGTATGTAATAGGTAAAATGTAATAAAAAAATGCCGGTATAATGTATTGAAAATGTACAAAAATCTGGTTAAGGTTGTTATGTTATGTGGATACGGTCTCTGGCCAGTAATAATACAGAATGCTTATTATTCATAATTAGGCTCTACGTACCAGTCAGTACAGAACTGACCTTGAATCCGCTTTGACCAAATATTGTAAACAAATATTAATATAAACCATATCAGTGACGAATCGAGACATTACGTTTATAATTAGCATAATTTAAAATCTGTTTTTGTTTAATAATTCTTGACTTTCAGAATTCTGTACTAATTTCTAAACGAATTCTAAATAATATAATATAATAATAATAGTTCGAATCCGGCTGGACAGTAGGTACCAATGTCAATTTCACTTTATGGAATTTAATATGTGCTAATCAAAATGATTGTTGACTCTACCTACCCCGGAGGGAAAAAAGCTTTACCGTCCAAATATTGTTTCCTCTTATCGTCCACCCTCTGAGAGTCTGAGACATTGCGCTATTGAGAGCTCTGGTGTTGCAAGCCTCTATACGCTTACCAATAGACGAGCAATGCTCGTGTGCAATAACCTCAGCAATAACAATGAACTCAAACAAAAGCTGCGTTGCATACCGCGTGAGTTTTACAAGTGCGACTGGGTCAAGTGCAGGTTTTAGCAAGTTTAGTTCGCACACAATAAGTAAGTATACAATAAATTGTTTACCTACTAACACAAAGCGTAGGTAAGTATTTTGTTCAAAATAAGTAATAGAATTCATTATCCTATTGAAATAGATACGTTTCACGGGAACCTATTTCGGAAATGCAAAATAAAATGGCCGGTTTTTTTTAAATCTTAGTTATTACCGATATTTGCCTGACTTTCTGCTACTATTAGAAATTAACTAACAGAACAATTCCAATAAATTTTGTCCAACCCGGGAATGCATTCCGGGACTGCATACACAGTACCTACTTGCAATCGTTGCGCCACCGAGGAAATAGATAAATAAGTATAACATGGAATAGGTACTAGGTAAGTACCTATATAAGGGAGAGGGAGGTTCACCCTAATTTACCCGGTGGAAATTTATTATTCAAAATATTAAAAAAAGAAAATAAAAAAAAACATAAACAATTTGTTCTACGCAGGATAAATTGCAAAGAAAAAAAAAATCATAAAATAAATGCCTACAACATTAACATAATAATAACAAAAAATAACTTACCCAATTTCTGATAAATATTTAATAACAACTTAAAATTATAACCACAATTATTATTCTTATCCATTTTAATACAACAAAACTTATTTTATTAATCGAAACCAAAGTTAAAATCACTCCGTCACTGTCTCGTGGACCGAGTCAGAGCGCTTGATGCCGACTGAAAACGTAAACGCGCTCGGTGCAATATGAAAGTATGAAAGTTATTACATAAGTGGGCCCGTGGTAACGCGTTCGCGTGCGTTTACGTTACGTTATCATTATGCGTTGCACGACACTGATTTCCATGCAGAAAACTCAACACCTGTCAAAGGGATACTGGACTGTTAGATTCATTACGATAAGGTACTTGTACCTACTGTCGGAAGGACAAAACTGTCGACTTAGTCAAAGTCAAAGTCAAAGTAAAAAATCATTTATTCTGTATATACCATTAAACGGCACTTACAAAACGAAGTTCCCTTACACTTATGCGAAGAGATGGAGTTAGTCCTAGATTTCACTTTTTTAACCATAGAGTAATTTTAACATGCTTTTATTAATTAAGTATGTATTTTTGTATGTAACGGAATTTTTGAATTAATTTTTCAGAACTTCAAAACGTAGAATTTTTTTTTATCGAACAAGGACGGATGATAATGTCGTAACAAATAAACTAAAAGTTAAAAATCAATAATAGTTTAAGAAACTTAGAAAAATAATTATAAAACATTAGTGTTAATTTAATGATAAAATTAAGTGAAAAATAATTGTAAATGCCTTTGAGATTTATTTTAATGGTTAGAAGTAGGTATGAAAGTGTGAGGTGCTAACAACAATCATCATCGGATTGTTATCTTTTTGACATAAAAATCAGAACACGGTGGCTCATTAGCTAAGTTGTTCGACTTGCTATGAAGAGGTAGTGAATTCGGTCTCTACATAATACCGACATGAACCTACTATGAAAGAAAAACCTGAGCGTAAAATTTTAACTGTCAACTTTTACTCCATATTTAGAAGCAAAAAAAAAAACAAGTTCATGGATAATTTTATTGTGTTTAAAAAACTGGGACAGTCTCAAGTAGGTGTGTATTTAGATAACATCTTATAAGTTATAACCCACTTTTCGGCCGCAGTCGGTAATAACACAGAACTACCGTTAATTTAGTGTGTTGACCTCTCAGTTGAGTCACAGGATAAGCCAAATTAAAGTCGTATTAACGGCTAGCGGCACAGATTTAGAGTAGGATAGATCACAAGCCGTCCGTCCGTCTACCTACGGTGTTTTTTTTTTTTTATTATTGGTAATAGGCACGCGTTTGACCACGATCTCACCTGTTGGCAAATGATGATGTGGTCGACGGTGGAGCACGCTTGCCTAGAAGAAACCTATTCACTCTAGACTTGAAGACTCCCAGGTTGTAGCTTTCCGGAAATACAGACTCAGGCAGGGCATTCCACTCTTTAGCAGTACGCACGATGAACGTACTGCCAAAACGTTTTGTGCGTATGAGTGGGATATCCACCATGTACCGGTGGCGCGTTGCCGTACGTCTGGTCGTTCGGTGATGAAAAGGGCTTGGAGGAATTAGGTTATGCAACTCCAGCGCACATTCCCCGAAGTGCAACCGATAAAAGACAGAAAGGCTAGCAATTCTACGCCGATGTTCCAAACTTTGAAGCTTAGTCTCCACCAGCGCATCGCAGTTGATGAGCCTCTTGGCCCTTCTCTCAATTGACTCAAGTGCCTCGAGTTGGTATTTTGCTAAGCCGTCACAGAGGTGCGAGCAATACTCCATACACGATGTCACCAAAGTGCGCAAGCTATCCACATCTTGCCGTGTTTACTTAAGTCTATGTTGAACATTGTTGATCGATGGTCAATAGAAAAACCGGTCTGCTAGTCTAACCCTAAGTTGCTTTTAAAGTGGACTTACTAACTAATATAATTCGCAAGCTGAAGTAACAATAGGCTCGTTAATTTGTCGATGCACGATGCCAGCTAATGAGTCCTAGAATGGAAACCGCGTATCGGTAAACGAATTTCTGTAAAAAAGGTGTTAACAGTGAGACGGATAACCAAGCGATTCTATAATATTTCTCTTGATTTCGCTTATCTTGAATTTTACGAGTGAGATTTGTCGAACCTACCAACCACGAAAGGTAAGCCTACAGCAGAGCAGTTGGTGTACCGAATAACAGGTGAAGTTTTTTTTAATACTACTTAGGTAGCAGATAAGCACACGGCCCACCTGATGGTAAGTGGTCACCGTGGCCTATGGACGTGTGCAACAACCGACCCTGAGGGGGAGAGTTGGGAGATTTGGGGTGAAGGTTGGAAATGGGATGGACTTAGGAGATGATCTTGGGAAGACATCGTACACTTTTTCCGGTAAGCATTATGAATTAATGACTGGTGTGACGTCATCGGTGATACATAATGACAATATCAGATTTCAAAAATTTTATACTCGGTATCTATCTTATTCTAAGTCTGTGTCTAGAAGTCTCAGAACATGTAAAAGTTGTTTTCATATGAGAAATTAACTATTGATCGTTTAACGATGAAGGAAAACCGCATGGTGAAACCTGTCGCGCTACACAGTCGTGATTGTTTATAAATGTGCCTGGGAGTAGTTAGACGCCCTGGAGACAGGTTCGTGCGTCATGCTCATTGCTCATGTACTGTACAGTCAGTCACAAGTCTATAATGATTGCACATATTTCAAACTTAAAAATTCGAACGAAAATAGTTCATTAAATTGTAACCATTTTTTTTCTTTTTTATATATATGACACGTCAATTTGACTTCACCTCGCCTGATGCTAAGTTGAAGGTAAAGTCTCAGGAAAGAGGTTCACCATTACATACACGCACCATGTTAACAATGGTGGCACTCAGCTTGACGGCCTCATCAAAAGAGGATTGTCGTCGTAGCACCGCGTGACGCCCACCGGTCCCACTAGTGCTGCGACCACAATCCCCCCCTGCCCGGCTATGCACTTGCTGACCCCTGAACGCAATCCAACCGAGATTGGATTACTAGTGACGGTTTTTCGCAATCGTGCACGGTGGTAGCTAACCGGCCTAATTTTGTGACAAATTTATGCCATCTTTCTACCACAAGTTTAAAGGTACCTAGTTCAATAGAGTCAACTAGTACCTAATTAAACATAATTTTCATTAAGAAAAATAAAATACTTTGCTCAAAACTACTGTTCAAACTCTGAAAATGATCATAGACCTATGACACAGACTTTACGAGTGCACACGTAGGCTGGGGAAGTACCTATTTCTCAGTATGAACTTTTTGTAACATACTGCGACTGTGTAGAATGTAGACTCGAAGTAAGCATAGCTTAACTATCTCGTAATATGGATTCTAGAATGCGTCTAAACATGTTTACTTAGATACTTCTTAAACGACAGTTTGATAGGTATGTGCGTTTTTCCGCGATTATTTTGCGTTTTGTTGAATCGATTTTGATGCGATTTCCAGTAAAGTATTTTCAAATTCTGGAGGTTTGATTTTTACATTATAATATATATTGTAAGCAGAATATTATACACGACTACTGGCTCAGCGTGCTGTTTAACAACTGCCATGACCTAGAGATGACTCTCTCTATGGGTTTATACATGAGAACATCTAATGCAAATAGATAATTTATTCGTGCATACAAAATATTTTGCGCTGAACAGGAATCGAACCTGTGACTTCCGACATAACAGTTGAAGACCGTCTACCTACTCCCACCATCCTACTTGTTAAGGCGATCTGACTTTTTGCTTTATAACTTTTAAAATAATAACGTCATTGTTTAGTGCGTGTGACGTGATTACTTATACCTAGAATTTGGAGTTACTGAAGCTACCGTTTTTCATACAAACGGGGTTTAAGAAAGGTTTAATTTCATAGGTATTCCATAGTAGGTAGTTAACTGAATATTCTATGACAAGAGACCAGGTTAGGTTATGAAATGCAAGGAGAGCAACTGCGGAACTCGGCGTCTGTTACAACATCGCTCGGATCAGCGCTCAGCGTAGCTCAGACGTCACGTTTTTGTTCAATAACTAAAATAATCGACAGAAAGTGAAATCTTTTGAAATAAACTACAATGGCAGCTACGCTATGACCTAATTGTGATAAGGCATAAAGGCAACAGCTACCGGAACACTCCGTGAAGCGGCACTAGAAATAGTTGTTGATATAGGTAATAATACGATATATACTCGTATAGACACAAAATAAAGAACAGAGTCTGGGTAGAGGCCACCGTCTAGGGGCAACCCCTGGAAATAGTGGCCATTAATTTTTTGACTTCCCCTCAGCTTACCATCAGACGGGGTGCAGTTGCGTTTTTGTTTTGAATGAGTTCTTTACTACCAAAAATAAACGTCCGATTGTGAGTGATATAAGGCGAGCGTTGTATTAATATAAAACACAAAATCAACTCGACCTGGGAATCGAATCCATGACTCACCTATGTATATAAATTACGATAAAATAGTACTTACTTGCATTTTTGATGTACTTCTCCGTAAGAGACTTCACCGAGCTCTGCCTCACAGTCTTCTTATCATCAGGTCGTTCTTTCCTCTCCACCCTGTCTCCCTTCTTCTCCACTTTCTCCACCCCCTCGACACGCCTCTGCATCCTGTCCGTCTTGTTATCTGTCCTGTCCCTGATATCACCAACAATCTCTTCTTTTCTCGTCTCAATGCGTCTACTGTCGCCTGTCATCTCTTGTCTGCTGGAGAAGCTCTCAGTGACATCTTCTATCCTCGTATCGCTGACTCTGCGGTCGCTGTGCGTGAACTGGTCTATTGCGGCGCGTTCCTCCTTCTAGAAGAAGGTAGATAATGTTATAACCGCTTGAAAGTGCTATATCACTATTTTTTTTTATGTCGGTCACGTCAATATGACTTCACCTCGCCTGATGGTAAGCTAAAGGTGAAGTGTCAGGGACCCCCTATTACATACACTGACAATGCCATAATGGTGGCCCTCAACTTGATGATCTCATTAATAATTTTTCACGTCCTGCTTAAAGGACCAGGGATTGTAGTAAATAATGTAATATAAAAAGTAAGCGCCTTCTATATTTGTAATAGCAACTAGAGAAGATTCAGTATGATAAATCTATTAGGCGCTATATATGCTTTCGTATTCAAAGATATCCAAGTTTTGCTTCCAACAATTTCAGTGAACGTCTAAAAACTCGTATGTGGTCAGTCATTCACATTACCAGTATAATACAAAAAGAAATTGACGGTAATTTTGTGAACCTCTTTTGCTACTAAGGTAACAAACGAGCAGACAAGCATACACCTATGAATGCTTTAGACAAAAGAGTAAACAGAATCACTTCAAATAGTTTACCCCATGAATTTCCTTTAATGTAGTTCCGGTATCGCCCCCAAATTTCTTGGTGGTGGTAATAGCTGCCAGCCCATGGATCCTGGAAGGTTGTTCGCCCTGGCGCTGCAGCAGTTGCTCCAGCTCCTCAGGCTCCGTGGAGTAGGCGGTCACGGAGACAGTGCCTTCAGGTTCGCCCCCGTTGCGGGAGTGGTACTCCTGACGAATCACCGTGCCTTTCACTGTTGGAATATTGATGTTGATAACTCGATGCATTAAATTTTGGACGACTTTTAGAGAAGAGGAGTTTCTTTTCGTAGTTTTTTGTACGTAACAACTTAATGTGTTTTTTTAAGTTGGTTTTCCAGGAGCTCTGATGGTTGAGTAGGATTTAAATCCGTGATCTGCAGCGGCAATTGATTTGCGGCAAAAGTAACAAAAGAAAAGCCATTAATTTAGATGTACGTAAAGGTAGAAGAGTACAAACCGCTATATAAGTAAAGGATAGAAGAATTATAAACCTTTCTATAAATTAAAGGGTTACGTACACTGTCGGACTATCCACAAATAAATTAAAGTTAATCTTTTATCTACATCAACCTCCTTGGAGGTACTGCTTCAATCACGGAATAAAGAATACCTGCTTCAATGAAGGCGATTATGACTACGACTTAGAACTTACCGTCTATTTTCTCTTGCAGGTACCATAAACCGTTATGATATTGTTTCCACATTTTGCTTATCTACATTTGTAGGTACAACACTAGCAGGACACTACAGTCAAGACAGCTTCACATCGAGACCAAAACTGTGGCTAGGACTTTCAGAGAAATACGCACAACCGTGTTAATTCAGTTGTGACAATATTTGCTCAGTGATACACGATTATGTGAATCATTCAAGATAACATGAGCTACTATTTATTATCTGAGATATGTTGTACTCACCGTTACGTACTTATAATTGCAAATAAACCTAATCGTAAACAATTATACATCTTGCAGCGTCTTGGATTGCTGCTGAATACAATGGAACGAAGAATCCCATCTGATATCCCCGACCCCGAAAGGAAAACCTGTGTCAGTTTTTTTTTTCGTGCGGAAATCCTCATGGATATCCGCCCTACGCGGCCAGCGCGGCAGGTTATGTCAAACTCTTACAGACTAAAATCGCTAGCCGTTTAGGGTCTTCTGACGCCAAAGACAAGTGTATGATGGTGAAGGTGGTCCATAGAGCATTTCCTTCGCACCCCAACCTGTACTAGAGCCTCACCATTTAATCAGTAGATGTGCCTCACCAAGATCTAGATCTTGGTGAGGCCTTTTACATTGTAATCATCAAATTGAATTTTGTTCGAGTGATAACTAATTACAATAGTAAACATATTACAAAGAAAGGGATGCTTACCTTGATAATTACTAGCGCCGTTCCGCAGCGCCCTGATACCAAATAGCGGTTTCCCCTCAGCATCCAAAGGCCCTGGTCCATAACTCGATGTGATCACATCAATAGGTTTCGAGATCACCTTGGAAGGGCTCGCAACCCTGTACCTTGGCTTCTCTTCAATCTTTTTAGCACTAAAGGTACGAGTTTCGGAGGAAATTTTCTTCAAGTTCCTATTAGTCACCCAGGAAGGTTTTTCATCAGGAGTCTGCTTCTGCGGCGTTTTCTTGTCAATTTCATATACTGTCTTAATTATAGTCTCTCTTTTAGTTGGTTCAGATTTTATTTGATGTATTGGTCGTTTTTGATCAGGACTAGGTGTTCGTTCGTGCAATTTTTCACGACTTTGAGACTTGCGTTCCGGACTTCGCCTCTTCTCGGGTGATGGGGATCTCTTGCTGCCATTTATTTGTACAACTTCAATGATATCTTTTGAAGAGGTCCTCTCGGTAATATTTTTAGAAGAAGAGAACTCTTCGATGACTCTATGTTCTTCTACTTGTGTCTCTATCTTATGTTTTTCTTCTGTAGTCTTCTTTTTAGATTCGGCAAATTTGAGTTTTTCAGCCTCACTCAACCCCACCTTTTTCATGTAAGCGGACGCGTATTCATTGAAACGATTTGCCTTCGGTTTTGAACCAGCGGTTTTACTTGGAGACTGAGTCCTGGTCTTTTTATCAGGACTAGCTGGACGAATTGGACTTTTTGTCTTCAGTGCAGACTTTGGAGCTGATTTCTCAGGACTGTACGTTCTGTTTCGCTTGTCGGTTATGACCTTAGTCGATTCTTTTGTGTGTCCATTGAGTAATGGATGTTCATGTTCTTTAGGTTGACTGCGTTCTGGAATAGATCTCTGCGGTATTTTCACAAGACGATCTGGTGATGATGTTTTGTGTGGTGTAGTTTTAGGAGCTCGTTCAGGGGATTTGGTGTGATGGCGCTCAGGAGACCGATCTTTTTGGGTAATGGTAGTTTGTTTAACAGTTCTTGTTCTTGTAGTGTGATCTACATGATCGGTATCCGATTTTCGTGCAATTCGTATTTGAGCTCTGATGCGTCGCCTCTGCTCGTAACCCACGACCTTTTCCAACTGAAAATTAGAACATAGTCAGAAGAAATGTAAATAAATAACAGAAATAGAGACAATGAGTGCGAGCATGCAGATTTTGTGATTACTGACCATTTGTTCCAGGAGGTCCAGGTCGAAGATGTCTTCGATGCAGGGGTGTTCCACACTACGCCGACGCTCGCTGCTCACAGTTGATCGCTCCACACTGGTCCTACGAAGTTCAACTCCAAATTTACCACTTCCTCTGCGACTGCTCACTGTTTCCGTCTCTTCGACTACTTTTGTCTCATCTTTGCTTTGACTGGTTTTTGTTGGCCGAAGATATCCAGGAACTTTTTCCTGCTTATCACCTTCAGGACGCTGTTTCGGCGATTCAGCTCTTTGAGTAGAAGGATATTTTGTTAAGGTAGTCTTCGTGGTTGTAATAGTTTCCACTGTGCGCCGCGTTGGGGACTTTGACCTTCGCCCATCCGGTGACTGAGCAGTGAGACGAGTGGGACTGGCACGTGGTTTATCATCAGGGTGCAGATGTTGTGGTCGAGTTAATGTGCCGCTAGCAGGACGGTCTTTAGAGTGCATAGGAGCAACATCCACTTCGCTGTCTGTGTCGACTACTATGCATGAAACTTCTTCTACAGATGGATGTAAAACGGTTGTAGAATCTGTCTTGGGCGATTTTTTCAAGACACCAATGTCTGTCAACTTAGTGGCAGTCTTCGGATGAATTGCATCTTTCGTCTTAGGTGTGGTTGAAGCAATGTTTTCGAATAGAGCTTTAGCCTTCTTCACAGCCTCACTACTTCGCAAAGTAGTTATTTTTACAGTAGGTACCCTTTCAGTAGGTTTACTTAGATTGGGACTGCTATGATCTCTCACCTTGGGATGTGAAGTTGAGGTTGGTTTAGTTACTGGTGATTTGTTACCTAAGCGGTTAGGTGTTTTCTTACTATTGAGTTCTACCTCCTCAACGACAGTTTCCTCGTAGTCATCCACGTCATCACTAACATCGTCAACTATTTTCTTCATTATTTTGTCATGCTGTTCTTGAATTTTTTTCTCTTTCTCATCGACTTCATGACTTTCTATCAAAAACTGCTCAGCTGTCTTAACAAACTTATGAACTTTGTCGGAAACACTGAGCAAACAGTCATCGCTCTTCAAATCTTCATCAACATTACTCAAATCTGGTCGTTCTACTTTTTGTGGGGTAGGTTTTGATTTAGGAGTTTTTACATTTTCTGCAGTCTCTACAAATAAGTGAGCCTTATCATGTACACTGAGTTTTGTATAGTCATCTATGTACACGGTATTTTTATCGTACTCGTCAACAACTCTACGAGCAGGACTCTTCTCTTTAATATCTCTGGGTCCTTTAGCAAACTTATTGACTTTCTCAGATACAGACAGTAAACATTCATCAGACTTTAAATCGTCTTTCACAAAATCAGAGTGAACTCTTCTTTCAGTATCTTTAAATACATCAGTAGTGTCTTTAGGTTTTGTAGTATCGATACCCTTAGTAAACTTAGTAACTTTATCAGTTACACTAAGAAGGCTTTCATCTTCTTCAATAAGATGTTCTATATCTGATTTTCTTACAAAAAGTTCATCATCTTCACAAATTTCAACGATGTCATCAACAATAGTCTCAGTTTCGTGGATAGTATGATAAGTTCTTCTGCGGAATTCATCGTCAGGCTCTTTAACCTCATCAGGATAGCGTGGGGTTTCAGCATCATCTACAAAATTGACTGGAGTGGGACATATACGATCTGGTGAATTTTCCCTAGAAGATTTGGATTGCTGTACATCAATAATAATGACATCTTCATCACTAGGTGTATTCAGTGCAGTGGCAGATTTAGGCTTTCCAGGAAGTCTAATCTGAGGTTCTTTTAAAGAGGACTTTTGGGGTTTACTTGAGGGTTTTGAATTAGAAAGATCACTAACTTGTATTTCAGGTTTCGATTTCATTCTCTGGGGTGATGTAGGTGAAGTCTTCTTAGATTTTATGGTAATGTCGCTGACAGTACGCGTAACCTTTGCATCAATTTCTTTCTTTGGAATGCCACTCTCCCTGAAACCTTTAGGAGTAGGTGTTCGTGGTTCACTTGGTCTACCTGTAGTTGAAGGAATTGACTTCGTAGCCGTTCTAGAGGTAGTCGTCTTAGTGAAACTATTTTGCTTTGCAGTAATAGTAGCACCCGTTGTCCTCTTTAATTCAGTAGTTGTCTTTTCTACCTTAGTCGTGGCTAGAGTAGCAGGAGTTGGTTTGCGGGTTAGGTGTGAAGGTATCTGTTCTTTAGGTTTAATGCCGCTGGCCTTAGGTACTGATGGCGAAGGAGGCTGTTCAGTTGGAGACAATGGTTTTTTCGGTGAAATACTTCTAGGTTTTGTTGTTGAATCTAATCTAGGGCTAGCAATCCCTGAGGGCCTCTTCGTTGGTGACGTATTTCTTGAAGATGGCTTACCAGGTACGTTTTGACCTTTAGGCGTTTCTTCTTTAGGCTTTCCAGAGCGAGGAATATCAGTTTTGGCTGTGTCTTTCTTCGTAGACCTGGTTACTTCTTCAGATATAATTTCATCATGTGTCGTCGTTGTATTAATGTCAATATCTTGCAAACTAGTTGTAGTTTTACCAGGACTTCGCTCACGGCTTGGCGATTTCTCTTTGCGTTCAGGTGATAATTTTCTCAATGACTTTTGAACTCTATCCAAAATTTCTTGTTCTCGCTCGGACATTGAGAAGTCTGTACTTATTTCAGTGACTTCAACAGATGCTTTAGTCGGCGAAGGTGTTCGAAGCTGTCTTGGTTTTTCTGGCTCTCTAAGATAACCGGGTCTCGTTCTTGAAGATTCTTCCGGAGCTTGAGTGCGTGTTGGTGATACAGAAGATCGAGGTGAGAATTGTTTGTCCTTAAATTCAGTGATATCGATATCTTCAGTACCAATCGTCTCATGTTTTAAGGTTACTGATGAGGTTGGCCTCATATAACCTGGTTTCTTTTCTGGACTGGATTTGGGTCTAGTTGGCGATGATTCACGGGGCTGATATTCTCCAATTTTTTTAGCTGTATCCCTTGGCTTTTTATCAGAACTATCAGGATAATCTGAAATATGTTTAGGCGTTTTTGTTGAAGGAGAACTGTTTGATGGCCGTGCAACTGGATATTGACTTGCAGTAGTATTTACAGTTGTCTCCTCTTGATAATCCACTGATGTGGAATCATACTTAGAGGTTTTCGATGTAGTTGTCCTCATGTAGCCAGGTATTTCTTTTTTGGGAGTTTGTTTCATCGGCGATGAATCCTTTGGATATCTATCACTAGGCTTTCTATCCGGACTAGCTTTTTGTGTCTTTTCATCGGTAATAGGTTGGCGGCTTGGGCTCTCATCTTTATGAGAAGGTTTCTTAGGAGAATCTGAATGTTTTGGCGATTTACGTGTTGGTGACTTATTCCTACTTTCAACTGTTTTGGTCAAAGTGGTTCCTTCGTAATGTTCTGTAGTATCATATTCCGAGGTTATATCAGTTGAAGTTTTTATGTAGCTAGGTGTATCAGGGCTATGTATTTTCCTGGTTGGCGATGGCTCTTTAGCATGTTTTCTAGAGAACTTCTCTGTTGGTTCTGAAGGTTCACGCTGCAAAGGCTTGCGTTCAGTGTTTTGGTTTGTTGGAATGCTTTCTTTGGGATGGGCCCGTGTTGGTGAAGCCGTACGAGGATGATCAGATGCTGGAATCTTATGCTCTTCAATAACAGTGGATGTATAAATTTCAACTTCATCTTCAAGATTCTGGGTATCATGTTTATGGAGATGAGATGAAATTGGTTTCATATAATGTGGTGTCTTCTTCGCATGAGATTTAGAGGTAATAGAATCATGAATACGGGTCTCTTGAACATCAACTGTTGAATCTGTTTCATGTGTATGACGATGAGATGGAATGGATTGCATATAATGTGGAGTCTCCTTAGTTATTGATTGCTGAGTAGGAGAACGAGAACGTTGCGGTACTGCATAGTCAACGGAGGTCCGCTTTACATGTTCATCTTCAGTTGTAGTTTCAATTTCATGAGTATGCCGATGTGTAGAAATCGGTGTCATGTAATGTGGAGTCTTTTCTGTGTTGGGACGATGGGGCGATGTGTCTTTAGAACGTTTACCTTCAGGGTGCCTTTCTGTATAGTTCGCAAAAGTACGCTGCACGCGTTCCTCTTCAGCTGTGGTTTCAATTTCATGAGTATGCCGATGAGAAGAAATTGGTTTCATGTAATGAGGAGTATCCTCCGTGTTGGAACGATGGGGCGATGTATCCTTAGAACGTTTACCTTCTGGGTGCCTTTCTGTATAGTTTGCAAAAGTACGCTGCACGCGTTCCTCTTCAGCTGTGGTTTCAATTTCATGAGTATGCCGATGAGAAGAAATAGGAGTCATGTAATGAGGAGTGTCCTCCGTGTTGGGACGATGGGGCGATGTGTCCTTAGAACGCTTACCTTCTGGGTGCCTTTCTGTATAGTTTGCAAAAGTACGCTGCACGCGTTCCTCTTCTGCTGTGGATTCAATTTCATGAGTATGCCGATGAGAAGAAATCGGAGTCATGTAATGAGGAGTGTCCTCCGTGTGGGGACGATGGGGCGATGTGTCTTTAGAACGTTTACCTTCTGGGTGCCTTTCTGTATAGTTCGCAAAAGTACGCTGCACGCGTTCCTCTTCAGCTGTGGTTTCAATTTCATGAGTATGCCGATGAGAAGAAATTGGTTTCATGTAATGAGGAGTATCCTCCGTGTTGGGACGATGGGGCGATGTGTCCTTAGAACGTTTGCCTTCTGGATGCCTTTCTGTATAGTTCGCAAAAGTACGCTGTACGCGTTCATCTTCAGCTGTGGTTTCAATTTCATGAGTATGCCGATGAGAAGAAATTGGTATCATGTAATGAGGAGTGTCCTCCGTATTGGGACGATGGGGCGATGTGTCCTTAGAACGTTTACCTTCTGGGTACTTTTCTGTATAGTTCGCAGAAGAACGTTGTACGTATTCCTCTTCAGTTGTGGTTTCAATTTCATGAGTATGCTGATGTGAAGAAATCGGTGTCATGTAATGGGGAGTCTTCTCTGTGTTGGGACGATGGGGGGATGTATCCTTAGGACGTTTACCTTCTGGATGCCTTTGACTGTCATACGGAGAAGGTTTCTGGCCAGGTTTATGACCAGATCCCTTTTCAGTAACAGGCTTTGAATTTACATCGGGATAGTCCCCTGATTTAGGCGCATTACGTGTTGGTGAATCTGAGGGTTCTGATGGATGATAACGTTCAGTTTTTGAAGTAATTTTTTTCTCATCGTGTTCAGAAGAAATTGTGTCATACTTGGAACTAACAGATTCAGTAACTTTCATGTAACCGGGAACCTTCTTGGGTTTCCCATGAGTTGGAGAAGAATCTTGGGGATATTTATTATCAGGTACCTTATCCGGACTAGTTCTAGTTCTATCTGAAGGACGCTCAGGTTTAACTGAATGACGTTCCGTCAATGAAGTTTCCTCAAAATCGTCTGTAGTTGTTTCTTGCTTAGATGTAATTGAAGTTGTAGTTTTGATGTGGCCTGGTCTAGTTGGGGATGAATCTTTAGGTTTATCACCGAGTTTCTTTTCAGGACTAACTCTAGGTTGTCCACGCTTTGGAGTATCAGTAATTTTTTGAGAAGGGTGAGTAGGTCTAGTAGGTGAGGAATCTGAAATTGTCGAAGGTTTCCGCGTAGGCGATTTTGAAGGTTGAGAAGGGCGAACTCGAGTTTTTGTAGTTTCTTCCACAGTCTCTACTAAATCTTCCGTAGAACCATATTCGGCTACCATTGAAATAGTTGTTTCCAAATGAATAGGTTTTGTCGGTGTAGTTTTCTTCGGTAGATCACACTCAGATTTTTTGGGCTGTTCGAACTTACGTTTAGGGATATCATCAGAAGGATGAGATGGCTTCTTGATCGTTTCTCCCGGAATCTTTCGTGTAGGTGATTCCGATAATCGCAATGGTTTTCTATCAGTTGTTTTAGTTGTTACTGTGATTTCTTCAGTATCTTTATCACTATCATATTTTGATAAAACCGTTGTGGTAGTCTCACTGTAATTAGTTTTGACATTTGGTTTCTTCACAGACGCTTTTTCTTTTGGCTCTGACTTTCTATCAGGGCTAGAACTAGATCTAGGAGAGCTGCCTGGGTGAAGTTTGGCTGGGGAACTAGTCGGTACAAATTCCAGGTCCTGTGGTTTCTGATAACGTTCAGGACTGTCACGATCAAGACTGTCGCGATCAGGACTTTCACGCTTAGGACTTTCACGGGTCTGATGAGAAGGTTTTCTTTGAGGGCTTCGTCGCGAGTCAGGGTGTTTTGTTGTTGTAGTCGTTCTTACATCAGTTTCTTCAGTAGTTTTCTTTACTGTAATAATATCTTGAAGTTTTGTTGGAGAACTATCACGTACAGATTTGGGCGTTTTATTATCAGGCTTTCCATTTTGTGGTCCAGTACTTTTTATGATATTCTCTTGTTCATGTGTTATGAAGTCAGTTGCATCAATTTTCGAATCAGTAACTTTCTTCGTTGCAGGATATGCGAAAGGGGTATCCTTTGGAGCTGGACTGCGGCAGGGAGAAATGCTAGGAGAATTGAGATCTGTTGGTGGTTCTTTTAAGTATGATGTCTGCGTCGTCACTGTCTCGTTGATATCCTCGGTCATACCCAATATCTTGCGGCAACGGTCTTCATAAGTTTCACGTCTTTCTAGAGGTGGTTTAGACTTCAACGGAGACTTACTTGTTGGTTCATCAGGGCGATCCTTTTTCGCAGACTTATGACCAGGAAATTCTTTAGGTTCTGTTGGTGAGATAAGGAAACTAGTTGGAGGTTTCTCGACTGGAGATACCTGAGTTGGGTTAGTAACAGGTTTCTTTAAAGAGCTTTTCCTTGGCAGACTATCTTTAGGCGGAGAAGTATGTCTCTCAGGAGATGGAGATCGGCAGGGTATTTTAGACGGAGATGGAGATCTCTTGACTTCGAGAGTTTCAGGTCTCTTGGAAGTTGTGGTAGTTTTATCAAATGAATGTGTTTCTGTAAATTCCTGTTCATCTAAATCCGTTACAACTGTTTTTTCAGATCGAGGAGAGCTGAAATAAACAAATCCAGATACAGAAGTTGTAGGTGAGCTTTGTCCCGTGGAAGGTTCTTTTTCAACAGGCTTTTTAGGTTTCCTAGTTGGGCTGGAGGATGGTGTCACGAGTTGACGAGGGTGCTCTTTTGTCACCTTTTTATTAATCTCCTCAGTAGTTCTCTCAGAGGTCAATAAATCAGTGGTATGTGTATATTTAGTACTTTTCGTAGGAGATTTAACAGGAGAAACACTGTCACGAGGAGTCTTTTTGTTCGGAGATGTTGATCGCTCTGGTGCCTTCCTAGTTGGAGAAGGTAGTGACTCAGGAGTCTTTCTCGTAGGAGACACAGAGTGTGCAGGTGTGGTCTTCGGAGACTTCCCACGCGTTAATGGCTCATTTTTATCATCTTTAGTAGTTGTAATTACTTCAGTTGTTTCAGTATAAGGTCTCTTCTTGTCATATGTTCCAAACTTAGTAGGTGATTTTTCCCTGGGTGTGGTCTTGTCACTAGGTAAATCAGTATCTTTTGGATAGCTAGATGTGGTAGTAACTTTATTAGTCACGTCAGTTGTTTTGATGGTAGTGTCAATACGGTCATGCTTTTCGGTATTTGTTACACTGTACTTTGGTGACGGTGACCTTCTTCCAGGAACTTTCTTTGTAATATCTGTATCTTTGTTAGGACTTTTTCTAGTGGGAGAGGAACTCTTTTCAGTGTCAGGTCTCTTTTTGTCATATGTTCCAAATTTCGAGGGAGACGGTTCCCTGGGTATGGCTTTATCACTAGGAGACTTTGTGTCCTTTGGAGTGCGATAAGTGGTAGTAACACAGTCGGTTACATCTGTTGTTTTGGTGGTATTACCAACATAGTCAAGCTTTTCGATATTTATAACAGACTTTTTAGGGGATGGCGACCTTCTTCCAAGAACATGTCTGGTTATATCGGTATCTTTACTAGGACTTTTCCTTGTAGGAGAAGTACTCTTATCCCTTGGCGTAGGGGACTCTGGGCCTTTTAGAACACGCTTGTTATCATCAATTTGAGTTTTGTCGAAGCGAGTATACATTTTTGTTTCCTCATCTATAAACTTATAATGATCTTCATGGTATTTTTTATGTTGTGTTGTTGTGGCATCCTGGGGCTTACGCGTAGGGCTAGGGGAAGGCACATGTTTAGTTGGAGAGTTTTTATCAGCCGGTTTGATAGGTGGTTTACGAGCATCAGCGGGCAGTCTTGAAGCTGTAGGCATCATATAACCAGGTTTCTTATCAGGACTGATGCTGTCTCGATTTGGGGTGTTATCTCTAGAATGTTTTTCAACCGTTGGACTACTTGGATGGTCAGGTTTTTTCACCGAATCGTGTGGGTAAGTTGGAGTGGTAGTTTCTTGAATGCTAGGGGTATCATCAACTGGTTTCTGATAACCTGGTTTCCTGTCAGGGCTCTGGCTAGGTCTCGTAATGGTGTCTTTAGGATGGCGTTCGCTAGGAGTTTTCTCAGGACTTATACTCGATCGATTTGGAGAAGAAGGGTATCCAGACACAGAAGGAACATGAGGTGGGAATTTTCTTTCTGGACTTTCTTGCGGTCTCGTAGGTGAGTAACGTCGATCAACAGGTTGAATTGGAGAATCCGTACGAGGGTGACTGTCAGTAGGAGTTCTATGACTAGGCTTTCTGTCCGGGCTAACACTATTTCTCTGCACGAAGCCTTGCGGTTTTTTCTCCGGACTGGCACTGGGCCTCTGACGGTAATCTTGCGGTTTTCTCTCAGGGCTGTATCCAGAACCGCTTGGATGACGTCCGGTCGGAGGTCTACGTTCATCAGGTGTTGTATACTTGTGAGATTTCGTTTCGGTAACGGAATGGGTAGAATGAGTAGTATATTGTTGGTCAGATACAGAGCGAGTAGGTGAAGCCCTATCGATTTTATTGGGGCTACTGCCTCGGCTTAACGGTTTCCTGTAGGTTTTGTCAGGGCTTACACTGCTCCTTAACGATGATGTGCTCGATTTGAACGTCCTACTTCCAGGTGATGACGCCCTAGTAGACGGGCGAGTAGTAGACGGTGTGTCACCTCTAAGTGTACTAGCCCAAGCTGTATGTGAAGGGCTCCAATCATTGCTAATCTTCTTTTGAGAGTAATCACTTTGATAAGTAGTTTTTCGTTCTTCAGTGCTAGTCTTTCTCTCAATTTTTTCAACCCTATCGTCTCTAGTGACATTATGAAACTTCTCTTCAATATGCTTGGTTTCGGTGTTCTTGGGTTGAATATTTTTAGGCTGTGTATCTCTGGGTCTGGAATCTTTAGGATAGGTTCCTACTGGGCTTGTATCTCTGGGTTGTGAGCTCCTTGGTTGGTAGCTATCAGCTTGGTATCTTCCAGGTTGAGTGTCTCTTGGCTGGACATCTTTGTAATCCTTCGGTTGGATATTACGATTATCAGGTGTAACGATCCTTTCAGGGCGATCGTCAGTAGTATCATAGCGTCGCTGATTTATTTCACGATGGGTTTGTACATGATCGTCATTATCTGTTGACTCAATGATTTTGTGAGTTCTAGTTACATGCTGAGTAGTCTGCTTATAATCATCGTCAGTTTTGGAGTGATCTATTATTCGTTGATTAACATTTGTTTCATGGTGCTGCAATTTAGAATAATTATCATCAATTTTAGAACTGTCTGTTGTTCTTTTGTTTACTGTGGTCTGATAGCATTGGATATTAGAATAATCATCGTCAATATTAGAATGGTCAACAGTAGTTTTATTAATTCTCGTAACGTTACGATGAATATTATGTTGATCATCATCGGTTACTGTTTTATTAATTTTAGTTACACGCTGAACATTGTCGTAACTATCGTCAATTTTAGAATGGTCAATCACTTTCTTGTTAACTTTTCTGTCATACTGAGTATTAGAATAATCGTCATTATCATGCGTGGTGTAATCAGTGACTTGTTTCTTGAAATCATAATCATCAACGTTCCGTTGAGAGTCAACTATATTAGTTGAGCGACTATCGCGGTTGTCGGTCACGTGTTGTGTAACTTTGGAGGAGTCCCTGGTGTTTGATCGTTGTTGAGTCGAGTAGGATCTATTCTCGCTTCGTGTGTGATAAGACTGTTCGGCATGGGTACTTTGAACTGGAGCACGAAATTCTCGTTTTGTGCTCGTGACCCGAGTGCCATCTGGCAAACATCGCGTCTCTACTATCACTCTGGTGTTATCGTCAGGGTAGTCCACCTTTCTCGACACGAGTTCACCGGTCTCGTAATCATTCTTCCTTACAGTTTGTTCGTAATCACTCTTCCTCGAGTTCCGCTCATATTCATTATTTCTCAGATTCTGTTCGTAATCATTTGTTTTAATAATTTGTCTCCTTGTCACTGAGGAACCATCTTCGTTGCGGTTAGTATCATAACTTCGTAGGTCATAGTCGTCGTTGGTTACATATGGCACTGATTCATGTCTCGTTGAGGACATCTTTTGTATCTTAGAGGACGAGGTAGAGGAGCTAGTAGTCGACGTGACGTGGGTACCGTCGTCAGTCTGTCGCACGACGTGTTCACGCGCAGCCGTGTTGGATGACGTCTCGTTGCGTTTCAGGCTACTGTTGTCATCGTGATACTCGGTGATAGCTTCCTTATGATGATCAACAGCTGCAAATTGGCCTTTTCCGCCGTCAACGTCATAGCTACCTTCGATGTTGGCGTTGATGGACTTCACGTGGGTGCGCCCATCATCAGTCGTCTTGTTCTCCTGCTCCACATTCCAGCCAGCATTGGAGAGCGCCTTCAAATCTGCAAAAAGACAACTATTAGAATTTTGCATTGATATTTTCTCACCGTTACCGATTAATAAGCGTTAGTTCTGTTAGGGTGGTTGTGAATTGTGCGGGGTGCACCTTGGCCGCGGTAAGTGAACTCCTTGGGCGGGGAGCCCGCGTCGCGGACCTCCTTGCTCTTCATGGACTGGAAGCTCTGGTCTGCGAAGGACTTGACGTGGTCTTGCGCCGCCGTGAACTCACTACCTGCAGAATTTGGGCACAAAACCACTGACTAGATGTTCTTGTGTAGTAAAATGACATCCCATATAATGTAATACTTAACTTAAGTCAACATTACATAATTAACTTCATAGACTTGTCCTTAGTGACTTAATGATCCAATGACTGGGACAAGTTACCATAGAGTGTATATTCTGCAGATATCATACCATGTATATATCGAGTGAACTATGGCCGTCTATGGTACATTGGCTGTGAATAGTTCCTGAACATTAGTGAATGATAAACATCTCTAAAAATTTATGACATTTTACTGAGATTCGAACCCTTTAGAATTTAGATCGTTACCCATTAAGCATCTAATTACTTACTCAAACTGAGTATACAGGATTAACTCCTCCCACACACCCGGTGTTGCAACACCTGTACACCAGACACAGAAATACACCAAGTAATGAAACTCGGAAGTCCTAGGGACAGTCAAACTGTGATAGAGTCAGGGGAGTTCCGTACCTTTGCCTTCGTGCTTGGGCTCAGGTGAGTACAGGTTGCGCAGGCGCTCCTCCCTCAGGCGGTACATGTGCGCTCGGATCTCTTTCTTGCGGGAGAAGTCCTCAGTCTGCTGCCACTGGAATTTTTAAATAAAATCTTTAATTATAAAATATCCAATCCATTTAAATGCCAGTTTAAAAAGCAGAGTTGTCTAAATACGTCCAGCGTTATTAGGATTGTGGAGTAATTGGCCCACCTGATGGAAAGCGGTCACCGTGGCAACGTGTGCAACACTAAAGGTAACACACGCGCTGCCTACCCTGGAAGGGGAGGGCTGGGAAGGGGCGGGGAGGCTAGGAAGGGGTGAGGGGAGGAAGGGTACAGTGATTCTGGTTTACAAATGTCATGTCCTTAATGGTAAAAGAATTTCAAAAATTTATAATTTAAAGACATCATAGTGGTAATATTATGGCGCCTGGTGGCACATATTACCTCAAGACGGTTTATCTCTATCTAGATACTTGTTGCGCTTAAAATATTGACAGGCGCTTTTGGATATAGACGGAATACAGCGTAGACTGAGTATAGTATTAATAACAAGATACGGTATTGATGTTACGGGCTATAGTAATTTAATAGGACTAATAAATCCAAAAGCGCCTGATAAAATTTTAAGCGCAACAATTTACTTTAATATAGCTTAAGGTAAGTATTTACTTGAACATAAAGATTTAGCACACTAGACGGCTTGTGGTTAAGTGGCTTATGCACGTCGGTACCTACACCTGCTTTTTGTCACGCTTCTGAAAGTTATGCTATAGGCTTTCCATTCAAAATTGAGTGGCCAGGTAGCAGTCGCTCCCGTGAGAGACAACAAAAAAAAACAAGTTATAGTAAAAACGGATCCTGGGCTGTAAAGCTTGGATGCAGATCCCAGGATCAGCGATCAGGTGACGAAGTAGACGAGATATCAAGAGAAAATAATGTCTCACCATACGGCGCAGTAAGTCCTCGTCGCGGATCAACGACACGTCCCCTTCAGACATTCTGTAACAAACACATCATTAGGTTAGTTAGTATTCTAATCGAATTGAAACCAGGAGTTTTGGAAACGTGGCGCCACTAAATCGGAACCCTATATAGGGTATGGCCCTTAGGAGTTGCTGAACACTAATTTTACAAACGATCTTGACATTGAAATAAATCAATAAATAATTGATGTACTTATACATTTTACATTTTCATTTTAATATATTATTTTATGTAGGTATAGTTTTACAGTTAAGATGTTCGGTAACTTTACATTCGCCTTGGAGCGTTGCGCGGTGTAGCAGTCATTACTTATTCATATTATTACGATTTTTTAAGAATTAAACTACAATGAAGAGTGATCTACAGTCATTTCTTAAATATTTAAGTACTGTTTTTTACAATTCTGAGTCCGGCCACATTATATGAATGAATTTTTTCATAGATTTCATTCATGCTGTTGAATTAGCCAATTAAAATTTACCAAAAAAAGTTAGCGTAGTAATTGTTTAAAAATTCATTCGTGTTATCGTGTAGTTTGAAAATGTAGATTTGATGACGTTCCGTAAGTATATAAAGTTTTGACAGTTGTAGTTCAAACTATGAACCTGCTTTTGAAATCGGCTAATTAAAACTATGTCTGTGTATCAATTGCCAAAACTATCACTTTTGACCCTATAGCCTGCCCACATAGCGGGGATACATTTCATCTCTAAATGTAAGTACATAATTTCATTACTCTTAATATGCATAGGTATCTATGTAAGTTTATAGTATTCATAACGAAAGATATCTGTCTGTATCACTGCTCAAGTGACAACTAACTGTATCAATTAACTCATCAGCACTGATTCGCGACTCATGCGCTCATTCGATCAATCATGGCGACTTCTCGGTACAGCACAAGTGCAGGACACATGGACCTTGAGCGAATGAGTCTCTCGCCTCTCGTCGTCCAGCACTTCATTGCCAGATTTATGCGATTGCATCTCCTATACACAATGTCATACTGTCTGATTAACTTCTGCCCTTGTGCATGCACTACTTTAGTTAGCGACGATGGTCCTCCATCAATCGGCATTGATTAATGTGCTCTGGTGCACGTTTACCGCGGTAGCCTAGTGGTATGGGTAATGGACTGCTAAGACGAGGGCTCGGGTTCGATCCCAGGTTATCATGACACACACCAATGACTTCGATGCTTTTCGAAGTTATGTGTGTATTTATAGCAGGTTTATAAGTGCTCGGTTAATGGCAATAGGCTCGCCACCTATTACATTGGGATCTAAACATAAACTGGCGAAATGTGGGTGCTAGCACCTCTGCCTACCCCTTCGGGGATATAGGCGTGAGTTTATGTTATGTTATGTGTGCACGTTTTTGCAGGTGAGGTTGACATGGGCCCCAAATATCTTAGTGGGACTCCATTTAGTCAAAAACATACTCAAAACTATTTTTTAAAAATAATTATTACCTATGCCAATTCAAAGTACCTACAAAACTACCTCAACCTAAGTACATTCTATCACAAAAATAAGTTACATAAGAACATATAAATGGTAAGCGCATGATGCTGGTACTGGACCATGCCTAAAACGAGTCATCTTAAGCTCACACGCTTGTCCCTCTCGCCATATGGCGGTGCGCGAGCGCAGAAGGTTGTGCCCATATACAGACCTCCTTGGTGCCCTTGTCCCTCTTTGACTCTTATAAGGAGGCATTATTTTTTACGCGAGCAACACATTGGAATTATTTGACGTGTCCTACATATGGAGGTCGCGTTTCAATTATTTTTAATGAAAGATTTATGTAATACTAGCTTTTGCCCGCGGCTTCGCTCGCGTGGAAGTCGGTATCGCCACCAATTAAACGACTCTCCACTCAACTCTTCACTCCATTCTACACTACACTCGCCACTCCACTTCAATCTCCACTACACTTCACTCTCCACTCCAAAAATAAAGGATAAAAGTATCCTATGTCCATCTCCTGGTTCTAAGCAATCTCCCTACCAATTTTCAGCCAAATCGGTTCAGCCATTCCTGAGTTATAAATAGTCAAATAGTAAGTAACACGACTTTCTTGGTGGTACGAGTGTCCATGGGGATTTCCGCACGATAAAAAAAGGCTCACGTTTGACCATCATCGCACCAGATAGCAAGTGATTAGCCTGTGATGAAACATGTTTGTTTAGAAGAAACCTGTTCACTCGAAAATTGAAGATTCCCAATGTTTTAGGCTTTCCACCAATCGAATGAGGTTGGAGGACCATGCTAGACAAGAGCTTTATCACTCATGGTTGAATTATTCCTCGGCAATAACCGAATGAGCTAGTCAACACACCTATCTCACAGTACGAAGGGTATGACGTCATCTAATGGCCGCCTGTCCGTCTGTCACCGAAGATTACCAAACACCAATATATCACAGTCAACGGTGCTGATTGGGCACACTTAAGAACTGCGGAAGGTGTGGTACTTGTGGTACTATACCATATAACAGAATACAGAAAGGAGGTAATGTCTGTAGTGATTCACTGGGACAGGCGCGATTTGTACATGGTTCTGAATTACTTGTCTGCCACTTAAGTGGTATAAAAAAGCAATAGCATATTTTTTATACGACTTATGTGGCAGACAAGCACACGGCCCACCTGAAGGGAAGCGGTCATCGTGGTCTATGGACGTGTGCAACACCAGGGGTATCACACTCGCGCTGCCGACCTCGCTGTTTATCCCGGGAATAGGTTACTAAGGATAATAGTGTTAATAGGATAGATCGCGGGTACTGGATCAGTATTTCTTATGAGCGAAAGTCTTGATTCGTTTAGTTGAATTTTACTTAGGAAAAATTAGTTTTTCTGAAGTTTGTTAAAACTATAAGAGACTCAACGCTCAGTTCATTAGGTAAAATTTGCAATTGAACGCGATTACATTCATCAGTTTAAATCTAACTTTATTATTAGTAATAGTCTTGAATTTGCAAGATCAACGTAATTAATGTATTATTGTAACGGTGAAATTCGACGTTCCTCATGGCGGCATGAAGTAATATATCGCTATGGAGAAAGGTCACAGGACTCAGGTAGGACGCTCGGCCTGCGCCCGCGCCGATGCAGCCTGATTGTGAGTCACGGACTCGGAAGGTACATGCTTATGCACTGACGAATTCTCTGATGCTCATCTGAACAAGAACAAGTGAAGGAATTTGTGATAACATCATTGGCCTTTATATTATTTGGAATTACTCATTATTTTTAAGACAGAAATCATTTTCTGTTTAAAATCAGGTTATTTGTGGAAACTCATAATTCGCCATCATTATGTTAATGATTATTTTGTTATTACTTGTAAGTTGTCCTAACAAAAATTTCGTCCTAATCGGCCCAGCCGTTCCAGAGATTACCTCTTCTAAACAATTTTCAAACCTGATTTCTGTTGTATGTGTCATAGCCATAGCATAGCATAACGGACATTATAATATAACGCTATTACCTGTATCTATATTAACAATAATAAATAAATAATAATAATAAATTTCTTTATTCAGAAGCAGCATAGGCTCATTTCAGGGTTAGTAACAATCTCTTCTTACTTTTTCTATGTTAGTTAAATATGATAGGTACAATGATTTATATTATTAAACGTAATTCAGAATTATAATTATAATCTTGTAGCTCTACCTACCCCCTAGGAATATACAGTTGTAAATATAATATGTGTGTATTGACACGTGATACGAATATTAGCATGTTAAATACATAAACTGGTTCCCAGCCCGGTACGTAATGTATTATGTTAAATACGCCATAGCGAATCACATAATACACTCGAGAGCAATGAATCCGGGTCACTTAAACGAAGAAACTGGTTCTAACCTACGCAGACCAGGAACGGGCAGAACCAGGTGTACCACAGCACGAGAAGACCGATACTTGGTGAACACCATGCTTCGAAATCGCTTTCTCACAGGAACTGAACTCACCAATCAGTTTCGACGCCTCGGAGGAAGTAACCCAAGTGCATGGACAGTAAGACGTCGGCTTGCTGAATCTAACTTAAAACCCCTTAGACCTGCAAACGGCCCTAAACTGGAGCGTGGGCATCGTATTTCGAGACTAAGATATGCCCTGTTTCCTATTTTTGTTTTAAGGAGAGATCAGCAGTTTTTTTCTTTATGTAATTTTGTGTTAATAAAATGTATGGTGACTCATATTTTTTTTACTTTCATTTAAGGAGTATTACATTGTCTATTAAATACAATTTATTGCATTAACCTATCATTTTTAGTTTCCGAGATTTTTAACATTCTTTAAGTGACCCGGATTCATTGCTCTCGAGTGTATATTCTATAGTTTGGCCAGTAGTGTATGTTACATTGTAGCCCGTCGGACAGGTCGTCGTAAAAGTCGATTTTATGTGACAGACATTAAATGGTACATTAAAGATTATCACTGGGTCTAATTCAATGGGTTTATAGACTACAAGCCCATGAAGGAAAAAAACCTGTGAAATGAACCATCGTGAAAAATAACTACAAGGCTGTTACTATATCATAAAATGACTCTGAGCGCTGCGCGCTGTGCCGTCATTTCTGAGCGGTTCAGGTGAGTACAGGAGGAGGGGTACAGTGAGCTCTGGCTTCAACGGGAACATAACACGATGGTTATTATGGCCGCGGTGTTCTGTAGGGCGGAGGTAATACCCCAGTCGGACAGCTCATTTCAGATGGGAGATACCGTCGTGTCCTACCTCCTAAATTTACGGGAGACGGGAGATACCGTAAAATCAATGGGTTTACTATAATAATCAATTATTTGAGATCATTAACATCCGGTCTGCAGTCCCGGTTGCTCCTCCCAACAGTTGATGTGGCCTATCAACAAGAAATTTAAAAAAAATTGTGTTGGGCACGTCATTATGACTTCACCCCGCCTGATGGTAAACTAAAGATAAGTCTCAGGAATGAGGGTTATCATTACAGACGTCGATAATGCTACAATGGTGCATGGTCCTCAGTTTGACCTGAGTCAGCCTCATCAGATGCTTTTCAAGCCTTGCTTAAAGGACCCAGGACTGTAGGAGGAAGGAAACTCGTGTGCTGGTAAAGAATTCCAGGTCTTTATGGCAAAGAAAAGAGGCGCAGAACATAATTGTTTGTCAAATATCGCGAAAGTTTAAGAGTTAATAGATTCAAATATAAACAAACATGAGTCGTGATAAAGGAACTGAACTTGCACTGCCTACATCCGGTGCCGGGAGTAACAGAAACTTCGAACGTGTAAAGCGCTCACCGGCGCGTGCGCACCCTGAATACGAACTACTTACGCATGCTTTGAATGATCAAGCTCTGCAGTGAAAGCGAATTGACATTGTTTACGCCAAAATAACACTCTATATGTTAAGGACATATTATTATATCCTTATGTTGTTGATTTTATTCTTATACTACGAAGGTAGCAAAATAATGAACCTTGAAAGTTATGCCAAAGGAAATAGGTATTGTATTATAAGAAGAGATGAAAATAGAGTTTTTCTTTATACCATTAAGGTGGCAAACAAGCGTCTCACTTAATCAGAAGCTGTCAATATGGCATATGATTGGACATGTGCAAAAACAGGGGCGTCACACAACGAGACTATAATAATATAGGTATCTACCTTTTTTTTCCGTGCGGAAATCCTCATGGATACCCACCCCGCGGTCATGTCGGCCTCTTACCGACTAAAACCGCACGCCGTCTAGGGTCTTCTGACGCCAGGGTGTAAGGTGGCCCATAGAGCATTTCCCTCGCACCTCGGCTTGACCCGTATAGTCTCGTTTCGAGGGGGCCATCTCGAATCCGGAGATGGCCCCCTCGAAACGACTATACCTAGGTATTATGTTGTAATAAATTGCCTTCCTATACTTTGACACTGAAAACTGCGTGACAGCTGAACAAATATTCATACATTCGACATTCTTTACACTCAGAGAGCAGTATTTTAATTTAAAACGTGTTGAAACAAGACAAGTAAACAGCAAGCTCTTGCTGTACAACTGTTCCGAATTGGCGGATTGTTATATCCTTTTTTATATTGGTCACGCCAAAATGACTTCACCTCGCCTGATGGTAAACTAAAGGTACAGTATCAGGAATGGGAGTCGCCATTACAAACACCGATAGTGCTATATTGGTAGCCCTCAGGTTGAGGGCCTCATCAAATGCTTTTTCACGCCCCGCTTAAAGGCCCCGGGACTATAGGAGATCGTTATAAGTTGATCTCTATCTAGACCCAAAGTAAAGCTTAACTAGCTAGTGTTGTGGGTTCTAGAATGCGGATAAACATACTTACACATTTTTTTGTTGTAAATACATACATATTATAATAAACACCCACATCAATTCAAGTTCATATTCACGCGTACAAATATTTTTTGCACTGAGCGGGAATCGGACCCGTGAGCTTTGACTTAACAGTCGAACGATCTACCGCTACGCCACAGAGGTCACAAGAAGATTTTATCATTGTATTTGTTCCTCTAATAAAGAACAAACTAGTGTATTGAGTGGGCGCCCCCACGTCCCTGAGTCCCCATCCGATAGGAAATAGACTATTGACAGAAATGATTCTAGAAGTGGTAGGTTTCGAATAAAAATTATAAAGAGTTTATGAGACAAGCACACATCCCACCTGATGGAAAGCGGTCACCGCGGCCTATGGACGTGTGTAACACCGAGGGCGTCGCGCTGCCGACCTTGAAGGGAATGGGCGGGGGTAGAAAAGGGTCGGGAGGCTAGGAAGGGGTGGGGCAAGGAGGGGTACAGTGAGCTCTGGCTACCCTAATTTACCGCCGGGAACACAACACGAATAACACGATGGTTATTATGGCCGCGGTCTTCTGTAGTGTATACTTCCATTTTACCATCAAGCGAGATGAAGTTATATTGACGTCTCCAATATAAAAATAAACCGTGACTCCCTTTATTCCTCTTCATCTTAGCATCAATCGCTTGAGAGCTACCTGTGCCTCGATTCTGTTAAAACAAGCTACTGTCGTGCCACTGACACTTCAACAAAATACCATTTAATTTTGGACTTTATTGTTATCGGATTAAAGTCTAATCAAATGATATTTTTTAGAGCGAATAAAATAGTTTAATGAAGTCTTTTCATTTGATTTTAGACTTTAACTGTATAACGGTAAAATAGCATTTTTTCGAGTATTAGATGGCATGACAGTGGTTTGCCTTTAGCAGAATCCTCGATTCTGGAGTCAGCCCTCTTACTTCCCTAATTCCTAAATCTTAGCTTTCACAGGAGTGACTGTCATCTGACGTCGCAATCCTAAGAGGAAGGCCTCGTCGTGAACCTGCAAGTGGTGATGTTGACTTGAGCTTCCAATATCTTGGGGGGTTAGTTTAGTCTATTTCAAATGTGCACTTTGCCCTTGGCCCACGCGACCTTAAAACACATTGTGACCTCGCAATAAACGGGCGGACACTTAAAAAATCAGAAACAACAAACCACTAAATGTCTACAATTCCTTAAATCATTCAATTTGCTCGCAGCCCACAGAATGTTAACACAATAATAAAATGCAATGAAATGGACAAAAACTTCCTGCTCTTACGTCATGGCGGCATAGACAAGATGATCTCACGTGTTTTAAGTTTATCTGTGCAAACTTAGTGCTTAAACCCTTTCCGTTTCCTCGTTAACTATTTGTTTTTTAATATTTGGATTGATTTATTTGTAAGTGTCAAATAATTTATATAACATGCTTGAAACAGAATGATTGATTGAATAATCGGTTTGACACTGATAAATATTGTAATGCAATGTGACGGTTGGTATGTCGCCTTTTGAGAATTGAACAGATGGTTTCCAGCATAGTAGGATACAAAGGCCACCCTATTTCTACTCGCAAATGTTGTTACAAAGCGACTAAGGCATAGGGCTTTTCTTCATCTGACTGTTAATCTCATGAAAAAGTAGGTATTCGGTGGACTTGACAGACCAATATAGTTGGCGAAATGTGAGTAAAACACTTTTATCGTTCATCGGCCAGTAGTGATTCAACCTTTTCCCACCCTGCAGTTAAATATATTTTTTTACACTTTTAAGTTAACGTAGATAATTAGGCGATTAATAATTATTATGGGTGTCTGTAAACACAGGCAACACCACAGAGTTGGTATTTTCATTGAACCTGAGACGAACGAACGAACAAATTCACATCGATAAATTGGATATCATAAGAGGATTACAACCATTGTCATTGGTCGATTCCCGCACATCTATCTAAGCCATTCGTCTCCACACCTACTTTCTTGGAAAGGCCCTTCCATAGAAGCCCTGGCCAAATCCAACTTAGAGCTAATTCAATTTGATATTAAACAAGACGGTGGTTTTTAAAATAAGAGAGCTGGTAGAAGAATGCTCCAACATAACGAGGAAGTGTCTTAGGAAGATATGCGGGAATCGACCAATGACAATGGTTGTAATCCTCATACGATATCCAATTATCGATGTGAATTGTTTATAGCTGTAGGTAGGTTTTCCCTCCGTTCTATGCTAGGGTAAGAACTATCTGAAATCTGAACATCAATCAGACACTTATGAGTATGGTAGTAAACATCACGTATACTAAGGAAAGCACTAGAAGATTTAAATCACATATGCGACCTTGCTACCGTGGTGCGCACAAACAATCTGAGTCAGCCGCCGCCCACGACTCCACGAGTGCCTTGTAACTGATCGATCGCTCATAACTGTTGACATAAGAAATTGACACACTTGTCATAATCATCGGAGGATATTATTGGGAAATGGTGATTTGAAATTAATTGTATATTTAACTAGAATCCTTTATGAGAGATGATGTCATAGGTTAGCGATGCGCTCTTTTTGATGATGGATATTGTATCAAATCAAATTCATTTCGAAGACACTTATGCCGAAGGACAAGCTGGGAAAAAGAAAGTATCGATCCATAGCAATACTTAAGAATTAATTGATGTAAACTCAGCTATAAAGCTCAGGTTCAGCTTGTAACAAATCTGGTTTAATGCCAGTAGAGGAAGCGCGTGAAGTTGTAAGGACAGAAGCAGATGGCGGTCTGTTGTCTCTGCCTACCCTGGAGGAAAAAAGGCGTGACGATATGTATGTGTATATTCTACCATTATAGTATTATACCTACCAATTTATTTTAGCATGCATCAGTAGTTGCATTTTCTTTATCTATACATTAAAGAGATATAATACTGCATTGCTAGTACTAGAGCTTCGGCCGTGCAACATTATCAGGGCCTCGATTCAGCTAAATGCAAACCACTGTCATGCAACTGACACTCTAAAAAATGCTATTTAATTGTAGACTTTACCGTTCTATTCAGCTTAGTCTAAAATCAAATGAAAAGAATTAATTAAACTTTTTCATTCGCTCTACAAAATTTCATTTAATTTTAGACTTTAACCTGTTAATAGTTACCTAAGTCAAAAATTAATTGGATTTTTTTTTGAAGTGTCAATGGCAGTGGCTTGTTTAAACAGAATCGAGGCCCAGGACTCTATTTTCAGAATTCTAATACCATACCCGATTCTATTCTTGAACAAAACTTACAGCTAAAATAAAACTCAAAAACTGTTTAATTTAAAGTTAATATTCTATTCGGTTCAGTTAGCGCGCACTATAGGAAATATTGTATAGTATCAAAATCCTTGAACCTACCGGTTGCCTCCTACATATAACAACTAAACAGAGATAAATCCTGTGCAGAACTGGTTTGGTGCCGTGGGATGCTGCATATTGCATCTTTGCGCTCCCAGCCAACGCCTGAAGGCTTTTTTTTAGGCCAATGTTTGGCCAAGGTTTGAACCCGCTATAGTTATAGAATTTATAGATCTGTCGTATTGAGCAGGTAGTTTTATAATAATACTCTATATTTGAAAACTTCCTGAGACTTTACATTTAGCTTACCATCGAGCGAGGTGAAGTAATATTGACGTGACCGACATAAAAAAACTAGCACTTTTGGTCATATCTCCGGTTCTACTGTACCAATTGCAATCAAATATACGGCAGATTTTAAGTTTGATCTAGACCTTTCTAATAAGAAAAACTTATCAAAATCCGTTTAGTAGTTTTTACGTTCATAGCGAACAAACAGACAAAAATAATATTTTTGTGTTCAGAATCGATCTTTAAACATTTTTTTTAATTATCTCCTTAGTACAGACACAGCTAATTTAGAATTTTATGATAGTGTAGATATTAGGCTTTTGATAAGATGAAAGTTTTACGGAACAATGAGCATCGAGGGCAACCATAGAGCATGCATGTATTCGGGTTAGGAAAGTCGTTAAGTTGTGTGTAAGTATGTACTTTGAATTAATTAGTCAGAGTCAAAAATCATTATTCCATATTAGACAATAAAAACAGAACTTGAAAAATCCTATCCTTCCTGTCCTTAAGGTTCTGCTCACCCCTTCGGAGATATACAGGTGTGAATATATAATAAGAAATAAGTCGTAAAATATATATCGCCTAAGCCGTAAATATATCGGAAAATTTCGAGCATCTAAGATGGGCTCAGGTAGCTCAGTTGGTCAGAGCATTCCCCCTGTAAGGGACTGGTCACGGGTTCAAGTTCCGTCCTGGGTGATCATTTTTTCCGATTAGAAAATCATTAGAAATAGTTAGCATGCAATTGCTTAAAAATTTCATTCAAGAAATAAGTATTCTATATTAAACGGCTCCATAGTTACAGCATCGCACTTCAAACAAACATAACTTATATTTCTTTTACAATCAAGTTACCAAAACGGGTGAGATGCTAAATGGCCCGCATTACCAGACGCCCAGTCAAAAACATATCTTACTACAATAAATTTAAAGTCTAATCTCGTGTAATAACGCTAGTTTCCGTAAGAGGCTAAGATATTCGGTGGTGGTACATAAAAGTGTATTTTTTGTGGTCCTTGTATGGGTGGCTAAATGCCTTAAAGGATAGCCGCCTACCTTAAATACAAGTTATGAGATAATTCACTCGCGAGATAACATACCCAAAGGCATTTAAAAAATACATACAAATCACGCCTTTTTCCCATTGGGTAGGCAGAGACAACATCTTTCCACTTGCTACGATCTTGGCATACTCCTTTCGCTTCTTCAACTTTCATAATTGTTTTCATACATACACGCCGGTTGCGGGTACTCTTTGACCTGGCCTTTCTCCAAAACGTCCTGAATCTGATTGGAATATGTACGCTTAAGTCGGCTTTTACCGGGTTGCCCATTCAACCTCGCCTCATATTATCTGTTTCGTCAATCTTCCTTCATCCGTCCTCTCTACATGTTCGAACCATCTAAGCATCCCTTTCTCTATCTTGGTCAATACATCTTCAATCATACCGCAATGTTCCCTTATCACACTGTTCCTCACTCGGTCCATCAGCTTTACTACATCAGTAAAAATCAAAAATACTATATTAGCGGTTCGGTGCCTCTTTTATTTACCGCACGTGTTTCCTTCCTCCTACAGTCCCAGGTCCTTTAAGCGGGGCGTGAAAAAGCATTTGATGAGGGCGTCAATCTAAGGGCCACTACTGCAGCACTATCAGTGTATGTAGTGTAGCCCCGGTCCTGAGACTTTACCTTTAGCTTACCATCAGGCGAGGTGAAGTCATTTTGACGTGTCCTATATAAAAAATATCGGTTGCCCACGTTGAATTTTGATCTCGTACAATGCGATCCCTAGGAACTTAGTTTTGAAATAAAAAGTAGTCTATAATGTTATACCAGAATATGATCTATTCGTGTACCATATTTCAGCCTCTTACGTTCAGCCATTTTTACGTGAAAAAGCAATCACTCTAAACTCTAAGAGAAAAGCCTCCGCCAGGACCTCATCCTGTGCACCGACTTGCTGAAGAATCCCCTAGCTTTGGTAGCTATAGACACCCCCGCAAGTCCTACGGGGATATACCTACCTACAGGCGCGATAAAAAAAGCAATGTATTATAACTTGATCGAATGATCCGCTCGAATAAGCCCGTGGGAAGGCTACACGACACGTACTCGATCTGTGGCTGCGCGCGCGCCGTTTCCACGAACCGAATAGATGCCATGTTTTGGCGATGGCGGCCGTAACGCGACACCAGCACTTCTCAAAACAAACGCACACATCTGACATAAGCGCGCTTTCTAGTGGGAACGGACTATATACGGACTTAGTATTATCACGTCTATATATCTAATGGCTAGGCAGAGATGTCTATAAATCTAAACATACTGTGTAACAAACGAAGACATTAAAAACAAGCTGAAAACCTTTTTAAAAACAAGCTTTTATTATTTACAATATTGCATTGTCATGGGACTTACATAAGTATGCCAAATTTCAGCTCAATCGGATAACCAGAAGTGGTCGAAAAATGGCTTGCAAGATTTGATTACAGACAACGGAGCAGGTGAAACTAAATAAAAGCTTGTAAAAATACTTAGGTTAACTGAATGATTCTAAAAAGAATTTTTAAAAAAAATTTTGTCTGTTTATGTGTCTGTTCGCGATAGATGTAAAAACTATTGGACGGATTTTGATGCGTTTTTTTAGGAAGTCTAGGTCAGACTTAAAATCTGCCGGATGTTTGGTTGCAATTGGTTGAGTTATTGTTTTTTTTTTATGTTGTTATGGTGACATTGTGGCACTATCGGTGTTTGCCATGGTGACTCCCATTCCAGAGACTTTGCCACAGCTTACCATCAGGCGAGGTGAAGTCAAGTTGACGAGACCGACATTTAAAAAAATGTTGTACCGGAGATATGAACAAATCGCGACATTCACGTGAGCGGGGCTGCAGGTATCAGCTAGTTAAATAAGAAGAACAATATTGTCTGCGAGGAGCGTCAACAAGTTCCAACAATGACCAAGTTGTCTTAGGTTTTTACGCAGAGCACAATATGTGAGGCAGAGCGGACCGACCGGGTCGGCTGCTCCCGTGCAACGAGCGTGAAGGCTGCCTGCCTAGCAGGTGTATGACGGATTTCTGTCCTAAAAATCGCGAAAGAAGCCTGTTCCAAAGCTTTGCCTGGCGATTAATGGCGGTGGGATTGGTTTGGCCCAAGGAATTGGTAGGGCTACGAATACCCCTTTTACGGTAGGTATAATATTATAACAACTTTATTGAGTTCCATCATTTGTTTCCTTCCTCCTTTAAGCGGGGCGTGAAAAAGCATTTGATGAGGGCGTTAAGCTGAGGGCCGCCACTGTACCTAGCACTAAAAAAAAGCTAAAGGCAAAGTCTCAGGATTGGTCCTGAGACTTTGCCTTTAGCTTTCCATCAGGCGAGGTGAAGTCATTTAGACGTGTCCAATATAAAAAAAAATCAAACCACAATAGTTATTTTATAAATATTATATTCAATGTACAGAATTCACCTCCCTTCAATTTTATTATAAGTACCTATATAGACTATGTTTATGTTTATGTTATGTTATATAGACTAGCTATGCCCGCGAATTCGCCCGATTTTTCCTAATATTTTAATATCTTCTGTCTACCAACACACACTTAGAATTTGTGTACCTTATTCCGTCAATGTGACCCGACCCGATCGACTTAAGGCTCACAATGTCAAATCCATCATTATCTATCTTTACAAATTACATCACCTATAAATGGAACACAAAATTACTAATAAAATATGATTCAACCGCTTACTTATGACTAACACAAATGTTTCTATAACTTCGGCACTTGTGAAAATATTTCTGACATTTGCTCATCGCATCGCAAACTCATCATATCATACATTATCATTCATCACCATAAGCCTTCATCACCCTCGTTTGGGGAAGCCCGGGGTCCGTGATCCATTTTCTGATTGTCTAATAAGCAGCGTCTGTGGTGTGACCGCCCAACCCTTAATATAATACTTGAATAAGAACCTCATGCATTGATTGGTGGGTTCTTTGAGGTTAACTTGACTTCAAAGATGTCGAAATTGATCATCATAATAAAATTGTTGCACGGTATTTTTTTATGTCGTCAATATGACTTCACCTCGCCTGATGGTAAGCTAAAGGTTAAGTCTCAGGAATTGGAGTCACCATTACAAACACCGATAGCGCTATAATGGTGGCCCTCAGCTTGACGGCCTCATCAATGCTTTTTCACAGCCCGCTTAAAGGACCCGGGACTGTAGGAGGAAGGAAAGACGTGAACTGGTTAAGAATTCCAGGTATAAAATAATGTAACTTTTACGCGTCAAGTTCAAATGCATTTATTTGCAGAAATTCAGTATAATTTAGACAGTAGGACTCTTTTGGCAGGTCAGCCGGGGTGCGAGGAAAATGCCTTTTGGATTTTGCGGTTTAAGTCCGACTTAAATGCTCCTACCGGCTGCGGGGTGGAATCCGTGGTGATTTCCGCACGATGAAATAAAGGACTCCTTTGCGGAAAGTGTGTATGCATAATACCTACGAAGCAACTAAAACAGGTAACCTTATTGCACCTGTGCTAAGTGAGATACGAACCTATACAGTGAAGTCACATAATTTTTTTTTTAAATAGATAAGTAATTATGAAAACAAGAGTGCCTCGAAGAGCATGTTAAGCCGTCGTCGGTCCCGGTTGCCATACAAACATCTATGGCAGTCGTTACAGGTATTGGAGCCCACAAAAGTTCAACCAGTCTAACTTGGAACTTCGATATCGCCATTGGTCACAATGACCATAGGTTGTGGAGGTCAGATGGCAGTCGCTCCACGGAAAACATCGAAGTTCAGCCGCATCACAGTTAGACTGGAAAGCCGACCCCAACTGAGTTGGGAAAAAGGTTCAGAGAATGATGATATGAAAAAAAGAAAAACTCACATTTTTCCCAGACATTACAAGATTACCAAAAAACGCACGATATTTGAGTAATACACTTCCTTTTACAATTATTTTCACAATTTAACTACAACATCCACTGAACTGCCTCAAATTACGAAATAACACAACAGGCGTATCAATAACTTTAAAACATAACACGTATGACTTCTTTACATAATTTCCTACAACAAAATGCCGAATGTTTATACAATGCGCCGGCGCAGGTTCACGCAAACCATCACATGTTTACACGCACACACGGACGTTACGATACTATATCGATGTAAATGTATTAGTCATGAATACTGGTTCCAGACGTTTGGTGTCAAGGATTAGAGGCTTTTGTGCCAAGTGACGACATTTTGCTGAAGGCTTTATTGTCTATGGTCTACGGGATGAGAGCGCTAGATTTTTTTTTGATCTGATGTTTTTAAATCATAGTTTATGGTGTTCTGTGTTGGAGTGACTTGTAATGGTGATGTGATAAGTAGGAAGCGCTATATGCCTACAAGCTGGAACATAGAATAGATATCTGGAAAAGCTGGACCGATTTACACGGGACTTTCGCTGTAACATAGCCTACTATTACTATTTTATTTTTTTACTACTATTTCACTTCACTTTTTACTCTCATTATACACCTACCTCACTTAATCATTAAATGTTTTGTAAATTTTAATTTTATTGTGATGTTTATAATTTTTTTTTACTTTCTTTTGTTGTTTTTGGATTTTGATTCTGAATTTGTAAATTTAATTGTAATAAAGTTCGTGCTTTCGGACTGTCTGTCTTTCCAAGTAATCACCCTATCATAATGAGTTTTGAATATTTACCATATGACGATATTGTTCTATTTTAAGCCCTTCAGTGGACACATTACTAATATTCTCGTTAACCCTTTCAATTAAGCTAAAATATATTTTATGTTAGGTAGGAATGGGTTCGCGTCTATACTCGTAGTTCCCTACGTTTTTAACATTTAAAAAAAATATCTATAGTAACTACAACAACATTAAAATAATTCTTCTTATTTCAATTATTTTATAAATAAATTTTGTTCAAAATATAACTAACCCCTTCCTTTCATGCGCCAATGACACTCGGCAGATGCATAACTTTCATTTGAGATGAGACCTCATTCATCGAAATCCGTCTAGCCGTTAGGCCTATAGAGGGGAACAAAGAAAACTACATACATACATACGCGCGAAACACATTACCCACGCTGGCGCAGTCGGGTAAATAGAAGTATACAGCTAAGGAGTGGAATGCCCTGCCTGAGTCTGTGTTACCGGAAAGCTAATAACCTAGGAGTCTTCAAGTCTAGAGTGAATAGGTTGTTTCAGGCGAGCGTTCTCCATCGTCGACCACATCGTCACTTACCATCAGGTGAGATAGTGGTCAAACGCGGGCCTATTGACTATAAAAAAAATATGATGTCGATTTTATGACAGACAATGAATAGATTAGCTAAGCTAGCTAGCTAAGACTTCAATGTTACGCCTACTGGACAAACGGCCAAGACAAAAATTACTTATTCTATAAATCAATTACAATAACAATAAATGACTTACATAGACCAATCCGGGTCACGAGCCGCATGTACAGTACACAGAACAAGTCGTGTTATTTACCTCTTCAAAGGTCAAACGGTATTTACCTCAATGTGGTAAATTATTAAGAAGTCGATAAAATATATAATGAAGACAACTGTTCTGGTTGTTCAGACGATCTGTGCGTAATGCACCGAAATAGAATTCAGTGAATTATTTATTGACTGTTAAATATTGTCACTGTTTACGAAGTGTCCCCTCTGTATAATAGGTCAGCACTGCAATACTGGAGGCTTAGACTTTTGTCATGGGTCGTTGATCTGTATTTTTTTTTATATTTATGTAAGCTACGTCAATTATGACTTCGCTTCGCCTGATAGTAAGCTAAAGGTGACATGTCAGGAATGAGGGTTACCATTATAGCGAGCAATAATGTTACACTGGTGGCTTCGCCTCATCATCATTTTCATTCTCTGAACCTTTTTCCCAACTCAGTTGGAGTCGGCTTTCCAGTCTTAACTGTGATGCGGCTGAACTTCGATATATTCAGTGGAGCGACCGGTCGCTCCATGGTCCATGGTCCATGGCTATGGAGCAAGCTATGCTTAAAAGTCATCATGACTTAAAAGTCGTGGACCAGTCTTACCGTCAGTTTTAAGTTTTAAGGTTTTAAGTTTCATCAAAATCGGGCTCGTGACTCCTTTGAGCATTTTTCGCTATTCCTTATAGTTTCGGATTTGGCCATTCGATCCCTTTTGAAAAACTCACCCTATATGACCCCAGTCCTGAGACTTTGCCTTTAGCTTACCATCAGGCGAGGTAAAATCATTTTGACGTGTCCTATATAAAAAAAAATGTTAAGTCAACACGAGAATGAAAACAACTTAACCTTATACGACAAACCTTCATCCAACCATCCATTACAATCTTAGTAAGTCCTAAACGATTCCTTATCCCTCCCACAACCAATAACATCGCTATTCCTAACATTACCTCCCAAGCAAACGACTAACAAATTAAAGGTGATGATCTCGATTGCCACAGGAGTTGACATTGAGATGAAGTCATACGTATTTGTGACTAGACAGGGCGGCCATCTTGGCCGGACAGTAGGCCACTGTGTCGTTAGATGGTAATGATAAGCTATCAATGTAGATGTTTGTATGTTTTGTTTTTAATTGGTGTGATTATTTCATGGGCAAGGAACAGGTTGTGTCGGTCATTGAGGCTATGTAACAGGTTTAATTGGTATTTGATGGTATAAACATATTACTAGGTATAGACAAAAGTTGAATAGATGTATATTTGTTATTCAATCACGATAGAACTGATGAATAGATCTAGATGGAGTTTAGCAACGAGACTCTACACTCTCTTATTAATATAATGTGATTTATCTTGGCTTTTACATTAGCGACTACCATCAGACTGCACCATAACCTAGAGAGAAAAGCCTACGTCAGAGTTTCGTCCATCAATCGGTCGATGTGCCGGTCGAAGATAAGGCAGGTTTGAACCCTGAAGGATTATAGTGGGATATCAATATTCATCAATTAAAAGGTGTTAGGTTAGGTTAGGTTACTCACCTTTTCCCATGGATAAAGATTATTCAGGCCGTTACCAATAACCTAACTTCAAAAAACGCAAGAGGCGGAATATCGTGTAAATACATCTCTACTTACCCATTTGAGCATATACAAGCTTGATTATATCTATGTTTTAGTATAAAATAATTCATTTACATGACTGTTAGTGCAAACATTTTGGTTCACACTGAAATCGGCTTCAACAACAATGAGTATTATTTTGCGATGTTTTTGCTTATAAACATAATGAAGTTACAGGGGACTGAGTGTTTCAATTATAATAATAGCAAGCAACCGGTTTAAAGTTGACCTGGGGTTATTCATATATTTTAAGATTCTCCTAAATCAGCCGCCGTCAGTCGTAAATCATAAATTTGACCGCTACCAAATCAGGTGGGCCGTGTGCTTATCTGTCACTTAAGTGGTATAAAAAATTCTTATTTATTCATGTGCTCACTCGGGAATTAGTGAAAAACTTAGAATACGTCAGATGCATAATCTTCCCGGGTTAGGCGCAAAAAATAACTGAAGGATATTCAGGATCCACTAGAAAATACCTCCAGGTGTAACCTCCACTCCATTACTATATGTAAAGAATTCGGCAATAACAACTAAATAACACAATTTTTTTTAAGTCCGCAGTAGTCGCTTTTTCTACAGCCAATACCATACGCTACGGAGGAATGAAATAGTAGCCAGGGGCCTGACTGACTCAGAAAAAATACGTTTTTAAAAGATCTCAAAGCAACTGACCACGGATAGTGTAATTGAAATCACGCGTTTTGATTATGACGTTACTGAATCAGGCACCAGGATTGTTGATCATTTAGATATTTATATTCTGGGTCGAACAGGATTATATCACCATAAAGAATTATAATTCAAAAGACTTTCGACACATGGTCTTATCTTATTAATTAAAAAGTCATCAATTTTTAAGATGTTTTGCCCAAAATTATATCACATTATATTTTCGAACTGTCCCATTTTGGCACAGGCCTCTTTCGGCTCGAAGATTTATATTTAGAACAAGTTTAACAGAATATTAATGAGTTAGAGATGACAGGACAGATATTAAAACATACAATAAACCCACACTAGCATTTTTAATCTGTACCGATATATTTTTATTTTCCATTTTGTTGTGACTGCTACAAATGATTTTTTTTATACTAGATATCAATCATTCATAATACATACAGTCACGCCTGGTATTCCAGAGGGTCGGCAGAGGTAGATAAACACCCACATTTCAGCAATCTGTATTGGAGCATAAGAAGGAGCGAGCCTATTGCCGTTTACCGGTGCTTTATCTTGACCTACAATACTGAAGGACAGTCGGTTATAGAAAGCCCTGTCCTGAACAACTGCTGAAAGAAATGGTTCATCCGCTTTTCGTTTTCTTTATCTATATATCTATAGGTGTTATTATATAACTTTAAAATTGCTGTCTGTACATTGGAAATATTTAAAAAAATTAAGTTAAAATGTTTTTTTTTAAGTAAAACGGTTTAAATTGTATTGTCATCAGAAATTTCTGCCAAATATCAGATCAATCCAACAACTAAAAGGGGGTCAAATTTCAATTACTGGATTTGACCCAAACAAACAAGTCAAGTTAAATAAAACCGTTTAATAATAAAAATATTATGGGTTATGTTATAAGAAGGATTCTGAATACAATTTGTTTTTTTTTTCGGTCACGTCTATATGACTTCACCTCGCCTGATGGTAAGCTAAAGATAAAGTCTCTGGAATGGGAGTCACATTACAAACACCGATAGTGCTCTTGCTGCTTCTTGTTTGTTAGTAGATTTGCGTCCATCGCAAACAAAATAATGTTTGCGATGGACGTAAAACTACTGCACGGATTTCGATGCATGTTATTTTAAAGGATCTGTGGGAGAGTAGGTGTTATTTTCGCATTTGAAAAAATTTACATCTTTCTCCAATGGTCTCGAAAAGCTTTTCTCTTATTCTATTCGGAGTTGTGGGTTTCTTTAAGGGAATAAGAATTCTGAGTTTTATACAAGGTTTATTCTATGAGAAGACGATGGCTACTATGTTATAAAAGATACTTTCGATTCAAATTGAACTGAGGTTTTGCCATGGGTTTTGCAGCCTAATATTTTGTATGCATCTCATTCCTTTCCACTTTCTCAGTAGACACTTTTATCAAATGTAAACATTTTTTTCCTATTAGGACTAGTGTCATTACGATATTTTTCGTGCGTCCATATAAAGTTTTTTTTTTATATTTTTTAATATTGTTTGCTTTTTAATGTATGTTTAAGTATGTTTGTCCTCTTACTTCTCATAAACACATGTTGTTGATATACTTTTCACGGGTATTTAGATTTTTTAAACGAAAGGTTTATAATAATGTGAAATGAAAGTCATCCTCAATAACCTCTTCAAGAACGGGAAAACCAATTTCACCATCACGATCTATTCTCGTAGCTACAAAATATACAATTTCATTGAAATCGGTACAGCCGTTTTAGAGGAGTTCGACCACAAATATCGAGATATGAGATTTTTATATTAGAATTTATTTCTGCCACTCACCACTAGTATCGGCTCGAGTAGGTCCTGTTCCTTGCGCTATAGGACAGACAGGTCCGCTAAGGTTGTGCAGTAGACTGCGCTAGACTCGCGGGCGAGCGCGAACTTGCGACTGCGCCCGCGCCGGTGGCTGCGCGGAGGCCGGCGCGCGGATGAAACAATCGCCCGATCGGTACCGAACTGCGCCTACGCGCACCGCGGGCAGATGGCGCGATTTTTTATTTGTATTTGCAAATTTTTGTTAATGAAGTAATTGTTTTTAGACTTGCTGGCGACGAGTGCTATATTTCAAGGTTTATCTATTGAAGATGTAAAGTGGCAATGACACGTACATATTTACACCAGTTTTATTGTTTTGTGATGTAGTTTCGTTAAGTTGCTGGTTGAAATCTAGCGCAATAAGGCCACAAGGATGCTTAGGGAGAGTTTACTGGTGAGGTACACAAAATATAGATAGGTAATTCGGATGAAATCGTATTTTTTGTATTGTAATATTTGCACAGCTACAGCCTGCAGCTTGCTACAACCTCTATTACCTATTACTCTAATAAAAAGTAGCCTATGTCCTTGTTCAAATTTAGGTCAAATTTTTACTGCGTTTTTTTCTCGTGATTGAGTAATAAACAAATTTGCAAACTGACAGATTAGAAGGATGTATGAATAATTACAATACCTATATATAAGTCAGGAATAGTACGTATATCTTAAGCTGCTTAGTTACTTTTATGCCGAATACTTATTCTAGGGAACTTTAGGGATTGGAACAGGATCTGACAGTTACATGGGCGAATCCATAGACAACAATTAGTGGTGAAACAAAGAAACAGATTAACCTACCAGGTACTATAAATTTATGCTGGGTTCGTGTGTGCTTGGCGTAGTAACTTTAAGTTAACAAGCACACAGCCCACCTGATGGGAAGCGGAGTTTTCTTTTATTGTTTATTTTCTTTTATGTTTTGTTTTGTTTGTTAGTTACTTGTCTACGGTCCGTGTAAGTACTTCAACTATGAAATTATTACACTTCTTTTTGGATAATCGTGTAAAAATACAGAAACACTCGCTCACGGCAACGACTCCGAACAAGAGACTTCAACGCACTTCGTCTTTTTGTTGTCTCTACGCAAAAAGTATATTATTCAAAATAAAATTAGCATAATGACTGGTGTTTTTATAAAAGCGTGAATAATAACATAGTTATTTATAGTCCGGTGCTGTATGCAGCCACACACGGCTTATAAATCATTCCATTATGGAGAAGCAACGCGGTAAATTGATATTGGAGTTGTCGTTCGTTGCTGTTCAGTTTGTATGTATGTCAGCTTGGGAGGCATGTTATGGAAAAAAAGTTACGTTATATACCTAATGCTTTATGATAATCCTAGCTGATGTCCGCAGCTTCGCCTATGTGGAGATGTGTTCTCGTCCCGGCTTCCTATGGAATAAGTTTATTCCATGTTATTCTAGACTAAGATAATCTCTGTACCAAATTTCACCCAGATTGTATTAAGTAACAAACAACATCACAAACATTCACATTTATACACAGTACGAAGTTATAACTTTGGAGCTTTCCACTCCTTCCTGATACAAATGTGTTTATTTAGTCTTTTACGTTCATTATTCGTAGTGCTAAGGAGTGGAATACCCTGCCTGAGCCTGTCTTTCCGAAAAGTAGGCAATTTTATTTTATATCACTTTGTTGATAGACAAGCACACGGCGCACCTGATGGTAAGCGGTTACCGTAGCCTATGGACGTGTGTAACACCCAGGTGCGACACACTCGACTACCCTTTAAAAACCATCTAATGCCCTTCTTTAAAAACCCGATATTATAGATCCTTGGTTCTTTTAGGCAAGCATTCTTCATCGTAAACCAAAAATCATCACTTACCAACAGGTGAGATTAGTGGTCAAACGCGAGCCTATCGACTAAAATAAAACTAGGTAAGTACAATAAAATGTTCTTTTTTTACCACTTAGAGAAAGAAAGAAACAAAGCAATTTTATTTTGAAACAAGTAAATACATTACTAGTATTAATAGGTAAGATAAGCACTCACGCACAATAATATTCGCATAAACTTTTAACAATAACAACTGGTGTATTTTAAACGTTGATATAAACATTTTGATACAAAATGGAGAACGAAGTAATGAGGACATTGCCTTTACAATTAGCCCAATGAAGTTTAATTTGAGCACTAAATACAGACAAATTAATTTACATAGATAACAATGATACGTCAATGTGAGCTCACACAAATTAACTGGCTTTGAATGATACATTTGTACGACTTTCGACGAAATAATCGTGAGAAAATATATTTTCCTATAAACATAATTATAATACCTAAATAATGAGAAAAAAAAAGCACTTACAGCCGGTTTCGGAAATGGGAATTTATACGAAATTTTGATATATTTACACCAGGTTTAACTATTATAAAATTGTAAGTGAGTTGAGTTTGTACATTAAATTTTAAAAGGAAATTCTTGGGTTACGTTAAATGAACGATTCTGAATACAATTTTTTTTAATTCTTGTCAGTTTGTTCGCGATGGACGCAAAAAACGCCGGGCTTTAGTGAGTATTTATATATTTTCGAACTTATACCAGGGTATCTGCCTAAATCCGCCAATTTTATGTTCATGTTTCTTGAGATTCTTGCCTGTTGTTGCCTCGGAAAAGGTTATGCTACCACGCTATGTCCCTTAGGAGGCTAGCAATAAGGTATTAGATTGAGCGGAGGATAATATAGCAATTGACTTTATATTAATAGTGGAATTTTAATTATTATATAATCCAATCTCATAATAACCATTAAATTTTGTCCATTTGAATCGTATATTAGCATAATCTAACTTTTTTAGACATTATTATCAACAAAAAACTTATTTATCGTCTGCATATTAGCATAGCAGGCTTTTTATTAGAAAATAACAGAAACTAGTTTAAGGCTATTTATCTATGGTGTTATATACCATAGCCTTAAATTATGATTTTAAAAGACTATGACCTGGGAGTTTTGGCGCCAACGCTGAAAAAGACACATCGCGGCATTGTATCATTTTCTAAAATTAGTGTAAAATGTAGTTATTATGTGTAAAAATGGTGGATTTTTAAATATAACATCTTCGGTCACGTGCACGAGTTCGGGAAAGTGGTATATTACCGTGAATTGTGCTTTTCAACGTTGATTTCAAAACTCCATAGAAGCCTCTAGTAAAGTCTCCACTATTTTACTGGGGTAAGACTATGACTGACTGATTTGACTATTGACTGACCTTGACTATGACTAAATGACGAAAACCCTGCAACTTATTGCATTTAATATGAACAAGAAGAATACTGATGACAAGGCAGCATGGTTATAGAACCTTAGCCTGTTCCGAAAGGAGCAAATATAAAAAAAAAAAAAAAAAGACTATGACCTGTCAGTATGATAACAACTGACAGTTTATAGTATCTTGGCGGGAAAAGTGACAGTTAAGTTGACAAAATACCATGGTTGTACTCGTAGTGCTGTATAATACACACACACATGACTTGTTCCTCTGTTTACTATATATAAAATAGGTGAGAATTAGTTCTAACGAACAGAGCAATTTAAAGAGTTGTAATTTTGTATAACAAAATGAGTTTTACACGAATCTATTATTTGTAAATTGGCGTTTAACACGACAGATACCTAACACGAAAGACAACATCGTTGCATAGGTATAATGGTGACTCAAATTCCAGAGATTTTGCCTTTAGCTTACCATCAGGCGAGATGAAGTCATATAAAAACAAATGTATAGTGGAGCCACGGGCAAAGCTAAATAGTTTTTTTTAAATATTGGATAGGCTCGGGTTTGACCACAATCTCGTCTGATGGTAAGTGATGATGTGGTGGACGATAGAGCCAGAGTAGACGCTTGCCTAGAAGTAACCTATTCACTCTTGACTTAAAGACTCCCAGATTATAACTTTCCGGAAACACAGACTCAGGCAGGGCATTATAAATAGTAACTATTTATAATCATAAAAAGTATAAGTACCACGATAAGTACCTATAAAGTATAACTCAGGTAGTGATTATCTGCTATTTATCAAATAAAACGCCTGACTTAGCAAGCTTTGTGTCCTAGCCGATAAAATCATATCGCCACAGATGCACCGGCGTGGGCGGCCGGTAATACGAGTACTTAGCCTGCCAGCGAGTAATGAGACAGTCGCTACACGTATGATTGATTGCTTGTCTACTGCCGATCTTACGAGATACCTCGCTAATGGAGCAGGCAATGAAGGATAAATATCGGGTACGCCGTTTGTCACATGAGGAAGTTTGAAACACTCTCCGCCGGGATACCGTGGTGGAGTGGAAGGACCGACTTGGGCAACCAAGCGCGGGGCACGCCGTTATAGCGGCGGTAAGACCCGTCATGGAGGACTGGCTGGAGAGGCCTTACGGGGGCCTCTCGTACCGGCTGACGCAGGTGATCTCTGGTAAGGGGTGCTTCGGGGATCACTTGTGTCTGATTCGGAAGGAGCCAACGCCCGAGTGCCATCACTGCGATGCGGGCGAGGACTCAGGGCTGCACACGCTGGCCGAGTGTCCGGCTTGGGAGGTGCCGAGACAGGCCCTCCTGGCAGCCCTCGGGGTGGGAGTCCTCACACTGCCGGTGCTGATCGCAGCGATGGTGCAGAGTGCGGACGCGTGGTCGGCCGCCGCTTCCTTCTGCGAGCAAGTGATGCTCGAGAAGGAGGCGGCGGAAAGGGTTCGGGCGAGGCTGCACAGAGCTCTCCCGAACGGCGGCGGGCGCGGACGCCTAAGGCGTCGGAGGTCTGACGACCTCCGTCCTCCATGAGCGCTGGCCTGGGGGTGACGGGTGGAGCCGCCTGTCACCCTAGCAGAAGCAGGCCGAGGTGGCGGCGCGCGACAGCGCCCCCCCCCCCTATTCCGGGGGTATGACGGGAACCACGCGGTTCCCAAACCCGAGGGGGCCATCTCGAATCCGGAGATGGCCCGGGTCAAGCCGGGGTGCGAGGGAAATGCTCTTTGGGCCACCTTACACCCTGGCGTCAGAAGACCCTAGACGGCGTGCGGTTTTAGTCGGTAAGAGTCCGACATAACCTGCCCCGCTGGCCGCGGGGTGGGTATCCATGAGGATTTCCGCACGAAAAAAAAAAAAAAAAAAAAAGGAAGTTTGAAACACTTATTACCACAAAGCAATTTTTTTTGGATTATTAAGGTAACCATGACCTGAATCAACATCAGGAGTGGCTCCTAATAAAGGAACTCTTCAATACAATCAAACAGCATAAATATATAACGACAATTTGTCTGAAGAACCGTGGTAGCCTAGTGGTTTGGGTAATGGACTGCTGAGACGAGGTCTCGGGTTCGATCCCAGGTTCACCATGGCACACACCAATGACTTTTCGATGCTTTTCGAAGTTATATGTGTATTTATCACAGGTTTATTAGTGCCTCAGAGAGCACGTAAAGCCGTCGCCGTCGGTCCCGGTTGCCATTCAGACATCTATGGCAGTCGTTACGGGTAGTTGGAGCCCGAAAAAGTCCAACCAGTCTAACTTGGAACTTCGATATCGCCATTGGTCATTATGACCAATGGAATTAAGATATCGAAGGTTATGGAGGAATGGTTGTGGAGGACAGATGGCAGTCGCTCCACGGAAAATATCGAAGTTCAGCCGCATCACAGTTAGACTGGAAAGCCGACCCCAACTGAGTTGGGAAAAAGGTTCAGCGAATGATGATGACAATTTATCTACCCAATTTAATTTTTTTAAGATAAATTAAGTTTAAATAAAAGGTGAAATTGCAGTCCTCGAATAAACTATTTTATTGTTTTATTTTCATACACACAAGTACCTACTACGATCCGACTACGCCTCTGAAATCTTAAATCAGGCAGTGGGAAAGCGGACAGGCTAACACGAGCAAGTCAGGCTACATGGCATTCATTAGACGGTACGCGGAACTCCTGCGCAGCGTGTGCGTTACACCCACTCTATGCCCAACACGTGAGGAAGGGCCATAATTGCTGATAAATAAGTCATTTTATACAAGCTGCTTGTCTGCCTCCTAAGATGTATAAAAAAAATACAATTTTCCATCTTGTAAGATTATTTTTACTATACCTGAGATTAGATCTGGTTCCTTTTAATTTTATTGCGCAGAACTTTTTTAAATAAAATGCAAGTATTCACGCTTAATAATATCAGCTATCTGCAGTAGAAATCATGTCAATATCGGCCTAGCCACTTAGGAGATTATCCGAAAAAACAGAATAATCATTTTTAATCATTGCATATAATGTATCATAAGTATATTCATTTGCGATGGCTAAAAACCTGCTACCTTAACATGACAAACAAACACTGGTATTCTATTTAAGAATTTGTAAATGATGTATCGTTTAATGGAAAACTATGGTGCACCTCCAAACCACCCTCAACGCGAGAGTCTCCTATTCAACTAACCTTTTTGTTCTTTCAATTATTCATTACAAAGTTGCATCAAGCCCTGAGAAAAAAGAAAATAATGAGATCGTAATTCTCTATGTCCTATTGTCGCCATTTCCGACTGACCGCTCACTCTCAGCACGTGAGGTGCGCGGGCGCATGGGATACTAACCGAGCCGTGACGTAATTAGCCGCTAGTTACTTGATTGATTCAATCATTGTGCACTTAGCGTGTGTTTGTAAACAAATTAATATGTTAATTGAGTTCGTAAATATGGAGTACTGACTATTGGTAGGTAGGTATCAAGGAAAATGCTTGAGAGCAAAATTCGGAGAACTCATTAGTGTTGTCTTGAGTTCTCCAAATGAAAAATGTGTTTTTGCGCAATTTTTTTTTTCGTTTTGCGGAGGTCGGAGACGACAGTATCTCCTGAATTGAGCAGAACCTCCGCCCTTTTTTTCCGTTCGGAAATCCTCATGGATACCCACCCCGCGGCCAACGGGGCTTGATATGTCGGACTCTTACCGAACAACTACCCGTAACGACTGCCATAGATGTTTGTATGGTAACCGGGACCGACAGCTTAACGTGCTCTCCGAGGCACTAATAAACTTGTTTGGCATTTAATTGGTATAAAAAAATCTCTAGAGTCGATCTAATCACTCACATAGAAATGCCTAGTTACGAATCTATCCGACGCAGGCAGTATGTGCCAATATTTAGAATCGTGATATAAACACGTGCTATGTGATAGGCCGATAGTGTTAGACCACGTCTGCTTACGACACTTTACACGCAGTTCTATGTCTTGTGGTAATGGACATTACAATACCTCTGTCTTGCAAAGGTCATGATGTTATTACACAAGAGGTAGCAGTTGTTTTATTGTTATCAGTCATCAAATGATAAGATTCATCTTTAGCAATGAATCGCAATGGGTGTTATTGCGTGATACTGTAAGGGTAAGGTAGTACCACTCTAAATGTTTTCCCGTGAGCATCAGGCAAGGCGACTAGAACCAAACTAAGCATAGTTGGTACTATGGGTTCTAGAATACAGATAAACATATTTTAAAGCTTTTTTTTTCTGCTGTTCCTTCCTTTTTATGTTAGACACGTCAACATGACTTCACCTCGCCTGATGGTAAGCTAAAGGTAAAGTCTCAGGACCGGGGGTCACCACTACATACACCGATAGTGCTGCAGTGGCGGCACTCAGCTTGACGGCCTCATCAAATACTTTTTCACGCCCCGCTTAAAGGACCCGGGACTGTAGGAGGAAGGAAACACATGCGCTGATAAATTTTCATGTCTTTTCTCTATCAAACATGTTTATTATACCCTGTAATGTTCAGAGATACTGTAATAACCACTTACCATCATGTGGCGGACTGTGTAGTCAAATTGGCATATTTACAGGAAGAACTCGTAGTATCAATCAGTGTTATAATAGGCATGTCACGGCCATACACAGCCAGCCAATGAACGGCCGTATGATAAACAAACACAATATAATAAAGGTAATATTTGCTATTATTCGCAGAGCCCACACGGTACTGATTCATGATATGACGTCATTATAGATTCTGCGTTTGCGCTGTTAATTCAACTTAATTCAATCCATTAATCAATCTTCTTCAACCTAGCGTTAATCCCAGTCGCATCCAAAGCTTTCACCTCGGAGTCTGGGGTCCGCTTTACCAGTCTTAACTGCGGATTTGGCTGGACCTACATATTTTCCGTGAAGCGACTGCCATCTGACCTTCACAACCCAATGGCGACATTAGGCGATATCAAAACATTGCAGCCAGACCGTTTTTGGACTTTTTAAGGCTCCAACTACCCGTAACGACTGCCATAGATGTTTGTATGGCAACTAGGACCGACGGCTTCTTATTTAGTTCAACTGGTAGCGAAGCAAAAACTCATGCAGCATGTTGTTCTGCACTCATATGTTTTTTAGGGGGGGGGGGAAGGAGATTAGGGAGGTTGGAGGGGAATTAGGAGATGGGGGGGGGGAAGATTGTGTGTTCTGGCTATCCTACTCACCGCCGGGAACACAACACAATGGTTATTATGGCCGCGGTCTTCTGTAGGGTGGAGGTACTTCCCGAGTCGGACTGCTGATTCGAACGGGAGATACCGTTCCCCTATTTCTGAGACTTTTGCATTAGCTTACCATCAGGAGATGAAGTAATATTGACGTGACTGGTATAAAAAATGTCCTTGTTTTTATTACAAAATGTATGTTAGACCATTTACATTTGACATACACAAGCAATATTTTGCAATAAAAGTCTTCTGCGAATATTGTTTTGAACAAAAACACACATGGAAACCGATTCGTTCCATCTCAGCGCTTGCTCTAAAGACACAACTAAATACGGAATTGTTAACACATGTACAGTCAGCGGCAATAGTTGATGATGATTGCACAGATTTGTAATTTTATTTTATTTTTATTTTATTTTATTTTACCGTAATATAAAAATGTGAAATTAAATTAGTACCTACCTAAGTACAAATACACAAAATTGGAGTGGATGTTTGTTATATCAAAAAAACCACTTTTTACTAAGTGCATACGCTAAATAGTATACCTACCATAACGATTTTTTTACATTTTCTGTTCCAATCTCTGTTCTAATCACTGAAATAGCTAAACCGATTAAGACGAAACTTTCAATGGCAGATAGCCGATATAAAAAGCACAATTAGGCTACTTTAATTTTGAAAAAATACCTAATTAGATTTCCGAGTAAAAAATTAAAATTTTTAGAATCTAAATCGGATGAAATCGCGGGTACTGCTAGTTTTCAATAAGAAATATTAATTATTTACAAAAACTAATATTTACAATATGAAAATGATCTTCAACTTTTGAACTTACGCGGTCCATGATAAGTCATACTAAAATGTTAACAGAAGTTAACGCGATCATGGTATAGCTACCTTTAAACATACCTTTGGAATGCCTGACGTTTCGACCAGGTTACACCGGCCGTGGTCACAGGCTGACCGGCTTATGATCATGATGATGACCATGATCGCGTTAATTCCCGTTAACATTTTAGATGATCACCAACTTTCGATGCTGACTATACCTGCTGACTGAGAGATCCGACATTGTGTTAAGAAATTGGAGAGAGAAACTTGACAGATAGCCTCCTTCTATAGGTTAGAGGTTTATAAAAGCGTGAAGCATTCGCTCATGGAGTCGTTATAATTCGTCGATTGCATATCGTAGTTACACTATAATTATAATAATTGCTAGTTTAATATTCATTTTGTGAGCATATTGTTTTTTGGAGCGTGTGGGCGGCGTTTTGCTCACCGCTGGTATACAGGGTGTTTGACACTGAGACTATTGTTATCTAGAACGTGCAAATTAAAACATCTGTAGGAAGGTATATAAGATATTATTTTGTTTGTTATAGAAATTTCTTTCTATGGCGAGGCAGGTGATAAAACATAATTTTAAAGGAGGTTTACTTTTGACCTGTATGTTTGTCCGTCATTATCTCACGGTCATCATTGGTCGGCGGATATATCGTGCTGCCCCGATAATCCGTCTACGCCCGAATACTATGCGTTGCAACGATCTACCCGGCCACACTCATCGTGTTAACACGAATATTCGCCGTAGCCCGTTAATGAAGCCCCAGCATAAGAACTTACCTATAGTAATATAAGGTTATTTCGTAGGTACTCATCCCAAAAAATCTCATCCCGTTTCGATCGAAATTTCATAACTCATCTAAATTTTTATTCTATCTACATTGATCACAGAGAATTTTTAATTAATTTTCTGTTCATAACTAATGTACACTATCCAAGAAAACAGGCATCTGTATGCCTACATTATCAATCATAACATTTTAAACGTGTAGGTATATTTTTAAATGTGACCTAAGTTTACTGTGCCTAAGTTGACTAAGTTGTATTGTATCATAAAAATATGTACTTATGTATACTCGACTAGTGCTGTGCTTGTATCAAATTTAAAAATAGCATTTTGCTGTAGAGTCTGTTCTTTTTATAATTCCATGGAATTTTGATATTACATCGTCGCAACTTGAATCTTCGCTTATAATGCCGGCTGATAACTCAGCTTGGCTATAGGAATGTGGGGTGATATGAGCAATAAATAATAATAAATGTTCTTGTAACACTGCCTGAGAATGAATTGTGATTTTGTTACAACCGAGTAAACAAAGCCATTAATGTTACAAATAAGCTTTTAAGCGCGTCTTTGCGTATGATACCTACCTATGTAAAGTTGTTATCTTAATCTCAGCTATCGTAGCTGATTAATTATTATTTTTTAAGTTATTAATTTTTTTTTATCTAAGTAACTGTGTATTCGCAATAAGGACTGTGTTTCTTTTCTTTTTCTTTCTTAATATCTGTGAATACCTATAACCCAGAAACGTTTGATATTGCTTGACTTGTCTACTTAGTTCTTAGGTAGGTAGTTATACCTAACCTGATCTATCTACTAAGTATCAATAAAATAAACCAGTTTAGGTATACCTATTGGAAACGTTGATAAACCAAAGAAACACAATTGTTAAAAATTTATTGAGGTATAATTAAGTAGGGACTAAGTCATAATTTTAAAGTAGATGATTATGTAGGCAGGTAGGTAACTACTTTTGTCCTTTAAAATCGTTTAAACTGTTGCAGAGGTAGGTAAGTAGGTACTCCTACACATTTCGATCGGAAAAAGAGAACATCCAGGACGGGACTCGAACCCAAGACGCGATCCGATCCGATCTAAATCTACAATTAACATACCTACTAACTTTACTGATTGCTTCAAACATTGCATAGATAGTAACGTATGACGTATTTTTGTTTATAGCAATCACTGCCGGAAACATAATGCCGACAATTCTGCCAAAGTCAAAAGTGCGGTGAGGATTCGTGTGTTGTCCAGAATAAGTGTAATCTGCATTACTTTGGGCTGATTTTGAATTTTGTTGGAGTTAGTAGGTATGTAGGTATGCAAACTATATAATTATGTATTTATACAATAGAAGTAGGTAGGTACTTTATATTAGTATCATGAATACAATGTCTATAAGTACCCAATACCAAATAAGAGTCGATCATAGTCTGATATCATGGCAATGGATAAAAGACATAAGGGTTCTAAACAGTTGTGGCGAGGAATGAGTTAGACATAGATAGTAGATAGGTTGGTACAATATTTTGTTCTTAGGTGGATAATTTTATTTACGTAATTACAATTTGACAATCATGACAGCACCTGTCAAACATTCGTCAAGTTTCTAAATACCCACCTGTCAACGAATAAGTACTTTACCAAATAGGTGTCGAAGGTATAGGTGTATTGCCTATTTATAAATATTATGTGGGTGGGTCAGGTACAAACTGAACCGTGACTAATGCTGGAACCTAGCGTTATCCTTGTCTTTTCGGAACACGAATCGAAATTACACATAACACAAAAGAATTTGACGCTGTTTTGATATGACTCAGAATAATATTTAAATGTCAAACACAATCATTGTTTGTTCACCAAATAAGATATAAACCTCTAGCGCATAACTCTAGTAATACCTGTCAAATTAAGTTAAGAAAATAATCTGAAGGTACTCCAAAAAAATATAATTAACAATAGATTACCTAGCGAATAAGTCTAATAATAATGTCAAATTAAGTTAAGAAAATAATCTGAAGATACTCCAAAAAAATGGAATTAATTTATGGTGCGTCTGTAGTGTTACGGTGGTGCAAGAATCCAGCTAGCAGGTGTGCAAACATGAGCATCCGACAGCCATGCCACATGCCGCACACCTAGACGAAAGATATTTGTTATGATGACAACACGGGACAAGCGGGCGCATTCCGCTAGCGAGACAAATACCGAACCAAGCAAACAACGAACGGACACCTCTAAACATTCAATGATAACATACATATTACTCATACCTTAAAAATTTACATCACTCAATATCTTTATCAACTGTATTCAAATTCCTCAAATAAAACTTTAAATTAAAATGTAGAATTTTGAACTCTGTGGCCGGCCGTAAATGGATACAAGTGCCTAAATTATGCATGGACACGTTTAAAAAAATACAAATGTCAAAAAGGCCGGCGAAGGCGCTCAGCTGAGCGCAACAAACTGATAATGTGTGGAATGAGACATGTTCCAACTTACCTGTGTCAAGCACCGCCGCTGCTGCTGCTACAACTCGCCCGTTATCATTTAAATTTAAAACAATTCGCTCTGAACTTGATATCTTCCGGTGCACAGTTTAATTTCCACCTTTATGTTAATTATAACTTAAATATTAACAGTTAATGAAGCTCACGTGTTAAGCTAAGCGTTAATGTTAGTCTGTATTATTGTGTGGTCAGTGTCTTCGCGAAGTCGTTTCGTTCGTGTCGGCCGCTCGGTATGCACTTTTGGGGTCACTCAGGGTCGATTGGTCTTATTGTGTTTTTTTCGCGTGGTGCGTCTTGCGGGCGGGGCGTGTACTTGGCGTGCGGCACGGTTAGCGTCCGAGCGATCACTGACTGGCTGTGCACGCGCAGTGTCCGGCGCTGCCCTGCTCGTGCCTGGCCGCGGGATGCGCGCGCGCCTCCTTCTCCTCCCTCAACCTTCTCCCGCAGGCTTTCGTGCCCTAAAGATAAAACACTCATCGAGCCGCGTTCAGAGAAAGCGATGTACAATACACGTATACAACTCTAATTAGCCTAAGTGCGTTATTTATTTTGATGCGATAAAAGCTTGTTTTTAGATAGCCAACGTTTATGGGTTAGTAGTACCGGCACACATTATTGTGTAGTTATCAGCACTTCCCACCGTACACTTAACCATAAAAAGTGTCGTTGACATTCTAAGGATTCTGATTCGAATCTTATTGGAAAAGTAAAGATGCTCATCAAAAACAAGACTACGATCTTGGATAGGCTATATCATTAATGAGAGTGGTGATTCAAAATGCCGATGATTTTTTAGTAAAAGTAAATGTTTGAGGATATAAATTTGAAGACAATCGGTATTGAAGAGTGGTTGGATTGCACAATGGCTGGTGATGGCGATACATTGGACAATGAATCTCTGGGCTATTGTTGAAAACCGGAACACAGCCATAATCCGGTTTAGCGAAACGATATTGCAAACACGTCTTGAGGAATTCGGGTTCAAATGTTTGGACTGTTTTCTTTACACAATTAACTTTATGAATATTTTGTTAATTTGTCGCGAAAGAACTAATTGTGACAGACCTTTATCAGTGAATAATGTTCGTGGTTCGAGGCCAACCTCGCCAAATAACGGGTTTTTGTTATTATGTCGACGTTTATTTTGGTTCGAGTTGTGAACATGTTATCGGATAATTTATAATCTCCAGAAAAAATATAATCGAAAAACTTTTATTGTGTAATACACAGACAAGGATAAGGTCTTTTGTCACAATTAAAGCAGAAAGTGTACTAAGAACAAATTCAGTTTGCCTGTCAAATGTTCTCGCCTTCCTGCCAGTCGTCCTTTGAGTGAGATGCGTAAACTGAAGACCGCTAATTGAACATTTATTATTGCTAGTACTCGTATCTATAATGGAAGTATGCATTCTAGACTTCACCTTACTTACCAACAGGTGAGACTGTGGTCAACGTCAAACGAGAGCCTATTACCTAACAATAAAAAAAAACCTCCAGCTTCTTACCGTCAGAAGCAGTGTGGTCATATTGATGTCCCCCATCTACAAAAAACTTACACAACTTTAATCTTATCTTAACCAAGATTCTGACAAGTTTCTCGAGGATGAATAGAAATTAAATTAAAAATTCGTAGCGAGACCATGCTTTAAACAAAAAGGAAAAATTCCTTTGAATTTGTTTCAAGCACATAAATAAACGTGTAAATAAGGCTTTATCACTCAGAGCAATTCCTTCCAAGCAGCCTTTATATAGACAAAATTACAATAATTTACATAATGAAAACGAATCTTTGATGTACCTAATGAAAAAAATTACAGAAAACATTATGCTTAATTTTCAGAAAATATAACATACTCCACAAATTATTATGTACAAATACTACAATACACACATCCAAGAAAGAGACAGAGGATCAAAGAAAGTAAGTAATATGTAAATCACAATATAGGTAAGTGCTTGAGGAAAATGAACAACTTCGACATCCAGACGCACTGACCGACTTATGGTTGATTACACAGGAGACGCGTAAAAATATTTACTCCAAGTACACGATTAACACTCGTTATCATTCATTAATAAGCCAAGTAATAAACTTTGGACATTCCTTTGAAGAAAGTCAGAGGTTTGGTAAGTCTAAAAGACAGGAAGAGCATTCCATTGATGTACCTACTTGCATATTTATTTAAAAGCTAAAGAATGGATGAAAGAACTTGTGGAATACCTACACTACTTATTGATTCTAAGGATTTCGACGATCTCGAGTATCTTGAATGTACCTCAGCCTTGTCTGTCAACCGGCAGGTGTACCAACCAGGGTACGGGTCGGGACCTCCACGTGGAGCAACCGGGCAGCGAAGGCGAACAGCGCCTCCCACTCCACGGGAGACGCGGCTGCCTGCGGCAAATCCGGCCGGTGTGGGAGTGGCCCTCTAGAGGGCTGCTCTGAGGCTCTCCACGTATCCCTCTGACTAGCAGAGGTCACAGTGGGAAGCAGGCAGGGGGCGAGCTGATTCTCCGCTCGTGGAGCATCGCTTTTTTTTCATTTCTGTGGGTCAAGGGGGCCATCTGAAAACCGTAGATGGCCTGGGGTCAGCTGGGGTTCGAGGGTTATGCCTACTTGGTAACCTTATACCCCGGTAATTAGGCTTAGGTATCCGAGGCCGGCGTGTGTTTTTAGTCGGTCCGATTCCGACATAACCACCCCTGATAGGCGATGGGGGTGATATCCGTAGCTCCCGTGGGGATTTCCGCACGATAAAAAAAAGTGTAGGTACCAACCAGCGAAGTTATCTTGGACCCCAAGAAGCTAATAAACAGAAATATCAGGTTTTATTGATTACATTATGTTATATAATTAGGTTCCAGTCGCATGGCCCCATTCCGAACCATAAAAATACCAACATTACGACGACCATACAAGAGGTTGAATCTCAAGAATGTTTACTTTATAGTCGATGGCTGAACTAGTTCACATATACCAAGTGTGGAACATCTATCATTACTGGTGGTTTTTTTACAGCACGAACGTGGTTCCACTGTGGATTGCCACCTTCTAAGAAGATGTATTGTGTCAATAATTTTCTTCGACTGTGTGTCAATTCAATGGTCAATTGAATGATTAACTGTACTCTCACAAAGTTTTAAATCTATAGATGCGACTATTAGAAGTAAATTTTTTATATCGATCACGTCAATAAGACTTCACCTCGCCTGTTGGTAAGCTAAATGTATAGTCTCAGGAAGGGAGCCCCTTTACAAACACCGACAGTGCCTCAACTTGACGGCGGCTTTAACCAAGCCTAGCTCACTTGCAAGCAGTCACTGACTTTCCTCTCAGGCCAAGAAAGCAGTCGTTCCTTTAAACCAAATCAACTAAGGAATAGAGAGAGTAGAACTTTTGATTTCGATCGGAAAGAGTGAAAATCCAGGACGGGACTTGAACCCGCGATCAGTTCCTTACAGAGGGAATGCTCTGACCAACTGAACTACCTGGACCACACCGGGTTCAAGTCCCGTCCTGGATGTTGACTTTTTCCAATCATTAGGAATAGTTAGCGTACTAATTGCTTTAAAATTTCATTGAAGTAAACCTCTTCAGGGTCGGCAGCGTGAGTGTGATGCCCCTGGTATAAACCAGGTATTTATTATAATATTATATATATTTATTACCACGGTGACCGCTTTCCATCAGGTGGTCTGTGTGCTTGTCTGCCACCTAAGTAGTAGGCATACCTTTTGGCCAAAGTGCAAACTTTAAATTTTAATGTAACCGGAAATGACGCTCGGATGATGAAGAAAAAATTTAACTGACTTACGACCATCATAATATGCAAACAACAGTTAGAGAAGGAATAAAGGTCAACTAAACTGAATAATGTTTACCTTGCAAAACTAGGCAGCGTTACAATAATGACATCATCGATTTCTGGCGATCGCCCACCCATCCACCGCAGGATTGGATTTATTCATCACGTAATGCAATATTTATACGTACAAGGCTATTTGGGGCTGAGGACTCTTGCACTGAATGGCAAATACCTTACCATGTAGGCGGACAACAAATTTCGCTTCAAAAAGAAGCCTGATGAGTTAAATTTCGCGTGAGATGAGATAGCATCGTTGTGAGATCGATCTCAGAGAAAATGTCACCGAAATCCTCGGCGCATAAGAATTATATATAACAAATTACCTGTGTAACCCTGAAAGAGAATATGTGCTCTATTAACCTTAATTTCGTAAACATTCTCTTTGGACAAACTTCTCCCTGTTATTCCCTAAGGCTCTATAGCGAAATAGAGCATTTTTTCCACTCTTGACTGGAATATCTCGACCGCTGCCTAAAAGTAAAATTTCTTTTAATTTCTTTGTTCTCTCTTTTTCCTCCCCTTTCCCTCTTTAGGAGGTTTTGATATGGTCGTGAAGTAGAATTTGCTGTCAGAGGAAATGATAGTATCAGGTAATTCAGTAGGTACACCTTATACTTCTAGTAATGATTTCTGTCCAAGACAGGGAAAATAAACAGTTAACAAATGATTCAAATGAACTTAGAAATAGCTATCAACCTTCATAGTAACTTGTATGGAATAGCAATGCACAGTGCGATGGTGTCACCTTGTTAGAATACATTGGAAATGATGAATAATTAACATTAATCGAGATAAAAGTACGTACGGACACAATTAACTAATCCAAAGCAGTATGTGACTAGTCAATTATATCTCTGTAGTCTTGCAATGGCCAGAGATTAGGTACTAAAGAACTTTTACTACAGATCCGTAGGCTGTATTCCTTTTTCTTCTTCAACCTAGCGTTAATCCCAGTCGCATCCAAAGCTCGGGAGTCTGGGGTCCGCTTTATCAGTCTTAACTGTGGATTTGGCTGGACCTCGATATTTTCCGTGAAGCGACTGCCATCTGACCTTCACAACCCAATGGTGACATTAGGCGATATCGTAGCATTGCAGCTGTTGGACTTTTTAGGGCTCCAACTACCCGTAACGACTGCCATAGATGTTCATGTGGCAACCGGGACCGACGGCCAGGCACGACCAGACCAATGCAAATACCTACCCATACATATAAATACTTGCGCTAAGCGGGGAACGAACCCGCGCCTCCTGCGTAGCGGCCGCGTTCACTACCGCTACGCCACGGAGGCTGTCCGAAATCATAAAATAGCTAATTACGATAATTAACCCATTCGCCTCAGTTTGATTTTGTTCAGATGAAAATTAATGAGGACGTCTTTAAGTTTACTTATAATTTGTGCGAAGCATTTGTGATGAATAAAATATGTAGAATAGGTACATTAATCTGCTTGGAAGTTAAGCAATTAGCTTTTTTTACGTGTTTTTCTATTTATTAACTTTTATCACAATAATCTGTTTGTTAGAAGTATTTGATCGTAATCTGTCTGTTTACGGCAAAATTATATTTTTTTACTAAAAAAAAATTGTAAAATGGTAACACCATTTCTCGCTTGGCTGCATCAACGCAGTCTTATCTTAATAAGTTACAGAAAAATAAAGCTATTTACTTTCTCAGCAATTAATGTTTATTTGTCATATTTTCTGAAATGGGTAACCCGGTTGAAACTCGGTACAGACAGTTTGCGAACCAGGGGAACTGCGAAGACGCGAGACGCGTAGATGCGAACATTCCTCACGCGTGGCTCCTTCATGTCTGCGACATCACAGAAGAACTGAGCTGTCCGACTGAGGAAGTACCTCCGCCCTACAGAAGACCGCGGCCATAATAACCATCGTGCTGTGTTCCCGGCGGTAAGTAGGGTAACCGGAGTTCACAATTTTTCCCCTCTCATTCTCCGTGTAAACGGTCATCAGTGATGGCCGTTTAGAAGGTCCCCTGACTTCCCAACTTCGAACGGAAAGTCTGCGCTAGAACATTGTCCTTTGATAAGAGGTGTTACCGGTTAGCAGGTAAGATTGACTTGGGCCCCGAAGGTTTTCGTGAAGTCCTCGAAGCACCTAAGCCAAACAGTATACTATATAAAAACAGATAGAAACATTTAGTAGACGCCGTTGAAGTGCTATGAACCAAGATATATTAGGAGATGCTATTTTTACGAGCTTATATTGTATGTATATCAGGTATCAATTAATACAGATGGAAGACTATTGAAAGTGCAAGTGTGAGTAATACAATTAGCATTGAAAAGGAAGTGTTTAGCGTAATGGATACGATTAATTGAGTACTCTGAATTAAAAAAAAAATCATATGTTAAGGGAGAGGGGGGGGGGGGATGACTGCCATAAAACTAATGATGATAGACGTCTCAGGAATGAAGATCATTATTAATACCTATCGAAAATGCTACAATGGTGGCTTGACGGCCTTATTAAAAACTTTTGCACCCCGCTTAAAGGACCCGGGCCTGTACGAGGAAGGAAACACTTCTCTAGTCTGAGGGAAACTCATGGTTCTTGATAGTAAGCACATAGTCCTTTTTTTTCGTATACCAGCCAGTCAATGGGGGCGGTTACATCGGATTCGATCCGTACGCCGTCTTGGGTCTTTAGTCCACCCAAGTGGTCTATTGAAGAAAAGAATTGCCCGTGGTCCTCCCATGTAAACCATACAGGTGGACCATGGATAACAAACGAGCAAATTCAAATTACCCATCCAGCCCTAGGACTGTTAGCCGTGGCCGGTAAATTAAAAAAAAACTGCTCAAGCAAGAATCGAAACAAAGATCAATGCTCATTAATCGCGGCGATGTGCGTACGGAAAAAGCTCTATATTTTTACTAAAGGTGAAATGGCATAACACGTACGCGCTGCGCGTGCGCAGTGTCGTCACATATTAGCATCACAATCGTGCAAGAACACCACGCATTGTGTCCATCGGCTGCACCATTAGGGAACAATGCAGGTGTGCGAGGACTATCAATTATTATCAGGTTTCAAGTGCAATTAATATCTGTGCTTCGGTCCTGGTTTTGGGGAACCTTGGATTTGATAAGCATGAGGTAAAGCTTCTTCAGGGATCACCTCGAAGCCTGAGATGGCCCGGGTCAGCTAAGGTGCGAAGAAATGCCTTTAGGGGCCACATTACACCCCGGCGATGGTAGCTAAATGGATAACGCGGCCTCTACTCAGAGGTATCGAGTACGAATCCGGCCGGACACTACCAATGTGAATTTTACTTTGTGGAATTTATATGTGCTAGTCACATGATTTACCATCTGCTGACGGTGAAGGAAAAACATCGTGAGAAAACCCATGTGTCCTAGAAGAAATTCTAAGGACATGTCCGATCCACCAACCCGCATAGGTCAGTGTGTGTGGATTAAGGTCTAAACCACAGAACAGTTAAAGGAGTTAACAGACTGTTCTGTGGTCTAAACCCTCTCAGCTCTCTCTTGTAAGAGAGGAGACCCGTGCCCAGCAGTAGGACATAAATGGGATGCTATAATACTTTGGGCCTAGAGAGCGCTGTGTAAAACATCGTAGTATATCTTCTTAATATATATAAATCTCGTGTCACAATGTTTGTCCTCAATGGACTCCTAAACCACTTAACCGATTATAATAAAATTCGCACACCATGTGCAGTTCGATCCAACTTGAGAGATAGGATAGTTTTTGAAACGGATTTCGACATCCACGCGGGCGGAGCCGCGGGCAACAGCTAGTTTATTTATATAACATTTAGTTGTAAATTAAAATTCATCGCAGTTTTATAACCCTATATGGTCTATATGCAACTTAATCCTGAAGTTGATTGATGACTTATACGCTACCAGCAAATCATTTTATAAATTTGGTTGTAAATATATGAGCACACAAATATGGCGGATAAAATTTATAGAATTGTAAGAGAATCGAAGCGATGACTTCATCTTGTCCATATGGTCAGGCCGAGTCTGGCGACGACGGCGCGATAGCCTTAATGAGAATCTGGTTCATAGACGCCTTGTGTACTAAACTGAGTTTTACGAGTCCAGTTTCAATGTATTTCGGGTGTCCAATTAAATCCTAGTGTCTGAAGTCTAAACATTTATACAAATAATTAAAATTGGAGTGTTGTACACACGTCCATATGCTACGGTGACCGCTTCATATCAGGCGGGCCTTGTGCTTGTCTGCTATTAGGTGTTATTAAAAAGTGTCTGTTATATTAAAATAATCGCTTTTTACTTAGTGCATTTGGATGTATACCTACATTACATGGCCTATAGACCAGTGCAAATAGACTTTGAGACAAAATAAATTTATAGTAGGATGAAACCTGTTGTAAAAGGAAGAGAATATAATAAAAAGATAGGAAAAATAAATTACGGGCGATCTGAGGTCGGGAAGTGGGGAGGGGGGTGAGTTTTAAGGGTAAAAACGGTTTATCTCGATTTCCGGCAAAACTACAAGTCCTATGGAAAAAAGTTAAATGACAAAGTTGTAGGTAATAAAGAGACCTACAACTTTTCATTTACACTTTTTTCACATAACCTCAAAATGTATGTGAAAAATTCAAATAATCAAGTTTTTGGTTTTTTATTTTTATCTTAAGCAAAACAAATTTGTTTTCCACGAAATTTGGTGAAAACTTAGCTTTTTATGTCCCACATACACTGTAATTTTTTTGATTTGAAATACTCTTTTTTTCAGCTTATTTTGACTAAATATCGAAAAACCACCCTAATTTTCAATCGAAAATTCTCACGTCAAAATATCAGCTTTTTAAAAAAAGTCAAAGAGTTTTTTGTTCTTTGAAATCTCTTCTTTCTGATGATGTAAAAATATATATACATTGCTATGGTAAATGTTCTCAGAAAATGCAAAGAAGAAAAACTCGAATTCGAAATTAATATTTTTGTATTTAGTCATTTCCTCGCTGAGGTGGGATGAAAAGTTACATGTTGCACTATAACTTCATGGTTGCACTCGAGTGCAAAGATTTTTCACCTTGTGCACTTTTGATTCCCTCGCTAAAGCTCAGGGTTCTATATTGTGATTATTGTATTTAGTAATTTCCTCGCTGAGGTGGGATGAAAAGTTACGTGTTGCACTATAGCTTCATAGTTACACTCGAGTGCAAAGATTTTTCACCTTGCGCACTTTTGATTCCCTCGTTAAAGATCTGGGTTCAATTTTTAGAACCCTTCGCGTGCTCAGTTTTGATGACCGAGCAAGCGAAGGGTTCATAATTTGAATCACGAGCGCAGCGAGCGATTCACAAAATAGAACCCTGAGCTTTAGCGAGGGAATCAAAAGTGCACAAGGTGAAAAATCTTTGCACTCGAGTGCAACCATGAAGTTATAGTGCAACATGTAACTTTTCATCCCACCTCAGCGAGGAAATGACTAAATACAAAAATGTTAATTTCGAATTCGAGTTTTTCTTCTTTGCATTTTCTGAGAACATTTACCATAGCAATGTATATATATTTTTACATTATCAGAAAGAAGAGATTTCAGAGAACAAAAAACTCTTTGACTTTTTTTAAAAAGCTGATATATTGACGTGAGATTTTTCGATTGAAAATTGGGGTGGTTTTTCGATATTTAGTCAAAATAAGCTGAAAAAAAGAGTATTTCAAATCAAAAAAATTACAGTGTCTTTGGGACATAAAAAGCTAAATTTTCACCAAATTTCGTGGAAAACAAATTTGTTTTGCTTAAGATAAAAATAAAAAACCAAAAACTTGATTATTTGAATTTTTCACATACTTTTTGAGGTTATGTGAAAAAAATGTAAATACAAAAGTTATAGGTCTCTTTATTACCTACAACTTTGTCATTTAACTTTTTTCCATAGGACTTGTAGTTTTGCCGGAAATCGAGATAAACCGTTTTTACCCTTAAAACTCACCCCCTCCCCCCTTCCCGAGCTCAGATCGCCCGTAATTTATTTTTCCTATCATTTTTATTATATTCTCTTCCTTTTACAACAGGTTTCATCCTACTATAAATTTCTTTTACTTTTTACCATTTTCATAGCTATCGGCACTGGTCTACTAAGTACATTACAAAAAGAAAATTTAAATTTTTTTCGATCAGTCTGTCTTTCTGTCTGTTTGTTTCGATTAATCTGGACTGATTTTGATGAGATTTTCACTGGCAGATAGCTGATGTAACAATGAATAACTTAAGCTACTTTAATTTTGGAAAAAATTCCGCGTAAACAAAAAAAAGCGCTACAGTCCCAGGTCCCTTAAGCGGGGTGTGAAAAAGCATAAATTTGCCACTGTGGCACTATCGGTGTATGTAGTGATGATCCCCGGTCCTGAGACTTTTCCATTGGCTTACCATCAGGCGAGGTGAAGTCATTTAAAAATCACTCCCAAGAATGTACCTACGCTCTATCAAAGATACGAAATCAAACGTTTTTCGACTGTTTTGTAGAATTTAGTTTTGTTTTCTACGACTGGTGCCATTGTTGTTAAGATATTTGAAAAGAATGTACGTATAAGTACAAAATTTGTTAGTAAACATTATTATTCAATACAGAAATATTTTAGTGACAATCGCATCGCGAAGTGTTATTTTGTTTGATTATTTTAATAAATAAAATAATAAATAAATATTCTATGGCATTCTACACAACGCTCCCTAGACCCAAACTAAGCTTAGTTAAACTAGCTTGTGTTATGGGTTCTAGAATGCTGATAAACATACCTACTTATATACTTTTTTTTTTGTAAATACATACTTATTATACATATGATTTTTTTACATTTTATGAATGTACCTAGGATATAGCTACATACATACAGACATTCCTCTTTCCTGTTGGACACGACGGTATCTCCCGTCCAAAATGAGCTGTCCGACTGGGGAAGTACCTCTGCTCTACAGAAGACCCCGGCCATAATAACCATCGTGTTGTGTTGCCGCCGGTAAGTAGGGTAGCCAGAGCTCACTATACCCCTCCTCCGCCCACCCCTTCCTAGACTCCCCATCCCATCCTAGCCCTCCCCCTTTCCCTTCAGAGTAATTCAGAGTAGGCAGCGCGTGTGTGATACCTTAGGTGTTGCACTCGTCCGTAGGCCACGGTGACCGCTTCCTATCAGGTGGGTCGTGTGCTTGCCTGCCACCTATGTGGTATAAAAAAAAAATTATGTATGAAAATACCAGATTTTCTAGACACAAATTCACAATACCTCATGTTGGGGGTAACTGCGCGACGACTACCATAAAAGGGCGCACGCGCAAGATGACGTCACCCGACGCCCACAGACTGAGCGAGATCAATACATGAATGAAATCACCTTAATGCATTATGCAATGAAGTTAGAGACCGAAAGAGCTTCCGTAACTTTAACATAAGGATCTAATAGATGGCGGTACAGTAGTTCCAACTTGAACTATCAGCTTGACTGGGCCTGCCCACCACACTCTTACTTGGTATAGTAACAGTATACTGTGTTTCCTTCCGTGACCTTCAAAATACTACCCCGTCCTGTCGCATATTCATTATTTCTCTCCGTATTATTCGATGCAGGAGCCTCAACATGGTGACTAATTTTTCTTTTTACACTAAGGGTATCACACACGCGCTGCCTACCCTGAAGGGAAGGGAGGAATGGGTGGGGAGGCTAGGAAGGGGTGGGGGTACAGTGAGCTCTGGCTACCCTACTTACCGGCGGGAACACAACACAATGGTTATTATGGCCGCGGTGTTCTGTAGGGCGGAGGTACCCCAGTCGGACAGCTCATTTCGGACGGGAGATACCGTCGTGTCCTACCTCCTAATACTCATAAACACGCTGAAGAAAAGTCAGCCAAACGACTCGTTTCATTTTAGACAAGTCTATTACCGTGCTACAGCACCAGGAACCAACGCACGATTGACCACGCTGATATTGCAAGAGTTCACGGTACACGATAACCACGGAACATCAGAGTTCATTTGCTTGTTTGCTACGTTATTAAAATGGAATTACATCTTTTTTTAAACTATATAACCACGTACAGTTTATCTATGAGATTATTCAAGCAGTATAACAGTTCTTTACACCTCAGTATTTATAACCTACCTACCAATATCCTGCAAGAAACTCTACGATAGGACATTATATGAGCGTGGGTGCCCGCTGCACCGCTCCGCCACGCGCGGCACGTCGTCGGAGCTGCGCGTGCGCACGCCACGCGCGCGTGACCGTTGCGCGCACGCACTGCTGATAGCCGTCTATGAACTCCACCATTAATGTAAAGGAGTGACAATAAAGTAATAATGGAAGTTACGTGGGTGTGAGGGGGGGGGGCGCTAGCTGGTACACCTGCTGATGGAGAGATGAAACTCTGCTGGTGATTTTCCGCTCTGGGTTGAGATGTTAGACAGCAGACACTTCGAGATAATGCGTAATACGTAGTGCATTAATTCTGTATAAGTATAACGCGTAAAATAATGCGTAAAGGCTAAACTAAAAAGATGAGAAGAAGTAAGTGAACCCTGGACTTCCAGGAGATGAGCGTGAATATTGGTGTACGGAGCCCGCTGAACTGATATCTTCGAAGTCCAAGCCACCTCATTTGTAAGTCAGTATACTGGTTGGTCTCGCTCTAAGGAAGAAAAGGACTGTTATATTTGAGTTAGATCTATAGACACTATATTATAATCTTGTAGAAATATGAATCAAACCTCGCGTAGGCGCAGGCCTCTTTTTCCGCACTCCGTGTCGCAGACAGCCTTGCGACTTGAACATAGATGATACACCTTATTATAGTTCCTAATATAACTAAGAACGGAATTCACAAACCTAGATTTTTTTAAATACTATGTAGGTGGCAGACAAGCACACGGCCCACCTGATGGGAAGCTGTAACCGTGGCCTATAGACGTGTGCAACACTTGGGTGTCACACACGCGCTGCCTACCCGAAAGGGAAGGGGGAAGGACTAGGAAGGGGTGGGGAGGTTAGGAGGGGATGTAGGGAAGAAGGGGTACAGTGAGCTCTGGCTACCCTACTAACCAGCGGGAACACAACACGATGGTTATTATGGCCGCGGTGTTCTGTAGGGCGGAGGTACTACCCCAGTCGGACAGCTCATTACGGGAGATACCCTCATGTCCTACCTCCTAAGATAATGTGGATCCGCGTTATCACGAAAATTGAAAAAAACACGAAAAGTTACTTTAATCGAACGGATTCTCAGTGGGTCACACAAACTAAACTACACACGATCCTATCATTAGGGAAAACGACTCTAAAACGAGCATACAATATTCACCAAGTTCACCTGATGGTTAGCCAAAATAGTTATTTTCATCATATACCTACCTATTTAACTGTCTGCATGCTCCATACATCTTTTGTAAATGCATACTAAGATATACAAATAATTACACTGAGCGGGAATCGAACTAGCAACCTCTAAAATATCAGTTGAACATTCTACCCAGCAGAGTAATTGACTTATATATTACGCAGTAATGGAAGATAGTAGACTAGGTACTAAAACGCGTCTAAAACTCGCAAAGTATCGCTTACACATGTCGCAAGCGCAGGCGCAGGCGGAGTGCGCACGAGCACCATGGCGCAACTCACACACTGCCGGTAACACTACACTAACCGCAGTGTCCAGATACATGGTTTACCTGCTTAGGTATAATTCACAAGTATTGGGTTCACCAAAAATACTGGTTTATGAACTGTGCTCAAGGTTAGGGCTACCGTTAGCCCTAGTAGAAGCCAGGCCCAAGAAGGTGAAGCCGGGGTGCGAGGGAAATGCTCTATGGGCCACCTTACACCCTGGCGTCAGAAGGCCCTAGACGGCGTGCGGTTTTAGTCGGTAAGAGTCCGACATAACCTGCCCCGCTGGCCGCGGGGTGGGTATCCATGAGAATTTCCGCACGGGAAAAAAAGGCCCAAGAAGGTGGTAGGTACGCCGTGCTTCACCCTTGTTTTTCTTTAGGAAGTGAGGCAAAACCCTCAGTGCACTCAATACTAAGGCCGCCTGTACATGATAGGCGGTCAATGCCTAATGTTGTTCCTAGGGAATTTGTTTCTTAGGGTAGGTGTCCTACCTATTACGGGGAATCCCCTGGTGTTGCACACGTCCATAGGCCACGATGACCGCTTCTCATCAGGTGGGCTGTTTGCTTGTCTGCCACCTAAGTGGTAGAAATGAACATCAAAAACGGAATTCAACTGGAATCAACACAAATTCATATCAGCTGGTATTCCAGCTAGTTCTGAGTTCTCAGTTTCCTAAAGTAGTAAGCTGCTTCGAGTTTTAGTTCAAGACAGCAGACAGCACACGCATTATTCTAAGAACACTATAGAATCGATATCACCAAGTACCGAGAAACTTAATATAAACAACTCGATCTCAATCGTAGGCGTTTTTTAAAGATTAATAACTTGTCTTTGATAACGATAAAAGCCTTTAATGCAGAACTATTAATCACTTTCTATATTCGCGACATCAATCGATGGTTCCATCGAATAATCGTGCAATCGAAAAAATGACAACTTTACAGGAGAAAATAAAAACGTTTAATCCTTAATAATTTTTTTATACTACGTAGACAAGCACATGGCCCACCTGATGGGAAGCGGTCACCGTGGCCTATGACCGTGTGCAACACACGCGCTGCCTACCCTGAAGGGAAGAGAAGAGGGCTAGGAAGGGTTGGGAAGGCTATGAAGGGGTGAAGGGAGGAGGGGTACAGTGAGCTCTAGCTACCCTACTTAGCGGCGGGAACACAACACGATGGTTATTATGGCCGTGGTCTTTTGTAGGACGGATCTTGATTTTCAATGTAGGAAGGGAGGTTAAAACAATGAAAAAGTAAATTGAAATTAAAAAAATATTTTTTTGACTGGTAACGGAGAAAGCGTGCAGCATGTAATAATAGTCACAAACTTAGAATACAATTATTTATGTTTTTTTGACAGTAAATCATGTTGTTTCCGTGGAAAAAAGGAATCAAATCCAAATACAGCCTAATTTGTGGACTAATGATGATTAATGAGGGGGATGGGGTGGAAGGGTAACGGACCGAAAGACCGAGAAAAGAAATCGTTCAATGACTTTTGCACGTCTATTCGATGGAGTCATCGATTTGTGCGCAGGTTCGCTCGTAAAGCAGAACAGTTGGATCTTGATAACTTCGGTTTTGGGTACACTGATTCCTTGATGAGCAGATAATCGTACACGTTAATCATTTTTTGAGGTTGATGGTATTTAGAATACAAATGTGAATACAGATAAACAGTCTTCCGTATACAATATTAGTTTGTGGATATGATATGTCGAAATTCTCCGCTTTTCAATTTAAAAGGTCAGAAAAATCCTACTTCTTAATAGTATTAACGCTGACTGACAAAGTTGGTGAGTTTGGATACTTGTTTTCTTTCACGCAAAACGGCTAAACGGATCTGAATGAAATTTAGCACTGATATAGATTAAAGTCTAGAATAACAAATAGGCTACTCTTTGTCCCGAGAATAGGTTCCCGTGACTTACAGGAACGGGATTCACGTTTTATGGCTACCACTTTCACCCTGTTGAACCGCGGTAGCCTAGTGGTATGGTAATGGACTGCTAAGACGAGGTCTCGGGTTCGATCCCAGGTTACCATGGCACACACCAATGACTTTTCGATGCTTTTCGAAGTTATGTGTGTACTTATCGCAGGTTTATAAGTGCTCGGTTAATGGCAATAGGTTCGCCACCTATTACATTGGGACCTAAACATAAACGGGCGAAATGTGGGTGCTAGCACCTCTGCCTACCCCCCCTTCGGGGATATCTTTTCTATTCTTTCACCCTGAGTTGACTTCATTGAATTACACGCGGGCAAAGCCGCTGGTAAAAGCTAATAAATAATGAAAACCTAGCCTACCTGTACCACTAAAGTGATTAAATTTCTTTCCAAAATGTTACTCTGCCCCGTTGGCATTCGAACTCATCCTTCATTCGTGTCATGATCATGAATGAAATATGTCGATCGTGCGATACCTCACATAAAGACGACTGTACATAATGTATGTATAATATATATTATACCTACATACATGACTGTATGTCTGGTTCTCCTTGTAGAACCGATTAATATTGAAATGAAATGTATACAGCATGTTGTTTTATATTTAGTTTTACAAAATACTTAACTTGATAATTGTGGCGTAGCGGTAGTGCATTCGACTGCTACGACATGAGGCGTGGGTTCGATTCTCACTTACTGCAAATATTTGTATGCATGAATATGTCAATTTGCATTGGTGTTGGTGTTTCTATGTATAAATATATATGTAGGTATTTACAAAAAAAAGTATAAAATATGTTTATACGCATTCTAAAACCCATAACACAAGCTAGTTAAACTTGCTTACTTTTGGGTCTAGAGAGCGCTGTGTAGAATGTCGTAGAATATATTCAATCTGTAGAATATTTACTTACTACAGGTAAATTGGAAGTTTGCATGTAATATTTAATGTTGAAGAATGAGCCTGTTAACATGAAGATTTAATACGGACTATTGTTTTTGGTTGCAATAGGGGTGAAATTGTGATGTATTATGTATTCTATTTCACGAAGGCGGTTTAGCTGTCATTGTTAGTAGTAAAACACTATATACACATTGCTTTTAAAAATGAATTACTTGCAAAGCAATACATTATTGTTCTTACTAACTGCTACCTATATGAATTTCTTTTAACGTGACATGAACTTTCGCACACACACGTATCTACCTATTTACAAGACACAGGTACTACTATTTAATTGTTCACCCGCCTTCGTGAGATAGAATATCTATACAATATTGACATTTTTTATCTCGTTAAATTCAGAAAAAGTCTCAGGAATTCTACTTATATAGGAGAAGTCTCGAAAAGTGGTGCATTGAACCAAAATCTCTCTCAACAGCCTTTTTAGTCGAGTTAAAAATATTCATGCATTATGAAATATTAAGAGTTGGACTCAACCCACGATGGACATCAAACACATTAAGAAATCACCCTGTATTGCAGACGCAACCTACGCTTAGTAACAATACTTACTGTGACAATTTTTCCCCGTTCTATGGCCAAGATTTGACGCGATGACAGCACAATCGCCTTGGTGCGACAAGGTACAAAAATATATGACACATGCATTGATAACAAGTGAATAAAAAAAAAAAAAAAAAAAGAATAATATATTCGATGAGGGTGCTTCTATATTTAGATTCCACCAAGAACCAAGCGATTCGGTGCCTCTTTCCTTTGCCGCACCATAAAGACTTGGAGTTCTTTACCAGCGCATGTGTTTGCTTCATCCTACAGTCCCGGGTCGGAGGCCGTCAAGCTGAGCGCCACCACTTAGCACTAATTGATGTATTTAGTGGTGAGATTTTACGTTAGCTTACCATCAGGCGAGGTAAAGTCATGTTGACGTGTCTAATACTAACTGCGGCCGAGACACTTGTAACAACACAGGGTCAATTCTCATAATAACTTATGTTCAAAATTCAGTTCCATTCATTTACATTCATATTACAGTTTATACATCTTTTTATACTACGTAGGTGGCAGACAAGCACACGGCCCACCTGATGGGAAGCGGCCACCGTGGCCTATTAACGTGTGCAACACTAAGAGTGTCACACACGCACTGCCTACCCTGAAGGAAAAGGGGGAGAGCTGGGAAGGGGTGGGGAGGCTGGGAAGGGTTGGGAGGAGGAGGGGTATAGTGAGCTCTGGCTACCCTACTTACCGGCGGGAACACAACTCGATGGTTATTATGGCCGCGGTGTTCTGTAAGGCGATGGTACTACCCCAGTCGGACCGCTCATTTCGGACAGGAGATACCGTCGTGTCCTACCTCCTATAACGTAACGTAAGAGTAGGTACCTAATTATCATTGTAGTAGAGTTACAAAAGCTCTCACTCGCCGTGCCGATTGAAGTTTGTGATGGCATCTCCCTCTTTCGCGTTATTTTGTCGCTTTTATAGTGCACATAACCTTACTGGAATCGAACCTTGTACTAAATGAGTGCTTCTTGTGGTACTAGTCAACCTTGCTATGGTATCGTCTGCTTTTGGGATATACTATCATTATATTTATTGTAATGATTTAACATTTCGCTTTTTAAACGATAAGGGCCTCGATTCTGCTAAAGGCAAACCACTGACACTGAAAAAAAATACTATTTAATTGTAGAGGGCCGTGTGCTTGTCTGCCACATAAGTAGTAAAAAGAAGTTGATAGTGGTGGGCGAAGATAGGGTGTACTTAGTCAAAACTCCAAAACTTCTCGTTTGAACCTAGATTTAGAGGCCAATCTAGTACAATATCTGCTTCAACCTAGCGTTAATCCCAGTCGCATCCAAAGTTTTCATCTCGGAGTCTGGGGTCCGCTTTATCAGTCTTAACTGCGGAGTTGGCTGGACCTCGATATTTTCCGTGAAGCGACTGCCATCTGATCTTCACAACCCAATGGTGACATTAGGCGATATCGAAGCATTGAAGCTAGACCGTTGTTGTTGGGCATTTTAGGGCTCTAACTAGGGTTTTGCTCCACTGTACCCCTGGTTTATAACCCTGGTGGTACAACGGGTAAAATTGTGCTACATGGTTCCCTTCAGGGGTACATTGGAGAAACTACCCGTAACGACTTCCATAGATGTTTTTATGGCAACCGGGACTGACGGCTTCACGTACTCTCCGAGGCACGACCAGACCAATGCAAATACCCATATTCATGCATACAAATATTTGCACTGAGTGGGGATCGAACCTGCGCCTCCTAGCGGCCGCGTTCATTACAGCTACGCCACAGAGGCTGTCTAATCTAGTACAATATATGAATGAATAATTTGCATCAAAACGAGTCATCAACCGATGGTAGATTGATCTCCTGCGGTACCTACATCTAATCGATGGCTCCTGTCCACGTTATCATGAAACTAATGAGGCGGCTAATGGATTCATTTATCAAATGATTTATGTTGTACTCGTTCTAAAAGAAAGTGACAATTTAGTTCGACAGTTAATTATTGTCATTCAATATGCGTGGTGTGATCGTAGGACGCTGTTGGCAGGCTAGATTTACGTCAAGATAGCAAATAAATTAAAAAAAAAATAAGTTAAACGCTTTCATGCAGTAGAAATTGGATTTTCATTTTTTCACAGTGAAGTATATTCTACTAGTTTTTTTATACTACGTAGGTGGCAGACAAGCACACGGCCCAACTGATGGAGAGCAACACTAAGGGTGTCACACACGCGCTGCCTACCCTGAAGTGAAGGGGGAGGGCTGGGAAGGGGCGGGGAGGCTAGATAGGGATGGGGGGAGGAGGGGTACAGTGAGCTGTCCCTACTTACCTTGGGGAACACAACACGATGGTTATTATGGCCGCGGTGTTCTGTAGGGCGGAGGTACTACCCTAGTCGGACAGCTCATTTCGGACGGGAGATACCGTCATGTCCTACCTCCTTTAAAAGCCCTTTCATTTGATATCCATATTGCGGTAATTGTGGAAAAATACGTAAGCCGCCAATTTTGTAGTGCCATCATGGATTTACAATAATACAGAATAGATTAACTTGTATTGTCACCAGAACTAAAGATATGTGCCAAATATAAGACCAATCCTTCCACAAGGAGGGGGTCAATTTTCAATTAAGTACTAGATTTGACCCAAACAAACAAAGGAGTACCAGGATCGTAGCAAGTGGAAAGATGTATTCGCTACCTACCCCCAATATGTATGAAAATAGTAGTTTCTGATAATGCAAATAGTGAACTTGTCCTACACAGAGAGGGATGGCATAGCCCTTACATTGTGTTGTGCATCGCCGGGAAGAATGCTACCTTGCTCATGCGTCCTAAAATTAAAAAATATAAGTAGGTAAGTATGTTAATATTTGCATCATGGCTATATAAATAGAAATGAATACATCATAAATAACTTATTCCAATATTGCACCTAACCGCAATATGCCGCCTACCTATAAGTAAAGAATTGTAAGATGCGATCATTTCTCAGTATTTTAAATTTAATTGCTATAAGTTACTCATTCAGGTCAATGTTACATTGTTGTTCAATAACTTTATTGTTTGTATACTCACACCTGTTTATTTCTGAAGGGGTAGGCAGAGGTGTTAACAACCCACGTTTTGCCAGCAATTTCTCGATCCGTCAGCTGAGCACTTTTTTACAAATCACGCAACCGGGAATCAAACCCAGAATTTCATTCACACACATACCTATCCAATTTAGTTTAAAACAACAGCAAGTAGGTAAATCCCAACCATGACAAACATGACTTAGGTATTCAACAACCTGGCTCACGTAGGAACTATGATTTTTTATAATATTAATAGGCTCACATTTGACCACAATCTCACCTGTTGGTAAGTGATGATGTGGTCGACGGTGGAGCACTCTAGACTTGAAGACTCTCAGGTTGTAGCTTTCCGGAAATACAGACTCAGGCAGGGCATTCCTCTCTTTAGCAGTACGCACGTGTACTTATTCCTAAATTCCTATTAGTTGCAACAATCATAATTACAAGAGCTTAAATGGTTCATATTTGTCAACAAAATACGTAGTAATTAAATGAGTTCAAGGTATCGAGCCAGCAGATAGCGCTGTAGTTTTCCTGTTAATCAGTTCCAGCGAAACCGAGAATGGCCTATATAAGAAGTTCTAGTCAGGCGGTGACTAAAACGAAAACAATCTAGGTAGAGTTAGAAAAACTGACTGTTTAATTGCCCGCAGCTCCCCCTGTCTGTGTTATCTTAATATATATAAATCTCGTGTCACAATGTTTGTCCTCAATGGACTCCTAAACCACTTAACCGTTTATAATAAAATTCGCACACCAGTTCGATCCAACTTGAGAGATAGGATAGTTTTTGAAACGGATTTCGACGTCCACGCGGGCGGAGCCGCGGGCAACAGCTAGTCTCAAAGTATAACTTAGGTAATGGGTGGTATAACCCTTGTTCTAAATTTCAGATAAATTAGTTCAGCTGTTAGAGTGTGATAAAAACATACAAGGACATTAGGTTTTGTCTGGGTTGGCGGCGCGAGTTCACTTAGGGGGCAAGCACACGGCCCACCTGATGGGAAGCGGTCACCTTGGCTTATAGACGTGTGCAACACTAGGGGCGTCACACTCGCACTACCGACCCTTCATCTAATTCTAAACTGAGTTTCCTCGATCACGATAATATTGATGAAATTATTCTTATTTGGTTAAATGAAACTGTCAAGATTAATTTACATACATAGGTACCTACTTAGTCAGTTAATTAAAAGTGAATTAAAATACATTTCATTATTAAGCGGCTAAAGTAAAATCGTTATAATACCAGTTATTAAAGGATACACGGCCTTATTTACCTTATATAGCTCCCATAAAACCTCAAAAGATTTAATACAACATGTCATGTGTACTAAGCGTATTATACAAAACATTTATTTACTCATGAAATCGAGAGGCAGTCATTGACGACACCGTATTGGGTGACACGCTGCCCTTGTCCCACACAGGGGGTAGGCAGGGTTGTCGCGAAATCAAGACAACTGCCTCAATAACGTCATCATCATGTTAAGGTGTTCCTGGTTGTCTTCAGAGCCAGGATTCCAGTTACTCATTCCAGAATGCTGTCGACCTCAAAATAGTGGCCTCTACCCTGGCGGTTTCGACAGACCCTTTTTTATGCTCTTTTGAAAGAATCTGGTGTTGCGTAAAAACGGAAACACGTGTGGAGATAGATCATTCCAGTTCTTCATGGTGTGACAGAGGAATGAAGAACTGTGAGGTGTATAGAGCCCGTCAAGAGCCTTGATCAACAGCCAACCGCATCTAGAAATCGGTGCTTCTGCTAAACAATGGACGAGGTACGACTTTCCGCTCAGGGTTGGTTAGTCAGACGGCCGTTGATCTTGAATAAGTCGACATGTCATCAACGATGCATGAAACTCAAGCTCCAAAGCGCTCCAAAGGGCAAAGAGCGAATAAGTTGCTTCTAGGCAAACGTGCTCTATCGTCGAGCACATCATCACTTACCATCAGGTGAGATTGTGATCAAACGCGAGCCTATCAACTATAAAAAATACTGTCAAAGGTGCCATTGAAAGTCTAGTCATATCTGCTCAACCCTATAGCTCTGAATTATTTTCCACGGTCCACCATTATGACGGTCCGATGGGTATCGCCAGAGACATATTTACGATCTGATGCAACCGAGCACCGAACCGACTGACCTTACTCACATAATTAGCTATTTTACCTTTTTTATGTACAATGCGAAACGTTTATTGTCATATAAATATTATGTTGTACCTACGTAATGTGTAAAAATAACTTTATGAACATGTATATTTGTTCGACAAATATTTAAAACTGAATTGAGATATGTCACGAACTATATTTATTTAGGTACTTACCTTTTTTATCGTGCGGAAATCCCCACGGATATCACCCCTGTCAGCCACCGGGGATGGTTATGTTGGAATCAAACCGATTAAAACCGCACGCCGTTTCGGGTTAATTACCGGGGTGTAAGGTTCCCAAGGAGGCATATCCCTTGCACCCCAGCTGATTTCGGCTCATCTGCCACCTCAATCTCACCTGATGGTAAGTATTCACTCGTGACTTGAAAACTCCCAGGTTATAGCTTTCCGGAAATACAGACTCAACCAGGAACCCAGGAAGTGGAACTATTAAGACATTATTGGTCCTGCATCGCACAAAGAAAGTCCTCACTATGGCTAGTTACAAATTCCTAACGTCGTGGGGTCCTAGGTGTGATCACCTAGCCAACTCTTTACTTATCCTATTACTTATTTGCATACCTACTTGCGAAGTCACACACATACTTACTTATCTTACTGCTATTTTGGAATGTCCTTCATTATCATAGGTAACTAAATATTAAGTTAATTTAGATGCAGTCATCAGAGATTGTACCAAGTTTGATTGTGAATTAAATGTGTTTATTGCACGCAAAGACATATAAATAATCGTTACAATAATGGCGGTGGATAACCATGTGTGAGTGAAATTTGGGTTTCAACGTGTTACCCAAAGATTGAAATGTGATTCCTGGATTTTTTTCTTGCTGTCAGGTAGTTGCAGATTTGACTCCCCGGTAGGCCAGTTTTATTTTTTTCTGTTAGAAGTTTTCAATAGCAGAAAACACGGACAACGAAATGAAATGAAAATAGAGCATGTCTTGTGTAGTGACAGCCTGTCACTCAATAACACTTTGGCTGGGGAGTCGAACCTGGAACTGCCTATTAATAGTCTGTATTTTATCTTCGTCGTACACGCAAAGTACCTAGTTAGCTGCACAAAACCAGACCAACACATCTTCGCAAATTTATAATAGTTATATGGATATTATGCAGTAGTGACACAATACACGCTTTGTTATTGCAACCGGTTAGTGCAGATACCCGCCGCCCTTCAAGGTGCCTGGCTTCTTGTACGCAGAACAAGCGCTTACGCATCTAGAGCCATCATAGCTCTGTATTCACTGTAGAGAAGTACCTACCTATTTGTGTAACAATTATAAAGTTCTTCTTTCGTGTCAATGATTCATCAATTTATTCGGGCGTAGAAATTCTGCCATCTTGACCGCGCTGTTAGTGGCCTTGTTTAGGTCATCTTGACTGCAGGCGGTAAAGGCATAAGGGACAGGAAAGTAGGTGCGACATTGACTGCACAGAGGCTCCGCAGTCACATGGGGTTTTAAGCCCGGATCTCGCATATGCCACCTGCATAGGTTTTGTCTTGACCAGGCAATCATAAAGTAAAAATTATAAAGTAGGTACCTAGCTGTTTCTGTGCATGTATATTGTAGATATTTGAAAAAAAAAGGTCATGTTACATGAACATAGCCAGTGTAGCAGGCGCACCGGCTTGCATGCAGGGGGATTGGTTTGGCCCTGAGGGTCTTGGTGGGGCCTCGTATAGGTATCCTGTCTTGGGAAAACTCAATGTTCAACAAAACTCTACTTAATTTCAATCTCAAATACCCAAACATCGTGTTGCACATCGTAAACTTTCGTTTCAAGTTTCAGTCACGTCGTGTCTCCAGATTGGTCACAGATGTTTTTTGTGCTCGAAGCATGGCACATAGCCTTACATAAGTCTAGAGAATCGATTGCAATTGGTTGTATTAGCAGTAATACGCTGTTTTTCACTCTCGTTAAGGCGTCAATCGTGTGTCGTGACAAGTCCATACTATCTGCACTAACTGTGTCACACAGGGTTGGCATACGCGGGATTTCTATTTATTTAACTCCTATTTTTTAATTTTAAAAGTAACAGCTAGGGGCTTAACATTTGTTTCAAAATTTTGTTGAAATCTCCTGTAATTTAGGAATAACTACAAATCCCTAAATTACAGACAACTTTATAGATTTTTCATAAAATAAATCTCACGTTTCGGTATTCCCAGAGATAGGCAGGTGTTTTTTTTTCATTATTTTTTTATTCATGATAGACTTACCTACGTTTGACCTCAATCCCACCTGATGGTAAGTGACGATGTGGTCTACGATGAGTGTTTATGGTCAAGAGTGAATCGGAGGGACCACGAGCGAATGCGATTTACTCGTGGTCCCCCCAGGGGAAAATCACAGGGGGACCACGAGTCCGGCGCGGAAGCACGCTTGCCTAGAAAGTACCTAGCTAAATAAAATAGATAAAACTTTGCCAATTATAAAAAAAATATGTAACGGTCCTTACACACTTCATAAGCTACTGTCTGTAGACCTTTCATGTAGACCTTCTGACCTTGTGGTTTTTTTTTATATAAGTACTCGTTGGAAACTGCCTTCTTGGTAGGTATTGTCTTTCCAGTCTTGAAAAAGAGCACTTTTCCCAAACGATTATACAGTTGATTGATGGAACTTGGCGGAACTTGCGACACATATTGAAAAATTACTTGTACTTTTCCACAATATTTATCATAGGTGTTTAATAATTGTCATTCAGAACCCCTAAAAAATCGCGAGGCGAATCTGGTCAGGTTTAACGTAATAAACTTTGTGGAAAAGTACAAGTGGTTTCATTAAATATATTCTGCCCAACCCTAGACAGCCGGCTGGTGTACCCATACCGGGCAGTGGCATATGTCTGCGGCTCCGCGGCCATATGGCGCCGTTTGCCTCATCACCACAACACACCTCAGACTCAGGTCATTGCGGCCTGGATTAGGCAAATCTATTCTTTAAAATATTAAACACTAACTATGTAGTTTTTCGTGAGACTTGATTGACCTTTTATACATCTTAAAATATTGAAGTGCAGACGGTTAGAATTAACACGAACGTCAGGAACGAGGAGTAATGATTAGTAAAGAATTCAGGGATTCGATGACGATAAAACGTTGAGGAGTGAATAGTATTGCAGTTGCTAATTATAAAAATAACATGTCTATAACATCCATGCAATTATTATATTGTAATACAACTTACAGATCAAATAACAGAGAATATGGTTTTGTTATTTTAAAGCTTACAGACGCATAAATGTTTTAATTCAGCAAGTATTTCTCAATGAAGTCCTCCGTCACCTCCAGGTTCCTATTTTTAAAAATCTCACACTTGACGGCGTGAGCCAACACTGGCTCCGATCTGTCATGGTTGATGTGCTTGTCATACGTCTCAGGATCATCAAATGTCTTTTGAGCTGTTTTCGGATCCATAAGAGTGAAAGGAAAGATAGTAATGGCCTCAAACATTCCTACTATTCTAGCAGTTTCACACCATTTTAAAAAGTTTTCTTTATTATAACCTAAGTCTTGTATTCTCTTCTTAGAATCAGGAGTTAAATTCTCGATAAATGTAGAATAATATCTATCAAAGACTTCCTTCTCGTGCTGTTCACGGAAACTCCTATCAGTAGTGAGGTACAGGAATATCATGAGATCGAAAGCAGGCGGCACGTAACGCATGCATTGGAAGTCAATCAGCAAGGCGCTTGTTGGAACACCGTTGTCATACTTGTACATTATGTTGTTCACCCATAGGTCCTTGTGTATCAACACATTCACACTGTCTTCATATTCAGTCAAGGTGTCGCATGCTTTGAGAAACAATTTATACAATTTAGACTCTAATCCTGGCAGATTACGGTATGATTTTGTAGAGAAGCTTTTCACGAGATTGGCTGACAGTTTAGCGGCTGCTTTAAGCCAGGGGCAATCAAAATACGTGGACTCGTTCAATACGTGACCGAACTCATCGAAAATTCTGTAAGGACGCTTCTGATCGATGCTTTTCCTTGATTCATAATTAACGAAAGAAGCATGAAAGCGCGCAATCGTTTCTGTTGTCAAAAAAATGTGTTCTGAATCCAGTGTCTCGAGAAAATGTCGACATGAGTACCCAGCAATATTTAAATCTGGCATCACAATGAGGGAATCTGTGTAGATGTAAGCTCTCAGGCCCCATGGGTTTGGACCTGTAAAGACAATTAAATTATTAAGATTAAACCAGCCATCCTCCCCTTTACTTGCGTATCCAGAACGACACATGCTGGGCTGGTATTTATTGGGCTTTTTTCGACTGTGTTCTATGAAACATTCATGCTTTGAATTTTCCTATGGAAAATCCAATACACTTTGTCGTACTAGTCAGACTATACCAACAAGCGTTTTTACAAACAACAGAGGTTATCAAAAATTTCCTATACAGAACTACACGAGCCCGGCTGAGGTATCACCCTCACACAGTGCAATCAATTTCACCAAGAATCAAGCGGTTCGGTGCCTCTTTTATTTGCCGCACCATAAAGACTTGAATTCTTTACCAGCGCATGTGTTTCCTTCTCCTATAGTCCCAGGTCCTTTAAGCGGGGCGTGAAAAGGCATTTGATGAGGCCATCAAGCTGAGGGCACTACCGATGTATGTAATAATGACCCCGGTCCTGAGACTGTACCTTTAGCTTACCGTCAGGCGAGGTGAAGTCTTTTTGACGTGTCCTATATAAAAAATGCCAGGGTATATGTAACCCATCACTGGTTACATATACAAAGGATTGTATTTTTTATTAAATCCACACTTAGCTACCATTATTTAAATTTTCTAATAATTTAAACAGCTTCCTAAATATAGTATTTACTTAGATAACACTACAGTAGCTATATAGGTGTGTCTATCTTTTTAAAGCACCAACTTACCATCATCACAAAATTCCTCCAGAAGTCGATACATCAGCATTTCGCGCCTGAAGTAATTACATCCATCAATAAAATCACTCTTAGGCTTATTGCCTGTTGGAAGACGCTTTATGAACAGATGCACTTTCCTCAGTTCCCCATGAACATCTACGTTCAGCACAGCCTTCATATGTTCACCAAGGAAGCCGGCGATACCGTCCACTGCCGGCCTCACTCCACCCCCCCTCAAGACCCAAGCGACATCATCCCCTATGGCACGATTCACTATATGATGAATCTGTTTTTCGCTCAAGATTTCTTCGAGAACCAGGCTTCGTACTTCTCCAACCATCTTGGTATTTTAATTTGCTATCGATTTAACAATACATTTTATACTCCAATTTTATGTTTGAGTTCCTTTATCATTTGATCACAGTGTTAATTAATAGGTGCTAAAAATATACCCAACTATAGCTGGTGCCCACGGCTCCGCCCGCGTGAATATCGCTTATTGCAACCTTTGGTCATAAATCTCCGATTCTACTCCACCAATCATACGACTGATTTCAGTCTGAACAAGTCCTTCGCATCAAAATCCGTGTAGTCTTTACATCCAACGCGAACAGACAAAGCTATAAGCAGACAAGAAATTACAATAAAATAGTTTTGTCCTCAGAAAAACCGAAAAACCGCGGTAGCCTAGTGGTTTGGGTAATGGACTGCTGAGACGAGTTCTCGGGTTCGATCCCAGGTTCACCATGGCACACACCAATGACTTTTCGAAGTTATGTGTGTATTTATCGCAGGTTTATTAGTGTCTCGGAGAGCACGTTAAGCCGTCGGTCCCGGTTGCCATACAAACATCTATGGCAGTCGTTACGGGTAGTTGGAGCCCACAAAAGTCCAACCAGTCTAACTTGGAACTTCGATATCGCCATTGGTCATAATGACCATTGGTTGTGGAGGTCACATGGCAGTCGCTCCACGGAAAATATCGAAGTTCAGCCGCATCACAGTTAGACTGGAAAGCCGACCCCAACTAAGTTGGGAAAAAGGTTCAGTGAATGATGATGAGTTTTGTCCTCAGAATCGCTTTTATAACCATAACCCGAATACTTTTTTAATAATCTCCAATGTACAGACAACACATTTACAATTTTATAATAGTGATAGATGGCAAGTGAAGTGATAAGAATTGTGCATATTTATTGTCAGAATCAATATGCATACGTATCGCGTATCTTACACAATTATTGTTTACCTAAGAATTAGAACTGCTACTGTTGCGCTTGCCAACATCGAGTCTAAATAAATAGTCAATTGATATTTGGTAAATACCTATTGTATAATTATTGTCTCTACTTAACATACTGTTATTTTGTTTGTTTTTTGCGGACGACCTCAGCTGTCACTCGCTATTCGAAGCTGAGATGAAGCTAAGCGAAGCTAAGCTGCAAAGAGACATTGATAGATTTACTTTTCGAGATCACATTATACGCTGCTGTAAAAAAGCTTTTAGATATCACTCTACCTCTACCTCTACCTCTACCTCTATCTCTATCTCTATCTCTATCTCTACCTCTACCTCTATCTCTACCTTTAGGTAGTGGGTATATTTTCTTATATTTTAAAAATGTAGGTGCACTATCACATTAAGTTTCATCCTGTAATGGTAAAGTAAATAAATAAGCCGCATTGTGTGTATCTACTGATAACATTTCAATATCACTAAAACTTCATTTTTCCACTAAAATTTGTTAGTGCATAGGAACAGAAATGATTACGATAAACTGTTACAGGTGGAGTGGAAACTGTGAGATAACATTTATGACACTCAGATAATTCAAACCTTTATTAAGCGATGTTAACTGAATGGATATGATCGCGGCCTCTTCTCAGAGGTACCTATCGAGTTCGAATCCAACAGTACCAAAGTGAATTTCTAAGTAACTGTTTTTGTATAGTTTGACTGACTGACTGACTGATGGATCAACGCACAGCCTAAACCGCTGATTGTAGAGACTTGAAACTTGAAGAGTGTGTTCTTCGTATGACGAAGACATCTGTTAAGAAAGGATTTTTCGAAATTTTGCCCCTAAGGGGTGAAAAAAGGGTGCAACGTTTGTAATTATAGGACAATACGATTCTTTGGCCCAATCGACTTCAAATTTTACATAAACACTTTAACGAAGTATTAGGTAGGTACATGTATTGTGTTATATTATATTGAAATTCATCCCGTAACGGGGTTAAAAGCGGGTTGTAAGTTATTTTGGGGTTGATTTCCTGTATTTTAGGACACTATTGCTCCAGAACACAGCTGCCCGATCGCGCACTATGACCAACAAAACGATATTGCTCCCAGTGTCGCGTGATTTGCGCCAAAACGGCAATGACACTCACGCCCTTGGAAACTATGAGAACCACGAAAGTTACATTATCGCTACAAGTAAGGAAGTGCTTTAGGATAGTTATTACATATTTATCTCGTTTTTGTATTTTTTGCAAAAGTGACAGTGTAGCACCGGGGGTGCGACATATTGAAAATATCAAAAAAATAAATGGCATGTGATAAAAAAAATGTCTGTCTGTCTGTTTGTCTGTTTGTTCAGGTATCACGCAAAAACTACCGGTTCGATCACAATGAAACTTGGTATAATTATTCTTTAATATACCTACTGGGCACCACACTGGGTACCTACTTTTTATCGGCGTGCGGTTTTTATGAGGTCAGTCTTAACCACTCCTGATGGCTGACGGAGATGGTATCCGAAGGAACTTTCCGCACGAAAAAAGGAATTTGAAACAGAATTCGGAATCCACGCGGGCGGAGCCGCGGGCAACAGCTAGTGTATCATATAAATAAAACACAGTAGGTACACAACACCATGTAGTTAAAAAAAATCGTTTCAATTCAGCACGTATCTCTCAACGAAGTCCTCAGTCACCTCCAAGTTTCTTGCTTTGAAAATCTCACACTTGAGGGCGTGCGCCAACACTGGCTTCGACCTGTCCCTGTAGGTATACTCATCAAACGTCTCAGGGTCATCAAATGTCTTCTGAGCAGTCTTCGGATCCATCAGGATAAAAGGGTTAATAGTAATAGCGTCAAATATTCCAACTATTCGAGCATTTTCGCACCATTTCAAGAAGTTTTCTTTATCGTAGCCTAAACCTTCTATTCTCTTCTTAGATTCAGAAGTTAAGTTCTCAACGAATGCAGAATAATATCTGACAAAGACTTCCTTCTCGTGCTGTTCACGGAAACTCCTATCAGTAGTGAGGTACAGGAATATCATGAGGTCGAAAGCAGGCGGCACGTAACGCATGCATTGAAAGTCAATCAGCAAGGCGCTGGTTGGCACACCGTTGTCATACTTGTACATTATGTTGTTCACCCATAGGTCCTTGTGTATCAAGACGTTCACACTGTCTTCATATTCCGTCAAGGTGTCGCACGCTTTGACATATAATTTATTCAATTTAGATTCTAAGTCTGGCAGATTACGGTATGATTTTGTAGAAAAGGTTTTCAAAAGATTCGTCGACAGTTTAGCCGCTGCCTTAAGCCAAGGACAGTCACGGAAAGAGGGTTCGTTCAATATGTGACCAAATTCTTGGAAAATTCTATATGGACGCTGTAGATCGATGCATTTCTTAGTTTCATAATTAACAGAAGTTGCATGAAAACGTGCAATCGATTTTATTGTTAGAAAAACGTGCTCCGAGTCCAGCGTTTCAAGAAAAGGTCGACAGGAGTACCCAGCCAAAGTGACATCAGGCAACACGATGAGTGAGTCTGTGTAGATGTAGGCTCTCAAGCACCATGGATTTGGACCTATGAACATAGATTATATTACTAACTGGAGGAGCTAAAATTAATAAAAAGTTAACCCTGGAACACCTAGGTGAACCATACCAACATAGCTGTACCACGGATCAGAGAGGAATTATTTTACTAAGTAGGTCAGGTTTATTTAAATGCTCTAAGGGGTGTGTAGTTGAGGACTTGAACGCGGCGACATGACCGGCTGTCAGTGTCGCCGAATTTTGGGCAGCACAGCACGCATATAATTAAACAACCAGCATAATTATTGCCATCAATTCGAAGAATACTTTCGAGCGATCCTGACGTTTGCAAACCCACTATCTCGATATAAAAATACAACCTTGAAAATTTTAAATATTCGTATGTGGAAGATGGCCAGTTAAGTGCCCGAGGAACTGACAATTTTTTTTAGGTGTAATAAAATCATCGAGAACTAAAATACCTACTTACCATTATCACAATTGCTCTCCAGAACACGATACATTAACGTTTCACGTTTAAAAAAGTTAAATTGGTCAATATAGTCAGCCTTAGGTTTGTTGTTCTCAGGAATACGTTTTATGAACAGATGCACTTTCTTTATCTCCCCTCCGATGTCCACGTCCAACACAGCCTTCATATGTTCGCCAAGGTAACCCGAGCTACCATCCACTGACGGTCTCACTTCACTCCCTTTCAAGACCCACGCTACATCCTCTCCAATGGATTGATTCACAATATGAAGTATCTGTTTTTCAGTTAAGACTTCTTCAAGGACCATCTGTCGTGTCTCCCCAACCATTTTGGAATTTTAACGTATTATCAGTTTAATGATGTTTTATATAGTACAATTTATCTTAGATATACTTTATCTTCTCATTGTTAAAATACTTTGTTGCTAAAATATGCCTTATGGCACGTTATAAAAGTTGTGCTAATCTTTGTAATAAATTTATATAGGTACCTACCTATTATCATATTGGAGATCTATACATATAATAAATCTGTAACCGATCGATGTCTGTACATGAAAGATATATAAGAAAAAGAATTATTAGGGGACTTTATGAATGTAATAGATGCCAAAACAATGATTTTTAGAATTTTTGTCTGTTTGTCCGCAAATTTTTGTGTGAGCAAAAATCAAAAACTACTGGAGGGATTTTGATCAAACTTGGTAGGATTATAGTTCATAGTTCTGGACTACATATATTATAGGCTACTTTTTATACAAGTTGATACCCGTGGTCCTTCGCCCGCGCTTCGATTTTAGGTCGTTTTTGGTCATATCTCTGGTTCTACTTAATAATTACAACCAAACATACGGTAAATTTTTAGTCTAAGCAAGACCTTTCTAATAGAAAAACCGCATCAAAATCCTTTGCTATTTTTCGTCCCTCACAATAGCGATGGACGTAAAAAGTACTGAACGGGTTTTGATGCGGTTTTTTTTATTAGAAAGGTCTTGGTTAGACTCAAAATCTTACGTATATTTGATCACAATCAGCTGATTAGAACTGGCGATACAGTAAAAAAACGCGAAAATCGACGTCCACGCGGGCAGAGCCGCGGGCAACAGCTAGTCATAAATAAGTGGTATTTACTGGAGGATCAGTCAGTGTGCAGTTTATTGTACAAGCCCATATCTGGTGATATAAACTCGTTTGCACCGGTCACTCTGATTCTCTCTCGACCTTGATACTATAAACCTGTATTTATGTGCGGAAACCTTTACTTCGCCGGAGCTGACGGCGAGGTGATAGTCCAGGTATAATTCACGGCATCCAAATTGGCAAGATTTTGGAGTAGTGTGGGCCCCACTACTGCAAAACAATGCCAAGTTAAATGCTGTACACTATATACTTGTTTATATGCGACGCATTTTGCCACAAACAAGTATAGTGTCAAGGTTTTGCAGTAGTGAGGGCCCACACTAGTCCAAAATCTTGCCAAGTTAGATGCCGTGAGCTATAGGTTAGAACATACCTGGGACGCCGACAAATCTTGGGCTGCCAACGTTAGCGACCCCGACCCACATAAATAGGTGCGCCCCCAACCTGGGTGTGCTTCTAAGGGTGACGAGACGGCTAGAAAGAACCGTTGTCCCTGGCCCGGAGGACGAATAGAGGCTGAGGATCGTTTTACGATCTGTATGTTCCCTCACAGGTTGTAGAAATCCCGATACCCCAAGCACTTGCCCAATACACAATGGGTAAAGGACCCAAGACACTCTTTCGTAGGTATATAGGTGAGTACTGACTGTGTTCTAATACATGCTGAGTTATATAAGTTGATAGTACAAGTACCTTAAGAAGATAACAGCTGATCCCAGCTTGGTAACTATTTACAAAAGTACGTTGAGGCACCTACCTAAATTTATGTCACCTTTATCGTAATACCCTACACTTCTAATTAAGTTTTATTATTATATTTCCTTTTATAGCAGGTACAGTACTGTCTAACCTATGTACTTAGTTATCTTCTGCGTCGTAGGTCGCTGTGATTGCGTGCGCGTCATTTACGGCCGAAATCCTCCATATTTTTTATTGTCGGAGTTAGATATAAAATGACGCGGTGTTATATATTGCCCCCCCCCCCCCCCCCTCTATTCCGGGGGCATGACGGGGACACCATGGTTCACAAACCCGAGGGGGCCATCTCGAATCCGGAGATAGCCCGGGTAAGCCGGGGTGCTAGGAAAATGCTCTATGGGCTACCTTACACCTTGGCGTCAGAAGACCCTAGATTTTGCGGTTTTAGTCGGTTAGGGTTCAACATAACCCGCTGGCCGCGGGGTGGGTATCCATGATGATTTCCGCACGGAAAAAAGGTAGATACGCACAATAATAGAAGAGTACCAACATTTATTAAAGAAACTAATAATAATAAAATAAATAAATTATTATTATTATTCCAATTAACCCTTCTAGCTAGGATGGGATTAAGTAAAATGCGTAATAAAATTTCACTTTGTAATAAATTACTAGTTACACCAAATATGTTTCGGTGAATTCCTCACACGCGTCCAGATTCCTCTGCTTGAAAATTGCATGATTAAGGGCATAAGTCAAAACTAGCTCTGACCGATCCTCATTAAAGTTTTTCTCGTGCGTCTCAAGGTCATCAAAGCTGAACGTCTTCTCTGCAGTCTTAGGGTCTAAAAGAACGTACGGAAAGAGGCCTATTGCTTCAATCATACCAAACAACCTTCCTTTCTCACACCATACCAAGAAGGTTTCTCTGTCGTACCCCAACTCGCCAAGTCTTTGTTTAGAGCTTTCATTCAAATTTTTAGTAAAGATACAATAATAATGATCCAATACTTCGCCTTCACGCGCCTCTCGAAAGCTTTTATCCGTAGTGAGATACAAAAATGTCATCAAATCAAATGCTGGTGGTCCGTAACGCAAATTTTGAAAGTCAATCAGAATAGCATTAGTTGGAACTCCGTTTTCATACTTAAACATTATGTTGTTAACCCACAGATCTCGATGTATTAAGGTATTCACTGTATCCTTGTATTCTATTAAACTGTCACATGCTTGGAGATACTTATTGAACAATTTCGTCTCCAAATCTGGCAGGTCTCGATACCATTTCTCAGAAAACGTTTTTAGGAGATTTGCCGACAGTTTAGCAGCTGCTTTTAGCCATGGAGAATCGCAGAATATTGGTTCTGTCAACAAATGACCAAACTCCTGAAAAGTACTGTATGGGCGTTCGAAACAAACACTTTTCTTCGTTTCATAGTTAACGAACGCTGCATGAAACTGTGCAATAGATGTTGTGGTCACGAAGACATGTTCGGGGTCCAGGGTGTCTAGGTAAGGCCTGCACGCGTATCCTTGGAAGGTGAGATCCGGCATTACGATGATGGAATCAGTGTGGATGTAGGCCCTCACGGAAAAGCGCGCTGGATCTACAAGAGATAGTGTACCGTATTATTATGAACTAAAAACTTGTGGGTAGGTAATCAAATTTAATGTTAGCCACTGCTGTTAGTGACTCGCGCAAGTCTGGACCACACTCGTTCCAGTATACTTGCACAAGTCTAGGCATGCACAAGTAGGTAGGTACTTATTAACTGGCATTGGAATTAACTTATTCTGTTCGGAAATTCTCAGTTCCTGCACGAGTCGACAATCGTGGGAAATTAAGAATTAGGTACCAATCGCCGACATCATAAACTCACAGGAGCTTTTGCGCCTCCACTTCGCACATTGGTAATATCCAAGAACATTAGAAATTTCCTATCCTTGGTAATATCATTATTGACAGATAATAATATATCATTCCATACGATGTCAAGCGAGCATTTATTGTGCGCAAAAATGAGTTTAAAAACTAACACTTGGGTGCATTACACTCACCATCTTCAGACATCTCCTCCATTAGTTCATACATCAAAACCTCGCGTCCAAAGTAATGCTGTCCATCAATAAAATCGGCCTTTGCCTTGTTATCCACGGGAAGACACTTCCAGAACAGACGAACTTCCTTCGCCTCTCCTTCAACATCCACATATAGAACAGCTTTCATGTGCTGACTGAGGAAACCGGCTATGCCGTCCATTGCTGGTTTTACTTCACTACCTTTCAACTCCCACCGAACATCATCCCCAAGGGATTGGCACAAAATTTGCTGGATTTGTTTTTGACTCAAAATTTGTTCTAGCACGAGACGTCGAACTTTCTCAGACATTTTGGGTCTGTGATGTTAATTTAAGTAGATAACTTTATTTATAGTAGTTATTATCAATTTCTTGGCGTTGTTGTCCTTATCATGATTGACCCTAGGTCAATTCATTCCCGTTGTGCCAATAAACTCTAGGCATAGGGTTCAACCTTATAAGCTCTTTATAAGTGCTGCCCATTTCTACTTCAAGTGGCTCATAAGTGAAGGTTGTTTTGTCTAGTCGAGGAAACCCATTATGTAGCAATATGCAGAACTACGCTATCTCACATTTGCCACGACATTTATGACAGACTTCTATTTGTAAGGGTCAATTTATACTAGTGCAGAGTCGAAGCGCATCGAAGCGTCAAAATCCATCAAATCTATCAAATTCCAATCAGCGTTGGTCACGCGCAGACGCGCGAATTCCGAAGAATGCGCGCGTCTTTGTAAAATCTCAGAAGAAATGTGTGCGTTACGTTGTGGAGTTAAGGTTGAATTTGTTATGTTCAGTTTTGGATAGACGCTTCGATGCGCTTCGACTCTGCGCTAGTATAAATTGACCCTAAATGTCGTGGCAAATATTGTATTAATTCATCCCATCAAATTCATTTAGGTAAATGTTAAGGTACGCTATGGGAGGGGGGGGGGGGGAGGTATCCATAGGGATTTCGGCACGAAAAAAAATACACTGTAACTATAGCTCCATTCTTCTTCCTTGTTCAAACGACCTCATTTGCAATCGTCATGGTGGGAGGCTTAATAAAAGTAGACCGTTTTATAAATAACTATATTTATTAAACAATAAAATATTTGTAATATGAATCAAATATTGTATACACAACTACATACATCCAAAGCATACTAATATCTGTTCACTTTGGCAAGCTAATATTTTACAATATGGCAACATTTGGCTAATATGCGCGAGCGCAGATTTCTGTGCTCAATCATTCGTTTTATATTTTAGTCTTTTTTATTGTCTTTTTGGTTACAAATTATCTGCACGCCCTTTAAAATGGGTACCTGCTGGAGACTGTAGTTTTGTGTAAACATTCATAAAAATATATTACGAAATACACATGACTAAAAATTCGTTATTTTTTAAAAGTAAACGTACGAAGTGACATGGAGGGTAGTTTCATTCGAAAGAAAGACATTACAAAAATTGGCACAGAATGTAAAAAAAATAAGCGTTGACAAACGCCGGCCGCTCAGATTGTATTAACTCAGAAGTGGTTTGTACGAATCACACTAGTGACATTGAGATTTTTAACGTTTTTTTTTCACAAAATGGGTACTTCACACTGCATAATAAATGCTTGACTTACAACTAAAATAATATCTATACATAATATTTAGATAACAGTATAATAAAGCTTGTTGGAAGAGAGTTGCATCGGGAAGACAATCGAAAACTTAAACTAACGTATAATTAAAATAACAATTAAATACTTTACGCTAATATTTGAATGTATAAATAAAATCAATTTTAATTTGCTCTATACGTAAGTGGAGATGTAAGCACCGTGCTACAATGTGAAATGTAGCATTTTATTAGCTGTGTCCGAATTTTTTTTTGCGCAGATTTCGAACTAGGTTTAAATTTTTTACGAAGATTTTATTACAATACATTGCAAAGAACTTCTTTTTTTGTTTTATAGTCGATAGTCTCGCAATTGACCACAATCTCACCTTATTTTAGAAAAACTTAGGACATACGTTTTTTTTTTAAATTTAGTCCGCCGGATTGACCGCACCTCGCCTGATGGTAAACTGAGGTGAAGTCCAAAAAATAGTGTTCACCATTTCCAAGGGATGCCCCTAGAATGGTGATTTCTACCCGAACGGCCTAAGCGTACGACGTAGACTAAGTTACGTCATATAACATCATCTATCTATAGTAAAAATACCATCGAAATCGGTACAGCCACGTCGGATATTACCCAGAACACAGCATGATCTTTTTTGCAATATATGTAGCATGGTGTTACCTCAACACAAAAAACATCTTATACAATAAAACTTGGGAAGAAATTGATTTTACTCGATATAAAATTATTAGCTACTAAGGCACTACGGTTGAGCTCAGCGCCAATAGATGGCGCTGGATGCAAACGAGGTCATAATGGAATAAACATTATAATACTTTTTAGTTTTGAGCAAACTTTAAACTATAAAAATAATTTGATTGCAGCGAATCCTACACTATGTGAATTTAAAAATATATAAAACTATGAAATATTATCATTGTTATTTTGATATTTTATATCACAACACTTGTAATATTTTGTTGGAAGACTGTAGTTTATAAATTTTCTAAAGAGTTTTAATTTCTTGCAAATTCGAGTATATCAAGGAGGCTACCGAAACTTCGGACCCATAAGAAATACTCACATAATACGTAACATTAACCCATGTAGATACCATGAAATTCCCAAGTGGACCATCTGAAAACCGTAGATGGCCCAGGGTCAGCCAGGGCGCGAAGGAAATGCCTACCTTACACTCGGCGTCTGCAGACCAAAGACGGCGTGCGGTTTTAGTCGGTTCGAGGCGACATAACCGCTAGCCAACAGGCGGGTAACCTTGGGAATTTCGCACAAAGATTTCTCCCGGAATTGTTTAGATCGAACGGAATGTTCTGTGGCATATTCGAGTCCGATTGTGGGATAAAAATGTTCCATGGGATTGCTTGAAACTTCAGTCCATAGTTACGGAAGTTTCATGGTATCTATCTGGTGATGGACTACACAGTTTATAAAAGGCTGTGTATAAAACTATTTATCACTCATATTCTACTAAACAGGGTCAATACTCGTGCCATCTCGAAACGTTGGTCATATAACAATTACTGGCAAGACACATGTACACTTGTTAAATATTAAGTTATATAATTCTATTATATTTATAACATGAATAATTTTAGAAATAACCATATAACCGGAAGATAAACCGGAAAAAATACTATTTTAGAAATTCTACATTTAATAAAAAAAAATTTTTTAAAAATAACCATGCAACCGGAAGATTAACCGGAAAAATACTATTTTAGAAATTCAACATTTTAGTTCAAAAGGCAAATAACATGTCTATCGTCCAGTCTGTCGCCCAGTGATGAGTTTATGCCACTTTGAGTAATAATTATTTATGCTATAACGCCAGGACCCGTAGACAAGTGTCAAAAGTCTAAATCGCTAACGAATAGAATAGATTAGGTCGAGCAATCACACTCCAGCTCGTGATTCCGGCGCGGCGCGCGCATATACACCGGTGACGAGCTTGGATGTGATTGGTCGACCTAATCTATTCGTTTCCTTAGCGATTTACGCTGTGACACTTGTCTACGGAGGCAGGGCATCTACATGCCTATATAGATGGGTTTATGCCCGAAATTAATCATGCAGATCGTATCAAATGCCCAGACAGGGTATAAACTCCTCAGTGCTATCGCCCCATCACTCCGGTCAGCATACTATTCACGCTGACGTTCCTCTTACAACTATTAGCTAACAATATAGTATAAAACAACATGTATATAACATTGTATATATCTCAGTCTCTTACGTTATAATACAGCTACCATAAACAACTCTGTTATATTGCTTGGAAGACTTACAACTATATATAAGGGCACTATAATAATAATAATATATATTTATGTATAATAAGTATGTATTTACAAAAAAAAAGTATATAAGTATGTTTATCAGCATTCTAGAACCCATAACACAAGCTAGTTAAACTAAGCCCACTTTGGGTCTAGGGAGCGATGTGTAGAATGTCGTAGAATATTTATTAAATTTATTTATTTATTATTTATTTTATATACTTATATACTTATATATTTCGTCAGTACAAAATACATTTACAAATTATTAAATCATATTAATGTATTTTAATTCAGAATATAATTAATCGACAGATGTTTGTATATTATACCTATTTTTTTATAATATTTGTATATTTTTATGATTTTTGATCGGTCAAATTTAACATTCAAGACGAGACTTGTCCAGATAGCTCAGTTGGTCAGAGTATTCCTCCTATAAGGGACTGGTTACGGGTTCAAGTTCCGTCTGGGTGTTTATTTTTCGATCGAAAATCATTAGGCAAAGTTGGCAAATTAGTTGCTTAAAAATTTTTGGAATTGTAAAATTTTAAGGTTTCATGTTTTTTTGTATTAGATACAATAGTAAAAATGTATAGTTATACAAATGCAGATCTATGTTGTAGTCTTTTAATAGGAATGTGCGTGTGATATATTTTATTGTTACAGGAATGTTCAGTTAATTGTAAATTTTCGTTGTATATAATATCAGGGGTTATTTATTTAAGTACTTATTATATATTATATTATATTAGTGTTATAATAGTGATTTTCTTATAAGATTTTTGAGTTATTTGTAATTTAAATTACATATTTCTATTTTTAGTTGTTTATTTCTGAAATATTAAAAGAATAGAAGTGATTATTCGCATTAGATGTTTTATATTACCAAGATTGGATTTTAATTAGATTCAGTGTATAATTTAAATATATAAACACGTTTCTTCATTATCATTTTTGTGTTTCTATGACATGTTAGTGTTAAAAAAGCCTGCTATGTGATTGCTATAATGCTAATTTTTTTTAATGGGTACGAAAATAATTCATTATATATTATTGTATCAATATCAGGCGTCACATTCGCGCTGTCGACCTCGTAAAAATCTTCTAAGGATCTTCTTTAAGAATTTCATATATCATGAAAATAGGAAAATGATCACCATCTTTACCGCTGATCATACCCCGAACGATAATTTTTTTATAGTATGTTTTATAGGTGGCAGATAAGCACACGGCTCACTCGATGGTAAGTAAGCACCGTGGTTTATGGACGTGTGCAACACCAAGGGATTCATCCACGCGGTGCCGATTCTGAAGGGAAGGGGCGGGGGTAGGAAAGGGTGGGGTACAGTGAGCTCTGGCTACCTTACTTACCGTCGGAAACTGTTTCTATAAAATTGATGATAATAACTAACATTGAATGAAATTTTTAAGCAATTGCATGCTAACTATTTCCAATGATTATTATATTATATATATTAATAATATTGCAATTAAAAACAATTGCAATATTGTTCATTGTTACCGTAGTTCGAACGAATTACGGTAGATGGGTCCACCGGCGCCCTAAGCCGTAGAATATATCGGAAAATTTCGAGCATCTCAGATGGGTCCAGGTAGCTCAGTTGGTCAGAGCATTCCCCCTGTAAGGGACTGGTCACGGGTTCAAGTCCCGTCCTGGATGATCATTTTTTCCGATCAGAAAATCATTGGAAATAACTAACATGGAAGAAGGTGATGTCTCCTGCTACGGTGGGAGGCAGCTAGTCCAGCCCCTCGACGAGCGCCCGGAGGCGGGCGAGGGCGGCCTGCAGCAGGCGCGTGGGGTCTGCGGGCGGCGCGTAGTGCTGCGCGGAGGGGGGCGGGGGCGACACGCGCCACGCCAGGACGTGCTCGCGCCCCGTCGTGCGGGACGCGCTCACGTAGAACAGCGCGCCCGCCTCCCACGCCGCGCGGAGGGCCATCAGCACCTGCGGGTACGAAGAATCTGAATCTGAATCTGGGGGTACGAAGAAACTGTATAACAACTAAACACTAATCTCCTCCTAAAGTCGCGACGCCGAAGCGAGACGTGAAAAAGTATATCATGAGGCCGTCAAGGTGAGGGCCACCATTATGGCACTATCGGTGTATGTAATAGGGTACCCATTTCCTGAAACCTTTAGCTAACCATCAGGCGAAGTTTGGCGTGAACGCCATAAAAAAAACAAAGCTAACCTTATACCGTTCTAAGGAGGTAGGACACGATGGTATCTCCCGTCCGACTAGGGTAATACCTCCGTCCTACAGAACACTGCACACGTAATTACTATCGTATTATATTCAAGGTAGCCAAAGCTCGCAAACTACCACACCCGAATCCCTACCTACAACCCTCTCTAAGCCCACTCCCCTCCAAGGTCGGTAGCACGAATGTGACGTAGACCACGGTAAACGCTTTCCATTATATAGACCGTGTGCTTATCTCCCATCCAAACAGTATAAAACCTACAAACGGAACTACATCAGTTTTTTATATACACTTTGAGTAACAAAGACAAACACACAGCCCACCTGATAGGAAGCGGTTACCATGACCTATGGACATGGAGGTTGGGGAAGGATGAAAATTTATGTACTGACTTTGGTCTCTCCACTGACAGCACGAAATTCTTCCAGTGAGCTCTAGTTCTGGCTCTGGAAACCCACATCAATCATATACCAAATTTCCTCAAAAAAAAAAATGTAATACACCATCATGGTGGTTACCTGTCGGCCGAGCGTGGTGTCGGGCAGCAGCGTGTGTCGGGGGAAGCCCACCGCGTAGTAGGGCGCGCCCGGCGCAGGGTGCTGCGGGCCCTGCCGCCCCGACTGGAAGCTGCAACACAACCAGCAATAAAGTCCTCACCTCACCTAGTCATGCCTATGGAATTCTTATCTAGTTCTTGCAAGTTTTGGGAATAATGCCAGTGCTAAAAAGTACCTCAATATCCTCTCAAAATGTCGAAATCTCTCAATAGCCCCGTCAAAATGTCAAAATTCCATCAATAGCCCTCTCAAAATGTCAAAAATCCTCAATAGCCCCCTCAAAATGTCAAAAACTCAATTGCCACCCTCAAAATGTCAAACCTCTAAAAAAACAACACTAATCAAAAACCCCTTCCAAAAAATGTCAGTAACTGTTCGTGATTTTTTTTTAAACGTGAAAACGTGAAGTGATGCTTACTTGTAGGTGACAAGGATGGAGCCGGTGCAGGGCGGGTGTTGCGGCAGGGCCTGCGGCTGCAGCGCCCACGCCATGCTCCCGCCGGGCTGCGCCCCCCGCCCCCCTCCCTCGGCCGCCGCGCCTCCCGCCCCGCCCGCGCCGCCGTACGTGCGCCCGCACACCAGGCACTCGATGTACAGCGGCTCCTGGAACACAGCACGAGATGTAACTACGGCATCACTCACCTCGAGCACATGGCCAGGCGGGCACAGTATGTACGCACCTGGTTGGCCCTCAGGGTCTCCAGCTGTCGGTTGAGGCAGTGCAGGTGCAGCATGTGCTGGCAGCCCACCAGCGCCACGGCGGGGGGCGGCGCGCCCAGCGGCAGCAGGCAGGCGGGCACAGTATGTACGTACCTGGTTGGCCCTCAGGGTCTCCAGCTGTCGGTTGAGGCAGTGCAGGTGCAGCATGTGCTGGCAGCCCACCAGCGCCACGGCGGGGGGCGGCGCGCCCAGCGGCAGCAGGCAGGCGGGCACAGTATGTACGTACCTGGTTGGCCCTCAGGGTCTCCAGCTGTCGGTTGAGGCAGTGCAGGTGCAGCATGTGCTGGCAGCCCACCAGCGCCACGGCGGGGGGCGGCGCGCCCAGCGGCAGCAGGCAGGCGGGCACAGTATGTACGTACCTGGTTGGCCCTCAGGGTCTCCAGCTGTCGGTTGAGGCAGTGCAGGTGCAGCATGTGCTGGCAGCCCACCAGCGCCACGGCGGGGGGCGGCGCGCCCAGCGGCAGCAGGCAGGCGGGCACAGTATGTACGTACCTGGTTGGCCCTCAGGGTCTCCAGCTGTCGGTTGAGGCAGTGCAGGTGCAGCATGTGCTGGCAGCCCACCAGCGCCACGGCGGGGGGCGGCGCGCCCAGCGGCAGCAGGCAGGCGGGCACAGTATGTACGCACCTGGTTGGCCCTCAGGGTCTCCAGCTGTCGGTTGAGGCAGTGCAGGTGCAGCATGTGCTGGCAGCCCACCAGCGCCACGGCGGGGGGCGGCGCGCCCAGCGGCAGCAGGCAGGCGGGCACAGTATGTACGCACCTGGTTGGCCCTCAGGGTCTCCAGCTGTCGGTTGAGGCAGTGCAGGTGCAGCATGTGCTGGCAGCCCACCAGCGCCACGGCGGGGGGCGGCGCGCCCAGCGGCAGCAGGCAGGCGGGCACAGTATGTACGTACCTGGTTGGCCCTCAGGGTCTCCAGCTGTCGGTTGAGGCAGTGCAGGTGCAGCATGTGCTGGCAGCCCACCAGCGCCACGGCGGGGGGCGGCGCGCCCAGCGGCAGCAGGCAGGCGGGCACAGTATGTACGCACCTGGTTGGCCCTCAGGGTCTCCAGCTGTCGGTTGAGGCAGTGCAGGTGCAGCATGTGCTGGCAGCCCACCAGCGCCACGGCGGGGGGCGGCGCGCCCAGCGGCAGCAGGCAGGCGGGCACAGTATGTACGTACCTGGTTGGCCCTCAGGGTCTCCAGCTGTCGGTTGAGGCAGTGCAGGTGCAGCATGTGCTGGCAGCCCACCAGCGCCACGGCGGGGGGCGGCGCGCCCAGCGGCAGCAGGCAGGCGGGCACAGTATGTACGTACCTGGTTGGCCCTCAGGGTCTCCAGCTGTCGGTTGAGGCAGTGCAGGTGCAGCATGTGCTGGCAGCCCACCAGCGCCACGGCGGGGGGCGGCGCGCCCAGCGGCAGCAGGCAGGCGGGCACAGTATGTACGTACCTGGTTGGCCCTCAGGGTCTCCAGCTGTCGGTTGAGGCAGTGCAGGTGCAGCATGTGCTGGCAGCCCACCAGCGCCACGGCGGGGGGCGGCGCGCCCAGCGGCAGCAGGCAGGCGGGCACAGTATGTACGTACCTGGTTGGCCCTCAGGGTCTCCAGCTGTCGGTTGAGGCAGTGCAGGTGCAGCATGTGCTGGCAGCCCACCAGCGCCACGGCGGGGGGCGGCGCGCCCAGCGGCAGCAGGCAGGCGGGCACAGTATGTACGTACCTGGTTGGCCCTCAGGGTCTCCAGCTGTCGGTTGAGGCAGTGCAGGTGCAGCATGTGCTGGCAGCCCACCAGCGCCACGGCGGGGGGCGGCGCGCCCAGCGGCAGCAGGCAGGCGGGCACAGTATGTACGTACCTGGTTGGCCCTCAGGGTCTCCAGCTGTCGGTTGAGGCAGTGCAGGTGCAGCATGTGCTGGCAGCCCACCAGCGCCACGGCGGGGGGCGGCGCGCCCAGCGGCAGCAGGCAGGCGGGCACAGTATGTACGTACCTGGTTGGCCCTCAGGGTCTCCAGCTGTCGGTTGAGGCAGTGCAGGTGCAGCATGTGCTGGCAGCCCACCAGCGCCACGGCGGGGGGCGGCGCGCCCAGCGGCAGCAGGCAGGCGGGCACAGTATGTACGTACCTGGTTGGCCCTCAGGGTCTCCAGCTGTCGGTTGAGGCAGTGCAGGTGCAGCATGTGCTGGCAGCCCACCAGCGCCACGGCGGGGGGCGGCGCGCCCAGCGGCAGCAGGCAGGCGGGCACAGTATGTACGTACCTGGTTGGCCCTCAGGGTCTCCAGCTGTCGGTTGAGGCAGTGCAGGTGCAGCATGTGCTGGCAGCCCACCAGCGCCACGGCGGGGGGCGGCGCGCCCAGCGGCAGCAGGCAGGCGGGCACAGTATGTACGTACCTGGTTGGCCCTCAGGGTCTCCAGCTGTCGGTTGAGGCAGTGCAGGTGCAGCATGTGCTGGCAGCCCACCAGCGCCACGGCGGGGGGCGGCGCGCCCAGCGGCAGCAGGCAGGCGGGCACAGTATGTACGTACCTGGTTGGCCCTCAGGGTCTCCAGCTGTCGGTTGAGGCAGTGCAGGTGCAGCATGTGCTGGCAGCCCACCAGCGCCACGGCGGGGGGCGGCGCGCCCAGCGGCAGCAGGCAGGCGGGCACAGTATGTACGCACCTGGTTGGCCCTCAGGGTCTCCAGCTGTCGGTTGAGGCAGTGCAGGTGCAGCATGTGCTGGCAGCCCACCAGCGCCACGGCGGGGGGCGGCGCGCCCAGCGGCAGCAGGCAGGCGGGCACAGTATGTACGTACCTGGTTGGCCCTCAGGGTCTCCAGCTGTCGGTTGAGGCAGTGCAGGTGCAGCATGTGCTGGCAGCCCACCAGCGCCACGGCGGGGGGCGGCGCGCCCAGCGGCAGCAGGCAGGCGGGCACAGTATGTACGTACCTGGTTGGCCCTCAGGGTCTCCAGCTGTCGGTTGAGGCAGTGCAGGTGCAGCATGTGCTGGCAGCCCACCAGCGCCACGGCGGGGGGCGGCGCGCCCAGCGGCAGCAGGCAGGCGGGCACAGTATGTACGTACCTGGTTGGCCCTCAGGGTCTCCAGCTGTCGGTTGAGGCAGTGCAGGTGCAGCGTGTGCTGGCAGCCCACCAGCGCCACGGCGGGGGGCGGCGCGCCCAGCGGCAGCAGGCAGGCGGGCACAGTATGTACGTACCTGGTTGGCCCTCAGGGTCTCCAGCTGTCGGTTGAGGCAGTGCAGGTGCAGCATGTGCTGGCAGCCCACCAGCGCCACGGCGGGGGGCGGCGCGCCCAGCGGCAGCAGGCAGGCGGGCACAGTATGTACGTACCTGGTTGGCCCTCAGGGTCTCCAGCTGTCGGTTGAGGCAGTGCAGGTGCAGCATGTGCTGGCAGCCCACCAGCGCCACGGCGGGGGGCGGCGCGCCCAGCGGCAGCAGGCAGGCGGGCACAGTATGTACGTACCTGGTTGGCCCTCAGGGTCTCCAGCTGTCGGTTGAGGCAGTGCAGGTGCAGCATGTGCTGGCAGCCCACCAGCGCCACGGCGGGGGGCGGCGCGCCCAGCGGCAGCAGGCAGGCGGGCACAGTATGTACGTACCTGGTTGGCCCTCAGGGTCTCCAGCTGTCGGTTGAGGCAGTGCAGGTGCAGCATGTGCTGGCAGCCCACCAGCGCCACGGCGGGGGGCGGCGCGCCCAGCGGCAGCAGGCAGGCGGGCACAGTATGTACGCACCTGGTTGGCCCTCAGGGTCTCCAGCTGTCGGTTGAGGCAGTGCAGGTGCAGCATGTGCTGGCAGCCCACCAGCGCCACGGCGGGGGGCGGCGCGCCCAGCGGCAGCAGGCAGGCGGGCACAGTATGTACGTACCTGGTTGGCCCTCAGGGTCTCCAGCTGTCGGTTGAGGCAGTGCAGGTGCAGCATGTGCTGGCAGCCCACCAGCGCCACGGCGGGGGGCGGCGCGCCCAGCGGCAGCAGGCAGGCGGGACACAGCGCGCCCCACTGGGGGCACGGAGCCGACCGCACCCACACGCACATCATGGATGACGCCGCGTCCACTCCTGCGCACCACACACACCATTACATAGGCGTCAGTCGCACCACACACATGCAGAGAGGAGCACTCCACAACACGAAGGCCACGCCTACTCCGATGACGTCAGGGTAGGCCCGACAGCCGAAAGCGTACAGTTACTTAAGCCGTCTTCTCTCTGTATTTGCTGTAATCCGTCATTTCGGACCAGACTGTACAGACGGGCAGACGATAGCACTTACCGACGATGCTGCCATCGGAGGAAGACATGTCGACGTGCGCGGCAGGGGCCGACGACCCATCGAACACGTCGTCACTGCTCGCGCTGCAGTTCAGCAGCTCACCCACTGAACCTTGCTGTACAAACGAGGAACAATTTGCCAAGTAAGTTTCTTGTGAGGCCTTTGACACGCAATGTGACTTTTCTAAGGGTGCATTTGACTGGACATTCAAGAGATTTACGTGCGGAATACTCATTTAAAATACATCAAAATTCGTACACAGACTAGCAAGGCATCATCTATAGATGACACGGAATATTTCTCGCATCTGGATTAAATGTTGCTACAGGGGTGCCACAAGGTTCTACTCTTGGTCCATTTTTATTGTCCAGATCTAGTCGTAGAATGGACCACATCAGGCAGCTTGTGGCACGTGATTTCCACTGTTGGTATCTGCATGCCACAAGCCGCCGGACGTAGGCCATTCTAACGTCCGTCGCTACAAGGGTGCCAAGAGAATCACAGCAGGATTCTGTGATCCTCTTGGCACCCTTGTAAATAATATATACAAAATGAATAATTTTATATAAGTTCATTTTAAATTGATCCCTAAAGTACAGAGAAGTTCTAATAATATAAAACATTTTGTACAAAAATGTACCTAAACATTGAAATTTTAAGTTCAGTTGGGTCAACTATTTTTGGACATAACTTTGGATAGTAACTTACAGTGGTTGAAGTTTGAAAGCTGCCGGGTGAAGATACCGCGGTGATGATCCACACGATATAGCGTACAAGACAGTTGATTCACAAACTATTATTATTATTATTTATTAGAGAACAATAAATGCAATCTATACTAATATTATAAAGAGGAAAGATTTGTACCTATTTTTGTATGTTTGTATGTTTGTAATGAATAGGCTCAAAAAGTACTAGGCCGATTTAAAAAAATTTTTCACCAATAGAATGCTACATTCTTCCAATTTGACATAGGCTACATTTCATTTTGAAAAAAATTAGGGATCCTTGGAAAAACTGGAATTTACACCCGGGCGAAGCCGGGTCCCGGGTCGCTAGTTAGGTATAAAATAGGTACTGGAATTTGCTATATAAAACGATTTCAACCATTAACGTAGTAAAGGTAAGCAAATTACATTGTCTACGTCGACAAATTTAGTAACACAGGTATAGAGCTCAGTTAGTCCGAAAGCATGTTTTCCAACTGTCACCCACCTGTAGGCTCTCCTTGCTCTCATGGCTGAGGTAGGTGGACACGGTGTCGACGCTGTGCCGGCGGCCGGAGCGCGTGCTGCTGCACTCGGTGTCCGTACGCTGCTCCTCGGCCACCTCCTCCTTGTGCTTGGCCTCTGACAGAGCGGGTTGCTTGTTGTTGTGACCTGGAAACATTGAACTGAATTAATACTGCAGAACCATTTGTTAGGTGATAGTCATTGATGATTGTTAAATCTATATATATAAAAGAGTAAGTAAGTCGTGTTAGTTACACTATAGTTATATATATATAGTTATATATATTCAAATCAAATCAAATCAAATCAAATCATTTATTTGCATAACACAGGTTACAGAAAGTTCGTAAAAGATACATTTCCATTAAATGTATAGGTCCGCTGTATTACAACCTCTTCAAGTTTTGTTATTTATATACAATTGTTATATATATAGTTATAACTCAAGAACGGCTAAACCGATTTGGCTGAAAATTGGTAGGGAGGTAATTTAGAACCAGAAAATGGACATAGGATACTTATATTATTTTTTTTAGGGTGAAGAGTGGAGTGGAGTGGAAGTGGAGAGTGAAGTGGAGAGTGGAGTGGAGAGTCGTTTAACTGGTGGCTATACCGATTTCCACGCCGGTGAAGCCGCGGGCGAAAGCTAGTGTAGAATTTAATTTGGAAATTCGGTTAATTGTTCTTTGCTCGTGTGGACGTTGCCATCATGGTATAGTAATTGGTTTCACTAATCACGGATAATAAAGACTATGGGTTAAAAAAATAAAGCAGATTGCATAGACCAGGGTAGGCGAACCTTTATGCGTCAACGTGCCATTTTTTTCTAAAACATGTTTCATGGGGTCACTGGCGTGCCATCAAAACTCTTTATGAAATAATGTAAACAAAAGAGGTATACTTTTGAAATGTTTTTATTACACGCATAATAGTAGGTACATTATGATACAAGGGTGGTAAGTTGAAAATTACGGCAGAGGCGATCCGTAGCATAGGATCATGCTCGTTAGATCGTCTTAAAATACGTAAACAATTTTTTACACAAGTTTTATGATCGGCGACGTGCCCAAAATATTGTGCCGCGTGCCACCAATGGCACGCGTGCCATTGGTTCGCCTACCCTGGCATAGACTAACATACACGAGCTGAGGGTGCTGTGAAAGAGAGGGAAGTTCTACTGCCAAGGCGAAACGAAATAATGTAGACTTCTAAATTGGAATTTCCTTGTATGTTATGCAGACCTGTGAGTCACAGTGCACAGTTACTTAGGCCACCTCCTCCTTGTCTTTGCTCTGTGTCCTCATTTTCGGGTCATGATCCATCAGGAATCTACATGGTTCGTCGTAGGTAGTACTTACTGAATATGTTCAGATTGTGTAATATCTGTCGGAAGCCTGGTTTGCGCTCGCGGGGCGAGGGGTGTGAGGGGTGCGGGGGGTGTGCGGCGGGGGCGGACTGCGCCGAGTGCGAGGACTGCAGCGAGTGCGCCGACTGGAGCGACTGCAGCGAGTGCACGCTGGACCCCGTGTGCTGCTGCGGGATGCGCGGGCGCCGCCCTGACATAGCACGCAGAGTATTACATACTGAATGATAATTGTACTGATAATATTTTTATCTTGCAAGTTTCATTATTCATGCTACACTTACTTGCATGTATACCTTTAAAAGCTTTAAGTGCAGTATAATATGCAACGAAATTCAAGGAGTGAAATGTGGAATTTTGTTGAAATAGGTATACTTTTAGTAATCATTATTCAGCTTATGTAAATGGATTCATTAACAAACACATTGTATGTAGTAAGGGTAGTATAGTTACCGTCGAGGGGCGCTCGCTCGGGCGGCGGTGGGGGGTGCGGCGGGTGGGGCGGGTGCGGGGGGTGCGGCGGGGGGTGCGGGCTGCGCTCGGTGCGCGTGAGCGGGTAGGGCGGGTGCGGCGCGCGGCGCAGCAGGGCCAGGGCACCCGAGGCGTGCGCGCGCGCCGTCATGCGCGCCGGCGAGGCGGCCCAGCCCTCGAACGTCACCGCCTCGCCGCCTGCCGCCCACGACTCCTCCAGCGCGCACTGCACCTGTCGCACCAAGCACCACCGCAACATCACTAACAAGCTCCCTTGAAAAATCTCACAAACCGTCCCTAGAACCTACTTGGAAACACATGGAATACCAACTGGAATTTCCTAGACTAATGATTTTTTTTATGTCGGTCACGTCAACCTGACTTCACCCCGCCTGATGGTGAGCTAAAGGCAAAGTCTCTGGAATGGGAGTCACCATTGCAAACACCGATAGTGCCACAATGGTGGCACTCAGCTTGACGGCCTCATCAAATGCTTTTTCACACCCCACTTAAAGTTATGTAATATGCAGAGTTATGTATCTATAATAACATCTAAGAATCTACTGTATGTCATCGTACATCGACTTGTGGCAACTAGCCTATGTAGACCTACATCCATCCAACACTTACCTCCATTGGTAAAGGTTCATAATTCAGCTCTCCCCCGAGGGGCGGCGACACGAACCGCGCCCACTCCCAGCGGGCGCCGCGTCCGGCCGGTGACTGGACGCTGTAGCAAGAACGACGAACCCCGCACTCTGTACTACCTCCATCTAAAACAGAGCCAGTGATTTTATAATCTTTCACAATTAGAAAATAAAATGGAATCTGTAGGTACATGAAATTAGTATTACAATTAAGTAAATTCCTACCCCATATATCATAGTTAAAATAATTGTCTGCTGACTACCCTAAAGATTTTATAGAACACATTATTGAAAGCACATTTCCATACCTACCTACTACATGACCCATTTTTAAAAGTTTACTATGGGCTAAGACAAGACCCCCTTCCCTCCAACCCTTTTTTACCCAACTGCCAAAGAAAGAAGGCTAATGTTTTTCGAGACTATGTATGTATGTGTATGTATGTCCATTTCCTCGTGAGTGACACCAGGAATATTAAAATTCCTAGAAAATGAAAATGGCGAACTTATGGCGCCAAAATGAAAATTTTGAAAATTTGTCCTATTATCAGACTGCCATGAAGCATATCAATCTCATTTAAGATTATCGTTAGCACATCTTAGCTTACCTGGTGTATCCGTACACTGCGTAAGTGTCCTTAAATTGACATAGTGCCCTCTGAGAGCGGGGTCTGCATCAGCCAACACAACTCTGGTTAGTTTCTTGGCATGTGCTCTCTCTAGAGTCCGCGTTACTCCTGGTGTGTGCGGTAACCACTGCCCATTGCACTGCCACTCCCACACCACCACACAGTGGACTGATGACATTGTCTAGGTCATGAGGCCTGAAATTTCAATCCTACAATTAATATATTGCATTTCATGTCATTTGAGATGGTTGGATTCCTTTCTTTATTCCTTCTTTACCATTGAATGCTTTGAAAAGCAAAGCAACTTGTTTACCTTCAGGGAGTAAAGAGAATAAGTAGAATTTGTAGAGAGAATGAGTAGGTAATAGGAAAGGAAGAAAAATAACGCTTCCAGCTCAACCACAGATATTATTAAATTTTCGTTTTTTTTTTAAGAATGTTAGAAACCAAAATAGGTAGTCCTTCTTAGCCCTCCAGCTAAGTGCTTATGTCAAGAGTGGACGCCCATTGGTAGTGTATTGCCCAAGATTTGAACCTAGGAACTCTCAATAGTGAGGCCACTTATCTACCGAACATTATTAATGTATGATATTTTTATTTACTGGAATACTATTAACAAGGGGTAGATATTTTACAATTACAATGGCCCATTTACATCCTACCATTGTGCAAATACTTATAATTGTTTATAAAGGAAAGTATATTTATTTTTGAGTGTTTATGCTATGTACTCAATAAAGTAAATTAACTTCATTGGTTCCATAATTTATCCAAAGACCTTAGACCTAATTTAGTCAATTTAGAAAAAATATTGATAAATATTTATTATGCATATTTCAGATCTAAGGAATATCTATAATTATTATAATAGTTCTTACATGCCTTGTAAACCATGTTTTCTGAAGAAATGTATTGCATAGTCCACTTGATTAATAAAACATTATCTGGTTCAAATTAGGGCTGGCGTACTATTTCACCAATCACTATTCAACTTATACTGACATAGAACACACAGGCACAATTTTCTATAACAATAAGCATTCCCAGTGAACTACCTAGCACTACTCACAAGTAGTATTAATAATAACATGAAACCATCCACAATCTTTGTTTTACTAATAGTTTACATTTCACAAGACGATAATACAGCACTGCTACTAACGACAACGACTGTGCCTTGTGTAAGCTTTCAATATTTTATCTATGTTTAATTATTATGATCAATAACGAGCGTTAGCAATATGCCATATACGGAGAACGAGTGCAATAAACAATTTGTTAAACTTGAAACAATACTCACTTGCTTTGATGAAAACCCAATCATCTGCACATCACTGAATACGTTAACTGCAAGTGTTGGATTACATTTTTCATGTAATAACTTAGAAGTCTAACACCAGGCTATCATTTTGCTACTGGTCATAACAACCCCGCCATTCGTGATAATAATACGTACATAAACAACAAGCACCGTGGATTTATATTTGTATTGTTCACTGTACTTTTAAAACGTAGAAAATTTCACGGATAAATTAACGTTGGATCAACTTTTACAACAGAATTAGTTTATCTAATTAACTGCTTGCTGGTCAATGAATTTACACTACGGTACTTGTTGAATAGAGATGGCCGTTTTTGTAAAAACGTTTTTAAGCAACGATGCCAGTGTACGATGCCGGCATCCGATGCCAAATTTCGTGAACAACGGATCCCCGTAATATCCGATGCGAACTTTAACGAATGCGAGCGACCGAGATGTGTGAGTCGTGTGACAGAAACCAAAGAAACGAAACGATGAGTGATGCGATAACAAATTCATGTATCGCTTACTCGCTCACTCTTAATACGATCGGCGCATGTGCGTGGTGGTGACGAATGGCGACCAATCAACAAAGTTTTACACTCCCTTTCTTTAGGTACTAGAATAACTTGTGGCAACTTTTTTACAAAAATACATTTTAAATAAATAATCAAGGCTAACTAATTGACTAACTAGTTATTCAATTTATATTTTTTGTCTTCAAAATAAGTTTCTAAACAGTAAAATCTTTTGAAACTGAGTTCTTAAATATAACAATATTAAAAGACACATCAAGATTGTTTATGTTTATTCTAGTACCTAAAGAATGGGACACAGTTCATAGGTACCTTACCTACGCCTACGAATTCTTCAAAACGCGTGCTCGGATCCTAAGCATTTGAATACTATACCTTGTCTAATTTAGGATGATAATAATGACAGTTCATGTCTATGAAGTATCGTATTTTTTTTTACAAAACTAAACCCATAAAATTATTGTAATTCATAGACAAGCCCCGCCCACTTGTCATAGTGAAGCGTCTTGCAAGAATATAGCACAATTGACTTTACACAATTGAATCGAATGAATCGAATTTAAAATAATTTATTGAAATTATTAAGTACTTATACTACTAAAATTTTTGTGATATAATTAGCTAAATATGATACGAAACATAAATACAATACCATAAAACTTCTCTTTTGTCATCCTGAAGTAAGTTACCTAAAATAATAAAGAATAAATGTTTTTGTATTTTTGTAACTATCGATTCCATATTCTATGGGAACGATAATCGAAAATCGAAAGAACCATTTTCGATTATACTATATGGGGTACCCTACTTGGAGCTGTCAAAATTATCATCCTAGATTAGACAAGGTATAGAAGCGACTTTGCGTTTCATTTACCACCAGGCAAGGTGAAGGAAAATTTACATGTCCTATCTTATTAAATACAAACAAAATAAGTGGATAAATGTGGATGAACAGTATTTTAAAATAATATTTGATGTTGAATTGTTGACCTATTTGTAGTGAGTAGGCACTTGGTAAAAAAACTACGCGTAGGTATTTAATTATGTTATATCTACATTTATATATATATAGATATATCTTATATTTATAACATCAATATAAGTAAATTTAATTAGTAAATATAGACAAAAGCTGGATATATTTTGAATGAACGAAGAACTCGTCTTTCCAATTCTAAATTAGAAAAACTGGTTTTTCTGAATGTTAATTCCAATTTCCTTAAAAATAAAGACTGATAATAATTAAAACCTATTTTTAATTTTTCAGCCTAAGTATATATTTTCGTTTTCGTACCATTAATTCAGTACATCTATTGAAATAAGTATGTACAATATTTAGGTATTTATTACCATGGTCACTTACACACAAAACACTACATGGTTAATATAATATCCCGAAATCTCTAATACCTACTAATGTAATGTACAATATTTATCTAAATATTTTACAAAACTCTGGGTACCTACCCTACCTAGAGTTTTGATTTGATATAAATATGTACCTACATATTTAAATCAAATCAAATGGTATCGTTAGTTCACCGTTACCAGAAACTTATGTAATAATATAAATAGCCGGCAACGACAAAGCATTAGATCATTTGGAGAATGCATATCCAAAACATTCAAAAAACGATGCCAAAAAAAACGATGCCGGCATCGGATGCGGTTTACGAAATATCGATGCGCATCGATGACAAAATTTAACGAAAACGCCCATCTCTATTGTTGAATGAATATTGACAGCTATAAAAGTTAGGCTGTGTTCCAAACCTTCCAACGAAACATTATAGCAAAAAAATAAGAATTATTATATTTAAAAAAATATTTAACCATGTTAAATAAGTCACAACTAGTAGTATATAAAAGAAAATTAATTTAAATTAGATTATTTTATTTTATTCATACATATTCACTATTGTACTGATAAGCCATTAAACTTGAAATATACATATTCAGCATTTCGAGCGAACTTTGCAAGTATGGTAACATTGTTAACCAGTGATGCCATCTCTTCACATTATTTAGTACGTAGTACCTATACTACTATAAACTCATAATAAGGCCATAAAAGCACAGCTGCTGAATTATTTTATAAATATTATTACTATAAATTACATTGGGGTTGATTGGGGTGCTCTGCGGTGGTGGCTACTAAGATAAACTTTTTTACAGTTAGCAACACTGCGACACTGCCCTGCTAGGGGTGTAGGTAGTGTAGAAATTTTGATTAATGATTAATCGATTGTTGAAAAATAATTTACTTCGTAATCTAATTATCATATATCAATTAAATAGAAATATACAATATAACTGTGCAACACTGCTTAGTAATAATAATGAGTAATATTTGCATCAATGTATATGTAGTAATATATTTTTGATATATGAAAAGTATAAAAAAATCGATATATCGATCCTTATTCAACAAGCCTATGCCTAGCCTATGCCGCCGCCCTCTAGCAAGCCCTACCGCCATTTTGAAAACGTTGAATAAACGAAATGCGGTGTTTCTGCTCCAACTAAATATATTTTTCATTTATATTCTTGTGGTCATTGACGTTACATATTATTCATTCGATTTGTGATAGTGCATTCTGATAGAATTAGAAAATACGTTTCAGAATTTATTCTGTGAAATTGCAGCTCGTTCCGTCAAGTAAGGAAAATGGCATACAATAAACAATGTGAGTTATGATCTATACCGCTTTCTATTTTTGATAAGTATTTCTGTTTTTGTGATACTTTAGATAAATATACATTTACAGTATCATTATACTTTTAAGTCTGTGTACTTGTATAATGTTCGAAGGTTCGTAACTAGATGACTAATGAAAAAATACCATGACATGAGTACATATTTATACTATTTTTATAGCTGCATTTTGACTCTCCAGTGCTATTACGCATTCTCGGCTGCATTAATCAAGTTTTATTGTACTTAGCTGTTTATAACCATCTGCAAAAACCATCAATTATTTACGAAACAAAGGTCTAAGAACTGAATTCTGAAAATCCTAGTTCTTATTGGTAGACAAAAACACCACGCTCTCTATATTATGTGAAGTTGTACACTTGATAAATGTGGGTGTTTATTTGCATACACTTCTGTGTATGTCTTCAGGTATAAACAGGTGTGAGTATATAAAAAAAAAACATTTATTTAATTATTATTCAGAGACAAACCCTGTAAGTTATGAGATATTTGTGGCAGAGATGTGTTACTGCTTCCCGTAGGCTATATATGAATAGAATAATCTAACGTTATAATGTATTGTCAACAGATAACACACGACTGTCTGGCCGCTACAACACACCCGGCCAGTTTGTGTCTGCAGGAGAGGTAATTATTAGCATATCTAATTAATTCAATTTGTTTAACTGAAACTCAATATTAATTAATCATTCCTAAGTTTATTTAATCATGAAGTTTTTAATTTATTCATTTAAAGCTGTGAATTATATCATAATCTAATAAAACACACATCTAATAGAAGCCATTACTAGTCGTGTTTGTTATATTGGCAGATTATTTGCATTAAATTGGGATAGATTTTTATTTACGTTTCTGGGAAATACCAAAAGCTGCCAGTATGACAAAAAATCATCATTAATAATAAAAGTTAATCTAAATAAAATTTAATATCTGTTACCACAGCATAATGCGGAACCCTACCAGCCCCATACTGGCAATATAAAGTCAACAGCAATCCTCTGACTGTACTTGGGTCAGCAAGACTGAAACCGACATCTTATGAGACAAATGCAATCCGTGAACTTGTATAGCGTCGCGTAAGATGTATGGCTACCACCAATGGCTTTGACATTCGATTTTATATAACGTGCCTGTGGTGAGACTTGCTCAGCTACTGATGGGGTACCGTCAGAGGAGAGCTCAGTGGGTTGAGAACGCAGTATGGTCACGAATGACCACATTTGTCAACATACAGCATTCTCTAGACTTAAGTAGACAGTAAGCTACTCCGGATTTCTAACATGTGACAACCCTGGGAAATTGTAGCTAAAATAACTCGTACTTTTATCTAACGGAAACCATCTGGCGGACAATGAGGTTGCAATTTTACTGGGTGATAGACATGATAGGAATATGGATGTCGATGGGTGATGTGATACCACCATCACTGTTTGCAAGGTGATGAAAGTTTCAGCTATGATAGTAGTTAGCTAAGTTTCACTAGTATGTTTAGTTATTTCATACTATACTATAGTTACTCAATATTAATAATATCATAATTATTAGTTCCACTTACATATACATAATAAAAATTATACATTATTATTCTGCTTACAAGAAATTTGTATAATGTTTCCAAATGATTAGTTCTCGATTTAGTTAGTATCTTTTAGTTAGTATTTGTGTGTGTATGTTTGAATGTGTGTGTGAATGGTGGAGCACATCGCTCACACGGCTGACTGACGCCAGCTGGCGGGCCCGACGGCGCCGGGTGCTGGCATCTCACCGCGCTTCACGCGGCCCTACGCTAGATCCACTCCAGTGAGTACGTCCTCGGTACTATTGTAAGGCCACAGCCCTGGACCTCGATTCTGTTAAAAAAAGCCACTGTTATGCCACTGACACTCAAAAAATACCATTTAATTTTGGACTTTACTGTTATTAGGTTAAATTCCAAATTAAATGATATTTTGTAGAGAGAATGAAAAAGTTTAGTGAATTCTTTTCATTTGATTTTAGACTTTAACTGTATAATGGTAAAGTCTATAATAAATGGCATTTTTTAGTGTCAGTGGCATGATAATGGTTTGCCTTTAGCAAAATCGGGGCCTTGGTCATCTTCAAATATACATACCAGGACAATATGTGTAGCTTTGAACACCAGCCTGTTGAATAAGGATAGAACCTCACTTAGACGCACATGTTGGTAATGTAAATGACATCAGACAGAAGAGTATATATATATATATGTTTCTCAACTTCTTTGTGCTTGATTATTATAAAGAACTTTAGTGAACACCCTGTAGCTAACGTCAGGTTCCATTCTAAGTAAGTACAGTGCCCGTAGCCAATGGAAAAAGTCTAAATCGCTATCGAATCGTATCGAATAGAATAGATTAGGTCGACCAATCACACTCCAGCTCGTGATTCCGCCGAGGCGCGCGCATCGTACGCCGGCGACGAGCTTGGATGTGATTGGTCGACCTAATCTATTCGTTTGCTTAGCGATCGTTAGCGATTTAGACGTTTGACATTTGTCTACGGGGGCTGGTAGGCAATTGGCTTCGACATACTCTTTACACCTGGTTGCACCTGGACATTATAATGGAAAAGGGGGGTTAATTAATTTGTTTCCAACATTAAATATGCAAAATAAATATTTATAAAAAAATTTATTATATCAAAAGATTTGAATTTATAATGTCTATGGCAGTAACAGATTGTCATTAACATCCTCCAAGACCTCATTTGTAAGGCATACTAAAAAAGGTTTGGTTCTTACTACTTAAAGGGCCTCCACACGATGACCAATTTGACTGGATCCAATCGAATTGTGTGGTATAGATAGAAATAGTGATCTTTAAAAGGGTATCCGGAGTTTTGGCGCCAACGCGGAAAAGACACATCGGGGCATTGTATCATTTTCTAAAATTAGTATAAAATGTACCTATAATTGTGTAAAAACGGTGGATTTTTAAAGATAACATCTTCGACAACGTGCACAAGTTTGGGAAAGTGGTATATTACCGTGAATTGTGCTTTTCAATGTTGATTCCAAAACTCCATAGAAGCCTCTAGTAAAGGCTCCACTATTTTACTGGGGCAAGAGTATGAAGGAAGACTGACTTGACTATTGACTATGAAGACCTCACTGTGACTAAATGACGAAAACGCTGCATTAATACATTTATATGCAAATTATAATACTTGTTTGTGCCAAAATGCAAAGCAAAGTAGCCATTAAAAAAAAGGGTATCCACATGATATTGATGGATGATACAACTAATCACAATGGTTAAAGATCAATTTCTTTCCCCACGACACAATCTAGTCAAATTGGTCATAAAATTGTATCGTGTAGATGTCCTTTTTGGCGTAAATAATACAAAAAAGGAGGGGCGTAAGTCGTACGTAAGGCAGCAAAAACGTATTCGTACGTATAGAAGGAATTTTACGTCGTTACGTAGCCTACGCATAATACCTACCTTTTCTGTATATTTCAATGCCTTACATTGCTTGTATAAAAAGGGAGAGTGGGGTGTATTTGCATATGCAGGTGCATATTTAAAAAAATACAGAAGACTGGTGTTTGTCCTGGTATTGTGAGAAATAAATTAATGTACCATCTGGACTGGAAAGTGTTCTATACATTATTATATATGTATGCATGAGTGTGTGAACTTAATGTATTTTTTTCATGAATGTATTGTGTATTTTCTGTAAACTAAATTGTAATGTAATGTGATGCATCGACAGTCGTTCACACAATCGCCCCGCAAGCAGATACCACAGAACTTGCAGCCCATACAGGTTAGTTGACAATGTTCTTGCTTTTTTTTTATCTTTCGCGTTTTCATCTCCGCACCAAAACCGCACGCCATCTCGGGTCTTCAGATGACCCAAAAGTCATTTCCCTCGCACCCAGACCAGGGTTGTCTCCGGCTTTGAGTTGGCCCCTGTGCTCCGGCTTTGAGGTCCCCCGTCTTTTCGACGGACCAAGAAGACACGTGGGGTGAGGGGGACACGTGTCCCTCCTAGGCCGTTACATTATACTTACATAATAATAGAGGAAGCAATATTTCACCATCATTTGACAATTCTTTTAAATTTAAATTAACTGAAAGTAATGGTTTGACTGACAATAATTTAACTTGTATATGAAGGGTTTTATTTTAGTCTATATTTTGCAGCCTAAAAACGAGGATGTTACCATGAAGCCCATTAACACAGATGACCATGACATGTCTGTGAAGTCCGAGGACTCCACCCGCCCGTACTGGATGAAGAACAGGCTACCCGGAGGTATGTCCATTATAATTTTTACTGTAGACTTTGCCAACGATAGTAATTGCGATCAAATTAAGTTAATACTTCCAGTCCCCAAGACCCACTCCTAACACAAGTAATTTAACTTAGCTCAATGTGAGTATTAGATATTTCTTTGGCTACTAAAAACTTTAATAAAAGATTTGTTTTGTACTGATCGCAATTATGTTTTGTTGGTGAAATCCGGCCTTTTATAGAGCAACAGCCCATGAACCCCAGACCTTCGTTATTTTATAAAAGCTGAAAGTTTGTCAGCGCATGCTCCCAATACAGATAAGAAGGATGGCCCATTATGAAGTTCGGGTCATAGTGGCTTTGGTAGATACACGGTACTAAAGGGTAGCTGAAGGAGCGAGCGGAGGGCAGTGGGTGTAAGTAACATGGCGAGTCAGGTCTATTGCGATCCTTCACAGCCCATGTATTGGAATTACACAATTGGAATTATAATTCCATTTATATAATGCCAATACATGCGCAGTGAGGGATCGCAATAAACCTAAAATTGGAATTAGAATTCCAATTTTATAATTCCATAACATGCGCAGTGAGGGGTCGCAATAGACCTGACTTGCCGTCTCACTCGCACCCACTGCCTTGCGCTTGCTACACTTTAATACCGTTTATCAGCCAAAGCCACTATGACCCGAACTTCATAATGGGCCATCGTTCTTACCTGTATTGGGAGCATGCGCTGACAAACTTTCAGCTTTTATAAGATAACGAAAGTCTGGGGTTCACGGGCTCTTAGTCCATTTATAACTGTTTCTAATGGGAATATTCTAAAAGTATTCTGTATAATGTTACAGTAAAGAAAATTTCAAACAAGGAGCGTCGTCGGCGTCAGAACGAGAATCTCAGGCGACTGCTGACGCCCAAGAATGCGCTCATGGTGCTAAATGAAATGATGCCCAACGATCAAGTTACCAATGTAAGTACCTGTCACACATACATAATGAGACTATTTAATTTAATTTAGTTTCTTTATTTCTCAAAATAGTGTAACGTAATTACATCTTTTTGACGTCAAAAACTACTTAATACTAAGTTTACCACCGCTTCCTAGGCGCTAGTGGAGAAGAAACGGCGCAACAAACTCCACTGCTGCATTTTGAGACGTCAGGTTATACATAGATATCTTAAGACTAAATATGGACGAATGTACATTTTTGTCTCGTGTCAATATAAATAAAGGTATATAAAAAAAAAGATATAATAAATTTTAACCGAAGTTAAACAATAAAATAATTGAAAATGTCAAAATATAATAATGTCAAAAAATAGTAAAAAAGGTCGCGTGCCTACCACAATATCAATATATTGTAGTAGGCAAATGCCACAACTACAGCATTCTGTAGTTGTAGCACTTTAGCATTCTAGGAGGGGCCTGCACCATGCTCAAGCCAGACATTTTTGTCTTCAAGGTAATCAACAGTCCTATAGTATGCTTTTTTTGCATAAGGTGGCCTTAACAAATGTTTTAAATTTATTGTCAGGCATACCAAGGACCGATTCAGGCAATTTATTGTAAAAACGTATACCTTCCCCCCTAAAAGAATCACTAACTTTGCTAAGCCTATAACAAGGAAGGTTCAGTTTATTTTTATTGCGCAGATTTCTGACTTACATGCATGATAGGTATGCATGTATGCAGGATATAGTGGAATTCGGTAGTACATGTAGGAGTGGAATTCGGGGCCTGGGCCGGCTGTCTCGACACTTATCGCAACGCCTTAGCTACCGAATTCGGTCGCTAACTCGTAGCGACGTAAACATAAACGATATTTGGTAGTCTCTACTTTCCAAACTAACGATTTATGTCGGTATCTTAACGAATATCATCGCAAACTTAACGATTTATCGGTATCTCCATATTGCTGACCATCCCAAATGTACAGACTACCGTTTACTACAAGAATCGTTACTGCAACCAATGTTTGTTGCTATCTTAGCTTGCTTTATTCGCTAAAAAAATTGCTTACGATACAGTGGTTTTGATTTTAGGAAAAATAATAGGGGTAGGTATGCTAAGTTTTTTTATTTTTTTTTATTTTTATGGTGTATTAGATAGTAATGAAGAATCGAGATAATAATGAATCCATGGATTTGTCCACAGCAATTCAAGGTGGAACAGGCACATTGTAACACATACAAAGCATCCAACTCACACACATTCTGTGCGGACCTCACTATTGAGGGCAGCGTGTACAAAGGATATGGTGAGTACTTTATTTATATATTTGTTTCTATGTATAATAAGTATATATTTACAAAAAAAAAAATATTGTGTTTATCAGCATTCTGGAACCCATAACACAAGTTAGTTAAACTATGCTTACTTTGGGTCTAGGGAGCGTTGTGTAGAATGTCGTAGAATATTTATTTATTTATTTTATCCCGTACCAATAACCTTCACCAATAAAATTGAAAGAGTGATGTATGAATGCAATAATTGTTATAGATAGATGAATAATGAATTTGTTTTTATTTTGCTGTGGTGTTGTGGATGTGTCTATAAGTGCGCAATGTTACAGGTGACAATAAGCTGATGGCGCGCAATGCGGCCGCGGAGCAGGCCATCCGCGACCTCATCATCAAGAAGATGACCAAGACTGTCAACAGCGACGCAGGTGCGTTCTACTTGTCTGTCTATCACTGAACGAAACGAGTGTATTAACATTTGAATTTCACTGTGCTTGTCAATCTCACGTGAAATCTACCAACTAAAGTACAGTTTATGTCGTCATCATCATGTGATTCACCATCATTTTGGGTGTATCATCATCATTATGAAACACCCAAAAAAAATGACATAGTCTAAAGACATGCTTACTCTTACAAGGATGCAAAAAACATATTCATTGAAGTCTAGATTCAATACACTTCTACTTACACTCCTTGAATTAACAGACATGATACTTAGTGTGAGATTCATGAATAAATAAATAAAAATAGTGTTCAAAGTTAAAGTCAAAAATCATTTATTCTGTATATACCACTAAACGGAACTTACAATATGTCAGAAGTTAAAAATATTTAACACTAGATAAGCAAATGGACCTCCTGGCGAGAAACTCCGCGGGCTGTTTTTTTTTGTTTATTTACAATCCTTATCTTAATTGAAATACAGTTCATTTCATACAATTTCGTTAAAAATGTATCTGTATATCCAGGTTCGGCCAACGGCGCGGACGTGTCAGACGAGGAGGCGCTGCCGATGATCCAGCTGGCGTCTTTCGCGTTACACAAGCTCTTCACGGAGTGGGAGTATGAGGGACATGTCGTGCCGCAGCTCAAGCCCCCCGGCCACTCCGTAAGTGACATCATAATCATCTTAGCATTGTCTCTCCATTCCACCTCTGAGGAGTCTGCAGTCTGCTTGCCTGTTTGATTCTTCACGAGCTTGGGCATCAACGGAACTTACAAGGCAAAAGGCAAAAATCGTTTATTCTGTATAGACCATTTTAAGCGTCATATACAAAACGTCAAAATTAAAAAAAAAATCGATTATGCAAATTATGAAATCGTTTTTTTTACGATTATTTTGAAATTATCTCGTACGGTATTATACCCTTCTTAGGTTTCTCTTACCGGGGTTGGGTGGAAGTGCCACAGTCAGAAATTTGTTGCCCTCATGGTTTGGTGGTTGCTGCAAAATTGTGGTCCGTGAGTTACATCTCAGATTGCTTAGGATGTTGTTGCCACCCATCAGGATTCACACTAAATTTTTCGAGGAAATAAGAGCATTGTGAAAACTGAATCGTCTGCACTCTCCCCAAGAGGAGAGATGGAGAAATAGATGCGAAGGGGCAAGTAAGTATCGCGGATGGATCGTTCGCCCAGTCTTCGTTAGAAAAGAGACGGGAAAACGGATAAAACCTATATATATATATGTATATATATATTAAAAATTATTTGTCACTCTGGTCTCTTCATAAAAAATAATATTGAATGACGTGGTATGCTTAATCGATATGTGTTCCCCAGGGTGCGGAGTCAGCGAGTGAGGCAGGCGCGGGGCCGGGCGCGGTCCCCCCGGCGCCGAAGAAGACGAAGGAGCTCCCGCCGGGCGCGGGCGGGCTGCACCCGTGCATGCTGCTGACGCACATGCGGCCCAACCTGGAGTACCGCGAGGTGTCGGTGGAGGGCGACCGCACGCTCAAGCCCGTCTTCACCATGTCCGTGGAGGTGGACGGTGTCACATACATCGGCAAAGGTACCACCTTATACCTTACATTTTATGGATTTCTTTTTTTTTGTGATTTAATTTAGCATGTTTGTTAGAGAGATTTGATCCTTATGATTGGCCTTCTTGATTGATGCCGTAAAAGTACAGGGGTTATTTTTTTGGATTTTAGCCGGTTCGATTACCGAGTATAGCAAGCGAAATTTTAAAAACTTAAATGCAGTTTAAATTGATTTTGAAATCAATTGAGACCCTTCTCGTACATGTGACATCGCCGTGGGACACATTTATAACGAGAGTTAAAAACATTGTTGCAGGTTCGAATAAGAAGGAAGGTCGTAAGATGGCGGCCAAGGCTGCGTGTACCGCCATCTTTAACATAACATTCGACGAGGACGCCGCGCAGCCGCCCGCCGGCAACTAGCGGTCTCGCCGCACAGATGGCGCTGTTGTCAAGTTTACTTGTCCGTATCCTCTGTTAAAAAAAAATTAGCTTCTATGTTATTATTAGTGAACGTATTTATCATGTTTAAATGTTTTCAAACATGATAAGTAAAATGTATGCCTACCGGCATCCATATTGTTTCGTTTGTTCCCTTAGAATCGATTGAGATTAAAAATACTTTCGAAATCGTGTACCGTAAAACGGGGTGAATAGAAATCAATGGGTGAATAGAAATAAAATGGTCAGTTAAATTTTGCAGTTGTTATCTTTTATGTGAAACTATAAACCACTTTCACTTCACAATAAAGAAAATCATCGAATATCCGGTTAAATACTCGACATTTTCTAGAAGAAATTATTAAACAAATTCTAATGACCATTTTATTTCTATTCACCCTTTGATTTCTATTCACCCTGTTTTACCCGGTACCCAAAGATGTTTTAACTTCTGACATGTGTATATTGTCTATATGGTTTAGAATTTATTCCTAATATATTATTTGTCTGTCTTTTGAAACACGTTCCATATTACAGCTATATTTACGGGACATACGCGATTAGAATCAGGTATGTCACCTGGCCGGAGAGATAAGTTGACCTGAAACACTTATCTCCTTGTTGTGTACGTAGCTCAACTGTCTGATGATCTAATTTTGTGGAATTTATTTTATTTTATTGACATTATTTGATTTTAATTTAATTGACATTTATAATTTGCAACATTTAAAATAAAATTACAAAATATAAATAATATTTTGTAATTTTATTTTAAATGTTTCGTTTTAATTATAATAATATCTAAAATTGATTGAAATAAATGATTTGAATTTAAAATGAATTTGAAAATTTGAATAAAATAGAAAGGAGTGCATAATCTCCCCAACTTTGTAATTTAGACACTAGCGATTTTGCATTACCACTGGTAGACTAAATAATGTTGAAAACCAGGGCAAGAAGTACCCTTCAACCTTACAATATCACACGTATGCTTTGTGTAACGTTTTTATTATAATTTTAAACAGAGAATAGGTATGCCTAAACTAAATGTCAGTTAGTAGGCGTGCGTTACGAGTTCTGTTGCACATATTTACAGCTCATACACGAGCGATATCTGTAGGTCAATCTTGAATTTTATGACAGAAATATTACTATCAGTAGAAGTGTGTCGACTGTGTTTCATGAAAAATTTATGTACAATGGTGCCGATTCTGTTGTACATCTTACTGAAAAAAAAAGAACAAGTAATCGGTAACCTGTAGTTTGATAAAAAAAACTAGAATTTATGGAAGATAAATATTGCAATTATTTTTACGAAAATCAGAAATGTGATTTTCCTAATAAGGAAAAAAAAATGAAAAAATAGCAATAGACAAATATAATTGACATAAAACAGTAAATTTTATCAAAATATGGCTGATAATTTATTTTTAAAATTTCTATAATATTTAAAACAATGATGATAATTATTTATTTTTGTATGATTTATAGAGTATCTACAGAATCTGCACCAATGTCTGTATTCTATATATTTTAAGTTTAATTGTACTGTGAAGTATTCCTTATAATGTATATAATCTTAACAATTTTAATCTAATTAATACATATGGTCTTAACTCACTTAAAATATATTTGTATGAATCCGTAATGTGACCGTCATAGTTATTTTATTTTATCTGACACCCAAACCGTGGGCTATGAAGTTATGTTTATTGAATACATCGTAACTTCTAAATGGTTTGTTTTATTGCTCACCCTGTTCATGTGTTAGTTTTTCATTTTTTAGCTGAAGAATGAGGTAAAACAATGACACGGTTTCTAGTAGTGGTGATGACGCACAGCTGGTTTAAATAGCTTACAGACTTACACTCCAGCGAATACCAGTAAATTAGTCTGGCTTTATATTTTTCAATTCCACGACACCCCCTCTCATGCCATGCCGGCAGTGGGCGCCGTCCCTTACTCGACAATCACTGAACGGATCTGCCCCTGTAGACAAGTGTCAAAAGTCTTAATCGCTAAGCAATAGAAACGATTATGTCGACCAATCACATCCATGCTCGTCGCCGGCGTGCGATGCGCGTGCCACGGCGGAATCACAAGCTGGAGTGTGATTGGTCGACTTAATCGTTTCTGTTCCTTAGCAATTTAGACTTTTGACACTTGTCTACGAGCCCTGTATAGGCACAAAGATAGACTATAGTTTCGAATATCACATCTGCGAGGTATTGTTAGTGTTAAGATCCTGTGGGCTGCAGGACCGGGATAAGTGTTAATTATCAGAGTTGGGATAAATCAGCTATCTATCGAAATAAAAGAGAAAACTCGACATAACTACATTTATTAACATCGAATGTTGTACTCGATCGAAACGCATGCTCGGCGAAGTCACTAGTTTAATATAAAAATTGAGTTATACAACACGGCAACGCCCCATCAGGTGCATAGAAACTTAGTTTTAATTATGTTATCAGCACTCCAATTTACAAAACCATTCCTTTGACAAATCTCTTCTTTCTCATAAGTATTTTACTAGGTAATTAATTTGAACTGCATTTTGGTTATCAGATACTTTTTTGTAAGTCAGTATATTTTAAAGACTTGTCTCGGTCATAAAATAACCCTAGACTTTAGTTCTACATTGTCTATGGTTACACCTATATAAGTCCTAAACGAACACTTTTAGCACCATCTAGTGATGATAAGCTACACTATTTAAAGCTAACTGATCCTGCATCGCGATATCAAAGTTTAGAGGCTGATAATATCTAATGTAGGAGACTTTCAGGTTTCTATCTACCTGATAGGGCTTTAGATAAACAGGATAAAGAATAACATGTTACAGTACAGTACCTACACAATAAAGAACGCTACTCGCTACTCAGTCTTAGCAGATACTACGTCCGTAGATCCCGAGCTAAGCTAATAGCCGTCAATGGCGAGCGGACGCGGGCTAACTTACATAGGTACCTAGTTCCGAAAAAAATGATACGGCTTCGAGAAATATTCTTAAGTTTCAAGTATTAAATGCTAAGCATTGTAATGTCGATAGCTTGGTCGATATCATAGACAAATGATAACAATGTTTGTTATCATTTTTGTCTATGGTCGATACTAATGTGGTTATTGGTTAAGGTTGCCATCACAAATAAATACATTTCACCCGTAATTATTAAAAATTCAACATAATTATTTTGAATTCTTATGTCTAGTTAGACTGATGTAATATTTTTAATTAGGTAGTTCCTTAGTTATTTAGTACCTCATTTAAGTACTTTACTAAAATTAAGTAGATTAATAGGTTCTAGAGCTTACATCTAGTTCAAGAAAGCCCGCGTCTACATGATATAATAATTAAACCACAATTAAACAAGGAACATTATTACAACTTCAATTATAAATAAAATTTAATATAACGTAAACTTTACAACTTCGGAATGACTTTGGTTTTCAATAGGTACATGCAGCAAAATTAGGTATCTGTGCTTAGTGTTGCCACTTTATAGACCAATAATAGACTACCATCTAGGTGTTGAATGACCAAAGGATCTAGTAGCAATAAAGTTCGAGTAACTGATTGAACAAAATGGAATGGTTAACTAAATAGTGTACATGAGATAGTAAGGTTTCATTAAATTATGTCATTCGAATCTTATTCGTCAGTAGGTATAAGAGCGCAGAAAAATAATTTAATTAGGTGGGTTGCTAATATGTAAGTAGGTAGGACAAAAATATATATTGCATAAATATAGGTAGGTATTCAATTTCAATTAATAAAAATATAGCTTAAATTTTTAAATACATACTCGTAGATAATAATATTTTATGGTGGGCAAGAACCGGAAGATTATAGATTGGTGGATACCCATGGAGGTTGTAGCGGTGAAGCTACGGCAAGATGCTTGTGAATGGGCATTATTATTAAAACTTAGTAATCAAGCCGGGGTCATTATTAGATATTTATGTAGGCATAGGTATTCTCGCTACAATATTAAAATATATTTGAGCCAATAGGCGAAGATTAATTAAGGAACATTTAAAATTATAAAACTATGTTAAATATTGATATGAATGTCAGAAAGTAAAATTATAAATTGGTAAGTTGAAAGTTACTTAAAATTAATTTTTGCGTTACTAACAAATATTACAAAAAAACAATGTAAATAACCATTTACTATGGATATTTCGCTAAACACACAAAACAAATAACACATCGGATTATGAAAATAGTTTCATTAAAAATATTTAAAAACAATCTTAAAAAATACCTACTATTATAAAAACAATAGATATCAACGATAAACTTAAAATGTAGGTATTAACAAAATAACAACCGGGCAACACTGAAAAATAACATGAAACGGAAGAATAAATAATAACAACCAATGTCTACAGTATTTTAAGGTACAAGGATTGAGCCCATCGCTGCCTACCCCTGCGTTAATAGGTAGGTACATTTTTTTTATTAGCTGTCAACATTCCACTATAGCCGTTATCAACTGTGTCGTCAACTTGTCATAACTCTGTCTCGCTCGCTCTCTTTTTTGTTAGAGAGCGTTGTGACCTATTAGGTCAGACCACTCGGGATATTAACGGTTTTACATAATAGTGATTCGGTCATAAGTGGTTTGTGCGAAATAAACATCTCTGTTTATAATTTCTTATTTCACAATGAAATCGTAGTGTAACTACCAAGATAGATACTGCCTAACTATTTAAATAAATTTACGTAAAGGTTGAAAAATGACATTGAGTTTACCAGCACGCACGAAGCTAAATAGACTTACTGGTAGGTATAATGCTAAAAAATCTTTAAGAATGGAAGTCGGTTCTCATAATTTTTAGCATGATTTAGGGATTTTGTGAGGGCAACACTCAATAAGGACGGAGTCAGGTGCGAATGGCGTCTTATAACGTTTCGCTAAGGGGTTGTCCATTAATCACGTGATCTTTTTTTAGCATTTTTTAACCCCCCCTCCCCCATTGGTGATACGTAGTGAGGTTTAAGACCACCCCCCCTCCCCTTTCTCAACATCACGTGTATTTTTAGTACCTACAAAGAATCTTAAAATTTTCTGAATATTATCTTAATTTAATTACAGGTATAAACTATAATCTTATTTTATTCTGAAATTAAGGACCATAATAAAAATTGCCAGGTTGCAAGTTTGTTTGATTGCCATAACAATAATAATAAACGAAGAGTGTAATCGCATAATAGCGCTTAATATTTGTTTAAAAATCGCGCGTTTGACGAAAAAATAAATATACACGCGATATCTTACTACACCCCCCTCCCCCTTGTGTTATTTTAGTGATTTTTATCAAACTCCTCCCCCCCCTTTCAAGCCTCACGTGATTATACTCAACACAAAATAAAAGGCCCGTTTTGACGTTTGTCCTCGTGGCGTAACTAGTTATGTACCTATACGATTCGGTATTCGATACTCACGATGAATCGAATCCAGTTTGCATGGGGATTTAATCGATTTGAATATGTATATAAACTGCATTGGATTAAAGTTCTGATTAGAAAAATTAGCTAAACCTTTGTTTTTTTAAAACAATACAATGTTATTATAGGTCAATTTACTTATTTTTAATTTTTTTTTACAATACATTCACTCAATCACAAAACAACAAGAATAATTAAATCAGTCTTCAGAATCTAAACACAAGTATTAAAATAAATAAAAATAAAAGTGCGCGTCGGGCTTGAAAAAAAATATCTCACTCGATATTTTCTTTCCTTAACTGATTATTAATAGTCTGTGGACTATATGAAAAAATCGTTATGCACAGCACTTAGCCGAGTGGGCGGTACCTGTCAATGAAAAATGTAATTACCTTTAGAATATTTCAATTGATAAAAAATATAAAAAATAAGAACTTCATGGGCACGAACTGTCAAAGTGGGCCTTTTATTTTGTGACAACTATAATGGACAACCCCTAAGCAGCTAATCCAGTCCAGTATGTAATGTATAATAAAATTATTGGAGCTACTACTTAATCATACAAACTACATTATTTGTGACATTACAAATTCTGGAGTCTTAAAACTAAACGCGTGGGGGGTAGGCGTCGAATAAAGCGCAGCGCAGGATGAGCCCTGCTCAAATATTAATACAGTATGACAAAAATATGAAGGTACATCTACAATACTAGTATTGGCACACCGCGGTACCTGACAACTCCGACAGAACAGTATAGAGACATTGGTAACGCACCTAAACTTGCCATGTTAACAACTACCTAGAACATTTATATCGTCAATCATGTCGAATCAAATAAATTGAGCTCAAAATGTCGTCCTTAACCGTTTACTCTGGTCTATGACATAGTAGGACTCAACATCAAGTCATCTTTTGTAACTGAATCATTATTTATATAAAGTACCTAACTGACTATATGAAGGAAAATAGTTCAGAAATCTATGAAGAAATAGGCGTAGGTATTATTTTGACTCGTACCTATAGTATGTGGTTTTTAGTTAACTATTGGAGCGATTTGATGAAGGAGACATTCTGAAGCTCATTTTGCCGCTAGGTTTCCACTTTACACTTACAATAAGATATTTTCATAACTTCTCTTCTCTTTAAAGATGTTAAGTACGAATGTACGCAAGGTTACCATGCTGCGTTACCTACGCCTGCGTCGATTACAAAACATGCGCACACATCGTATATAACTAACTAATCTAAGTCTCATAATTTCTTTACATGAATAAAATTTGGACGTAATTTTCCGAAAAGCGCCTTCCACAAGATTTTCAACTTTTAAAAAGATCACTCTGAACGTTAGAGCCACAAAATTTATCTAATTGAAAACATCTAGACGATGGCTACTAGTCTCTGAACACCCTAGTTCCTCTAATGGACGAAGAGCTAAATAATACTAGTTACAGCAACCTGTACGTCCACATGGACAGCGGGTTTTGCAGCAAGGCCAGGTGTGGGGGCTCTTTGCCGCCAACTAACAGCAAATGTAGCTGGGTTTCACCATTCCTAGGAACGCTCCTTGCTCGCCTCTCACTTAAATCTTGAAGCTCAATGTCTCCTGGCCCCACTCCTGAGTCTGGAGTTAATGCTGCCCCTAAGTTTCTTACATCAGGACCCAGATAGTGGGGATTACTAAACCCTAGAGAATTCCCCGATAGTCTGTTCACTCGTTCCGCGCTTGCATAGTCTGATGTTGACAATTCAGTGTCTTCTTCATCAGTTATTATCGTATCCTTCGTAAACCTGACCGAAGCAGACTTAGGCATGGTGACCATAGTGACTCTCCCGTCCACCTTCACAGACGACATCCCATCTTTTTTCTTAATACCATTCATCTCCCGTCTCATTTCTTCTTCCTCTTCTGAATCAAAATACACAAGCTTTGTTGCTTCAATAGGAGACAATACTGGTGTTGGGAGAATCATATCTGCGAAATCTGGTACTGATATGGGTTCCCTTGATATTTCTGATCGATACTCTGGGACATCTCCTTCTTTTGGACTTTCATCACCATCTGCAGGTTGTCGTTTGTCGATGACGTAAGCTGAATGGGACTTTGATAATGCAGCAGCTTCTTGCCTGACTAGACTTTCTGTGGAGTCTCGATCCCCGGCCAGGACACTATAGGAACATCGAGCTCCTCTACGAATGTGGAACGAAGAGAGTTTGGAGATTTCTTTGAGTAGACTGGCGGGAGGGTCTGGACGGGTGTTGAGCGAGTGTCTGTTGGCGTTCATTCTGTTGATGGGAGCTGACCGCACTCGAGGAGGTGCTGCGGGGATGAGGAGAGCACAGCAGTCTATGCGAGGTGATGGCCATTTGATAGATTGGATTATTCTCTCCCAGGTTTCTGTTGCTGTGAAACGAAATGAATGAGGCTTTAGCAAGGAATCATCAATTCTTAAAGTAAATTCATAGGTAAGTCTGTCCGAGTCAATTTCATAAGTCAACTTTAGTGGATCGAACAGGACCTTGTGCCTACGAAGGTTATTAATGGACCTATCTATACGATAAAATAACTGATGTTAGACCACCTCTAATGGGTTCACTCTATGTTCGCTCCATCAATTTCTTAGTGGGTAAATGGATGTTTATTATTTTAATAGTCCTCTCACCGAAATGGAATCTCCATAGCTCATTGGTGGAGTGTCCGTGTGTTTCCCCGCCAAAGATGTAGAGGTGCGCTCCTGCCCTCAGCCCTGCATGTCCGCTGCGAGCACTCGGGGACAGCTTGGCGGGGGTTCGAACCTGACTCCATACGCGGGAAACTGGAACATGCGAAGTAGTGGTAGTAACACTTGTATCACACTGTCACCTTGACGAATTAGGGCCAATAATCATGCTTATTATCAACTGTAGTTCCACCTATGACTAGAAGCGGAAGATCTTGAAGAAGAAGAAGACAGAAAGATTTGAAATCTGCACAGATATCAGATACCTCTTTTGATATTAGATGATAACTCCAAAAGAGAAGCGCCGAGCGAAGTTAGGAAAACTTCTTTTACAATTCGAACAAAGAACCTCTATACCTGTAAGATTGACCATTCTCGTTTCCACCAGCGCCCTTACTATGAGCTCTCATTGCTCTCAAATGCGATGCAGCTCAACTCAGGGAGAGAGATGGCGCTATACTCGGTGCATAGCTCCATCTCTCTGCCTGAGTTGAGTTGGATTGCATTTGCTATAAGAGTTAATAGTATGGGGCCTGGTTAGATTCAATTCTGAAAACTGTCTCTCAATCATTACGAGCGATAGGGAACGTCGCCGTAGGTCTTTTAATATACTTTGAAGAAGAAATTGAAATTTGGATCCAATACGGCAAGCTACACTCAGTATGTAGCCACATCATGATATTCGAGGTTCAAGTCAACCTCACTTGCAAGTTAATACATGGGTCATTCTCAGGGAGTGAGATTTTCGAAAGTCCATTCAATTATCTACATAATTTATAAAAAAATGGGATTAATTCTTTTTCTGGGGGCTAGTTTTGGCAATTATCTAATTAGGAATGATAATATATAAGTACATCTACTTTGGTACAAAAATACCTCAAAATAGTTGTTTTTGATTTATTCTCCTAATTTCCGTTCACTGTCCAGAACCCAGAATAATACTTTGTGAGCCTAAAAAGTGCAAGACAAGCTTTGATTTATACATTTATTACCCTTTATTTATAAATTAGATAGATTAATCCAGCTATATTAAAAATATAATTACGTTAACATGGCTATTTATTTACTTACAACGTAAAATATGTTTGTCCTTTCATTATACCTAATTTCTGTCACCCACTAAACATTCGTGAATAAAACCCTAGCTAAGTAAATTGTACCCATCCCAATCGCATGTAAGGCAAGCGTTAGTAGTGCCACAGACATACAGCGAACTGCAGGCGTACTACCTGTCCTCCGGGGGTCTCAGTGAGTTAAGTTCCTAATTTCCCTTCGCATGGTTTACAAGTCTTCTAATTTCTGTTCGCTCATTTAATTAATGACTTATTGCTCGAAATAACTATCAATCAAACAATTCTTACGTAATTATATATTATCTTTTATGGTATGGAAAGAAATAGTTGTCAAAATTATGTTCTAATTATTTTTTAAATTAAAAAAAACCATTTTCCCTAATTTCCGTCACACATTTCCGTCACGCTGAAAGTGACCGAAATTACAAAACTCCCTCTAATCATTGTTTCTATCAGTTCTTAAAATTTTTCGTAGGTAGCAACATACCCGCCGAACAAAATTATAAGTCTACGTGTATGTTTTTGAACAATAAACTCGATTACCTATTTTCAAATATTATGGGTAGGTAAACCGAAGGAGTAGATTTTGGAGCAACAAAAACTTAGCAACGGAGAAGAGAAAAGATCAAGAATGAAAATAATAATATTTTTTTATTACTTAAATAAAAAAAATTATGACTTATTGTTTAATTTTCTGTCACCGCATACCTAATTTCCGTCACCCTCAAAAAATATATCACTCCATAAATAAAAAACTAAGTGTTTAAATGCAGTGCCCAATATACCAATTCATACAGAATGACGTGTTCTTTCAATTAAAGTACTGCTTTATAGAATTTAATAAAAAATAAAAATCGTGACGGAAATTATACGAAGAACACCATTTCGTGAGAATGACCGACATCAGATGGTTGACGGAGTAGGCTGTTGGGGTTTGTAAACCACATGATGGAGTAGTATTTTGGGCTCCAGAGTGGATGCACACGTGTGATGTTGGTGATGCAGTGGTACTCACTGGTGTCGTAGTGCCACAGGTCGGCGCAGTCGCGCAGGTCGCTCTGTCCGCCGTGCACGTAGAGGCGCGCGTCGTGCAGCGCGGCCGCGTGGCGGTGGCGCGCCGGGCCTGCGCCCGCCGTGCGCACCTGCTGCCATGACTCCGATTCTGCCAGAAGACCACACGCATTTACATATAAATACATATACACACATATGCCGCGGTAGCCTAGTGGTTTGGGTAATGAACTGCTGAGACGAGGTCTCGGGTTCGATCTCAGGTTCACCATGGCACACACCAATGACTTTTCGATGCTTTTCGAAGTTATGTGTGTATTTATCGCAGGTTTATAAGTGCCCGGTTAATGGCAATAGGCTCGCCACCTATTACATTGGGACCTAAACATAAACTGGCGAAATGTGGGTGCTAGCACCTCTGCCTACCCCTTCGGGGATATAGCCGTGAGTTTTATAAGTATCTACATACATAAACTAATAACAACAACATGAACAGGTTTTGGTGATTCCTTTCTTTGTCATTATACGATAAAGAAGTGGAATGCTTTACCCTTGCACGCGTTCCCTTCTTCTCATAATTCCGGGATCTATAAGCGGGGCGTGAAGAAGCATCTGGCAAGGCCAAGGGTAGAGGTCACCATTCTAAGGGCATCCCTTGAGAATGGTGACCACTACTTTCTCCAGAAAGTAGTGGTCACCATTCTAAGCTAAGGTGAGCTAAGGTAAGCTAAGGTGGGTCCACCCCACCTTAGCTTACCGGCTGCAGTCAATCCGATGGACTAAATGTAAAAAAATCGATACTACTACTACACCCTTTTCCTTGCAGGAATTGACAGTTATATAGTGCAATCTCAAACCCTGTAGTAATGGCGACATCCACCTTTTGCGTTTTCATTTTCTGTTTTCGAGAAAAGCTTGGGACAAAGCAAAATAAGGTGGATAACGTCATCCCAGCTGATTCTACCACTGAGCGCAAAACATTGAATGCTGATAAAGAGAAAGTGAAATGAAATAGTTAGGTATTCAACATTTAATTATGAATATGATTGAATTTCCACCGGTTGTAACAACCATATTCACAAATAAATATTATTATTATTCTCTTTATTTATTTTGTAAACATATGAATTACATTGTAAACATATGAATTACATCTATTATTATTATTATTATTTCGAAAAATCCACAATATTGACTCACCATAATGAAACGCCCACAGCTCATGTGTGGAGCCCCGCAGGTCTTTATACCCGCCGTAGATCAGCAGGCAGTCCTTGAGCGCGTGCGCAGAGTGTCCCCGCCGGCCGCGGGGCCCCAGCCCGGGATTGCGGGACTCCCGGGCACTCCGCCGTCTTAGTGACGACGTGTAATTAGATTGGCCCGGCAGTTTACGCCAGATTTGTGTCTAAGGAAAGGAATGATAAAAATGGTATAATCTAAAACGAAATTGTGACGATTGTCCTAAATCTGGTTAGAGGGAAGATGATAAAGGAAGATGCATTCAATGGAGGTGACCGTTGACGCATAGCAAGGAGTACCTACCATTATGTCAGAGTCGCAAAGTCCAACGGTTGGCAATGAAACTGGCTTTCGCACAGTGAATCCATTTAAAATTTAGGAACAGATATTTACTTTCATACACCACTTAGGAGACAAACAAGCACACGGCCTATGTAGGTGGGCGTCCAGGGGCGTCACATTCGCGCTGCCAAACCGATAAAAAGCCTTCTAATGACCTTCTTAAAGAAGCGTTTTTGGGTCATTCTCAGGGAGTGAGATTTTCGAACGTCCATTCAATTATCTACTTAATTTATGAAAAATTGAGATTAATTCTTTTTCTGGGGGCTAGTTTCGGCAATTATCTAATAAGGAATGATAATATATACATCTACTTTGATACAAAAATACCTCAGAATAGTTGTTTTTGATTCATTCTCCTAATTTCCGTTCACTGTCCAGAACCCAGAATAATACTTTCAGAGCCTAAAAAGTGCAAGACAAGCTTTGATTTAGGTATACGTTTATTACCCTTTATTTATAAATTAGATAGATTAATCTAGCTATATTAAAAATATAATTACGTTAACATGGCTATTTATTTAGTTACAACGTAAAATATGTATGTCCTATCATTATGCCTAATTTCTGTCACGCACTAAAAAATTGTGAATAAAACCCTAGCTAAGTAAATTGTACCCATCTCTATCGCATGTACGGCAAGCGTTAGTAGTGCCACAGACATACAGTGAACTACACGCGTACTACATGTTCTCCGGGCGTCTCAGTGAGTTGAGTTCCTAATTTCCCTTCGCATGGTTTACAAGTCTTCTAATTTCTGTTCGCTCATTTCATTAATGACTTCTTGCTTCGAGCAAGAAGTCATTAATTATCAACATTAACTATCAACCAAACAATTCTTACGTAATTATTATATATTTTATGGTATGGAAAGAAATAGTTGTCAAAATTATGTGCTAATTATTTTTTAAATTAAAAAAATACCATTTTCCCTAATTTCCGTCACACATTTCCGTCACGCTGAAAGTGACCGAAATTATAAAACTCCCTGTAATCATTGTTTCTATAAGTTCTTAATTGTTCGTAGATAGCTACATAATACCCGCCGAACAAAATTATAATTCTACATGTATGTTTTTGTACAATAAACTCGATTATTTTCAAATAATATATAATATTTAAACGGGTAAACCGAAGGAGGAGATTGAGCAACAAAAACTTAGCAACGGAGAAGAGAAAAGATCAAGAATGAAAATAATAATAATTTTTAATACTTAAATAAAAGAAATTATGACTAATTGTTCAATTTTCTAATTTCTGTCACCGAATATCTAATTTCCGTCACCCTCAAAAATATATTGCTCCAAAAATAAAAAACTAAGTGTTTAAATGCAGTGCCCAATATACCAATTCATACAGAATGACGTGTTCTTTCATTTAAAGTACTACTTTATAGAATTTAATAAAAAATAAAAAGCGTGACGGAAATTATACGAAGAACACCATTTCGTGAGAATGACCGTTTTGTTCTGAGCGGGACGTATGATCACATTGTGAGCTCCTCGTGCCGGTAAAAGACTTATTACACAACAGTTTCCTCGTCCTTGAAGTGATTAGCGAACATTGCGTGACATTGTAGGAACATGTCGCCGGTGCAAGGGGCGAAGGTTTAGGGCAGCGAGGGTAGGAGCACGCGATTGGTCCTATCGGCCCTCCCTATCTAAGTGGGTTAAGGAGTTGTGAGGATTCGCGTGTTGTGTCACTGTATTGGAACGGGGAGGTCGATATACTTGGTGACGTTGCTTAATAACAATTTACATAGCAAATTGTATAAAATATGCCATGGGAGTTGTGCTATACGGTGATTATAATTGTAGAGAGAAAATGCAGAGACTGCTTGGTTAAACCCGTGGTATAGGTTTGCATTAGAGAAGTCATGGGTTAGGTTCACGGATTCGGAGTATTTGGCGTTTTAAATCAAGAAATTCTTAATATGGAAACATAATAGACAGACAGCTATAATCGTATCTAGTTCATAGATTATTATGTAAGATAAAAAACCTATACCTATTGAAAGTCAGTGTAATACATTTCTGCAAACTTCTTCGAAGATATACAGATGTGAAAATCATGAAGCTTCAGGGTGAAAATGGAGTGAAATATGCATGTCACTGGTGTTGTTTTATTTTCCAGTTTATAATATCGTTAGACAGTCCAGGGTCGATGATTATTTACTTTCGGTTGAATTTTGTCATATAACAAACCTCAGTATCATATATCCAGAGAGGGGTCTCGTTGGACAGCGCGCCAGCTTCTCCTCCGAACACGTATAGCTTGTGCTCGTGCGCAGTCGCGCTGTGCTCCTGTAGAGATGGCGGTGGGTCTCCGCGGCATTCCAACTTCTCCCATCTGCCAGTCGCTGGAAGATAATAACATAAAATAAGATGCAAAGGAATTATGGTGAAGAGTGACATCGGAGCAAGTTATGAAAGATTTAGGAGCTTTAGTGGACCCAAAGACAATGATGGTCTTTGGTGGACCCAAGAAAAGAAGAATCAGTTGCGTGAAAGTGGACTTGTCAAAGAGAGAGTGACTAAGGAAATGAAATCTGACATGAAAGTATGCAACAGAATCACATGTTGCACCGACCTCAAAAAACTGTGGCAGTGCACTTGCAGGGGAATAAAAACCTAAAATGGTTGAAACCTGCCATAGAATCATGGAATTTGGCAAGAAGCAAGATTTTATAGCATAAGCAAAGTAAAAAATGCGACTATATTCGTTGTAGAACAACAGTTTTCTAACGTCGAAGTTAAGTTTGTACTTTGATCCAATTTATCTTTTTGTTGACTTTGGTTAAAGCGAACTATTAACTTAAATACCACAAAATTCCAATAGTGCGCGAGTCCAACTTGCATTCGCTCAGTACCTATTCTTTCACGTAGTATTTTACTACAGGCAAAACAAAAACTAATTTCGCTCTAGAGCAAATACAAAACATCACAGCTCTCATTATCATTCCCCAAACCGTTCATGCTATGAATAGTAATTAGTAACCCCCTAACAGGGACGCTCGACCTAATTGAGCGTCTCCGTAGGAACTAAAGACACGTTCGTTCGAGAGTACTCCAGCCTGCAGCCTCCAGCGACTGCTGACGGTAGGCACTTTACAAATGAGCACGATTCCCAATTGATTGTAGCTGTATTGCTACGTATAAAGAAAAGATTCTCGAGAGGAATACGCTGAGAAGCGATACATCTGTAAAGGATGTTGTAAGCGAAGTTTTTTAGTTTCATCCTCGATAGATAATCCCATGATAATCCAATTCCTACTTAATTGTTCTTTTTTTAATAATGTAAAAAGTTAATAACGAGACTGCTTTTCAAATACCATTTTCTTCAAAAACTTTGTTGCAGGGTTACATTCTGTGATAATGTAAGTATAAATTAGCAGCATTTTGTCCCCGGTACCTATATTAAATGAATGGTTAAATATTGCTGGAATGCATTCTGTTTCTGATATTCGACATGTATTTTACATAAAATATATTAAATTCTGAACAAGTTTAGTATCTACAGCTATTAATTGCTTGGGTTGGTGATCGTTCGATTTATTTACCGAAATTATTACAGATTCGTGTGGATACAAAAATCTATTTGCGATAAATATCAATCCGTTCTGTACGCAAACCAATATCAAAACCAATTACTAGGCTTCAGAATTCGCTAGTCACGTTTACTATTAGTGTAAATGATTGATCAACGTTTACGTGTCAACATTATTGTTATAAAAACTATATTTCGTGTAATTATTTAGAAAGCAAGACATTTTTCGCCTTATACTTGGTGGCTAAGGATGGTTATGGGACCCAAATGAAATGTTGGGGGCCCAAGCTAATCTTACTTGATTGCCATCACACTTGCTTAGGTAAGAATGAGGCATACAGCAGTCGCTCCCGTAAAAGTCAAGACAAATCATATCAAAAAAAAAAGTGAGTTTGAAGGGCAAGCTCTATATTTAACCGGGACTAACGCTGTAAGGTATAGTTAAACACATTGGTCCTTCGAGCCGGATGTGAACCAGCGAGCTTATATTTATATTCCATGGTGACGTTAGTTCAGAATATACTGAAACATAGTACAAGTTTATTCTAGCCATGGCCACAGTTGCTTTGTTCAACGTAAAATCTGCTTGATATTTTTTGTACCACGATTCCGAAATTATTGAATAGGTACCCCGATACGGAAAGACAATCACATTATTTCACCTTAGTTTTCTTTCGTTTTATGGTACAAGTTTGCTTGGGGCACGATAAAGTGGCTATTTCGCAGTCTAATCTACTTTATACGAAAAAGTTTAAAAACCAAATTATAAGAAGAGAAGAGAAGAAGAAGAGTTTGTTCCGAATCATTTTACCTAGTTAGAAACAAATAAAATACCTACCTAACTAAAAAGTAATCAAAAAGTTACTGCTGATCGCTAAATATCGTCTAAGTCTTATAGCCAACGCGTATCTCTTCAAAATAATCATTAATTGTAGGTATATTGGCCCATCCCTAAGGTGGCAAACAAGCACACGGCCCACCTGATGGCAAGCGGTTACCGAGGTGTATGGACGTGCGCAACGCCAGGGGCATCACTCTCGCGCTGCCAATGAATTTACACGAATGTTGTTGCTGTTAATTATAATATTGAGGTCAGCATGCAGTGCAAGAAGAATAGAGACGCTAAGCACATGCATGATATTGTTCGTCAAGTGGCAGGTTCTTACCGAGGCTGTACCTCCAGAAGTCCCGGAGTGGCACGGAGCCGCCGGCGCCGCGGCCGCCGAGCACGTACACGTGGCCCGCCAGCAACGTCGCCGAGTGCTTGCCGCGGGCGCACGGCACCGCGCGCGCCTGCCCGCACCCGCTCTCCACGCTGCTCCACATCTCATCTGGGGGCAAGGCAAGAGGACATCATAAACAGGTATGTCGTAAACATCTTTTGAGCACTATTCAATCTCGGGGTTGCTCTAACATTATTATTTACTGGTAAATCATAAAATACGTTCAAACTTAGAGCAATACATATCTTATTAAAGTAAATACTTTTTAAATGATAAAAAAACATTGAAATAGAAAGTATTTTTAACGGATTCGGCAGCATGAGACCATTTATTTTACACACAAACATTTATTTTCAGTCTCCCTGTGATCATGAAGAAACCAATTGAATTCGCGACACTGATACCCTTACTGACACCTCTGTAAGAAATTATCACAATTAAGAAATCATTACGGTTAAATTTTTAGGTATCAATATCCACCTAATCAACCACCAAATTATAATAGATATGTTGGTTTACACTATAATTACATTTTAATATGAAAACCATTTCATAAAACCTATTACGTTATACACACGTAAGTACTTTTCATGCGGATAATCACACGACCCTTTTCCCTGCCTCGCAAGCTAAAATCTAATATAGGTACGATTAACATGTAATAACAGGCGAGCACTATCTAACTTGTACTTATAGGTAGACAGGGAGCTTCAAAGAAATAACTACTCATACTCAAAACTTAAAAGAAATATAAAAATTGCACGCTCCAAGGCTTTTGATAAAGTTAAACCACATTGCGTCTTTCCCTTTTCCTTAATCGAAAGTTTGCAACTTCAAAGTCGCGTCCCTTCAGATAAATGCATTACTCCCCTCTATATTGTGCATAAAAATCACCAACTACTCGACGCATGGGGTAGATGAAATGCCGGCGTCCCTCAGGGCTCGTCCCTGGCTCCCTCGTGTTTCCACGTCTATAACTATTGCTTAATGCAACTGACTCCCCGCTTTCGGCGACATGTTCAGAGTTATCGTTTACAACGTGCAAATATTAGTTGGGATTGGTAGCTTTATTTGTGGGATATTTATACAACAAGCAGATTTATGGATAAGTAGGATTTATTATTAGGATTAGTGGGAACCTATATCAAAATTAATTCATTCCTCTACCACGAAAAGGATTGAGATTCTAGCTACCTAGTTAGTTGATGATAGTTCAAGTTAAGAAATGGCCGGCTAGGGAAGTACCTAAATTTACTCATAAACTGTAATCATACAAGCAGCTTAGTGTTCTAGTCTTCTTGTTGGTTTAGTTGCCATAGCTCCCAAAAAGGGATAGGGTGGCGATGCACGAAGCAAACATCGGTTATAGTAAGCGTTTATATTTTCAGAGAACCGCCTATAATCAGGCAGGTAATGTGCTTATTTATTCAACTTGTGGTTTACGTAATGAAAGATACTTTAAGTTAGGCATGGATGAATTGTCGATTTCGCAAGATAATAATAAAACTGCAAAGAATAGTCGTCCTATGGCCAAAATAACATTATTGATATAAAAGTTTGTTACTTTCAAACTGAAGTAATAAATTACCACAATGTAATACTGTTAGTTGGCTAAGCGATCGGTGTACCAAACCGCAGCATTAAATAGATTAAAAACTTTGTAGAAGTTAACAATCTCCTCGGCGGCTGGCGCCTTGCCAATTTTCTGAGGGGTTCAATATACGGGTAACGAATGGTGAGACTAGGTTCACGAAAAATAGTCCTTTAATTTCATTAAGGCAATTGGCGACGTCAGAATTTTTTTAATAAACATAATATAACATAACATAAACTCACTCCTATATCCCCGAAGGGGTAGGCAGAGGTGCTAGCACGCACATTTCGCCAGTTTATGTTTAGGTCCTAATGTAATAGGTGGCGAGCCTATTGCCATTAATTGGGCACTTATAAACCTGCGATAAATTCACACATAACTTCGAAAAGCATCGAAAAGTCATTGGTGTTTGCCATGGTGAACCTGGGATCGAACCCGAGACCTCGTCTCAGCAGTCCATTACCCAGACCACTAGGCTACCGCGATTTTTAAAAATAAAGCAATAAACATCAGATCGTAATCAATAAAATTCTTGTATAAGGAGTGGATTTCCTTTCAAGTACCTAAAAAGTAATTTTATTCCATTTGCGGCTTCTCTCAAAATGCAAATACGTTTTTACTGTAAAATTAACAGCTCCTTTTTTTACTTGGCCTCATTCATCATTTTAAACTATAATAAGCTTCCCCATAACAAGTGACACACTTTGTACAGCTTTAATGGCCTTTATTATAATTTACTTAGTGGAAATCCGGACGCATTTACGCTTTCCCGAGGTGCGGTGGAAAATCTCTTAAATAAATGTATTAAATCATCTGTTTGCAGGGTACGTTCGTTTTGCATGATATACGATGGATAGCCATAATGGCGAAGGTGGTTTGTTCGCTGAAAGTAACTTTATTTACCTAAAAGAAAGAATCAATTTTACAATCCGGACTTTTAATTTATCAGTCGTAAATATAACGACGTGTACCTACTGCAGCTATTGGTCTTCTAAGCATTGCGACAAAGCAGTAAGTGGAGGTTACTAGACGAATAACTCAGACTAAAACAAAATAATTGCTCCATTATTTTTAGTATTATTATTTAGTTGCTCCATTGACATACCAGATCTCCATACTTACCGTTGCCAATAAAATAAGGTTAAGTATTAACAAACGCGTGGTCTTATGACATAAATACGAGTACCAATACAAATTAGGCAGACAGTCAGGACAAAGGCAGATGGCCGTCTGTTGTCTCTGCCTACCCCGGAGGGAAAAACGGCGTGAGCATTTGTATGTATCTATGTAAATTAGGCACTTCCAAATCTTCTGTAGAGTGTACATACATTTATAATCAAGATAAAGGGATTATCGCTATAAAAGCGATGCCATGAGCGGTCCCGAATGGAATGAAAATAATCAGAATACCTAAGTACTCCGAAGCGCTGTCCACTCATAATAAAATCATAAGTTCAGTCTCCGAATTAGATAATCCATAATCGTCAGTGATACTAACATTAAATTACCCTTTTCAGCAAATCCAACCCTTTCTATATCCAGAATTAGGCTTTCATAAAAATGTCGGTCCATTTTCCTAAAGCCACATCTCTTTGCAACATTAAATATTCAGCCACGGACGGCCCTATAATTAGTCATTGCTCAGGGTCGAACCCTTTGTTTGCCACGTGACTTGTTTGGCAATTTAACTCTGACCTCATACCGTCAAAGTGTTGGTACACTCGAAGGTAAAAAACGAAAACATAGGGGAGATTTGAGGGGTCTCGCTATAGTTGTCGGGGGTGTGAACGAGACGACGGTAGACGTTTGTTTAATCACCAATGACTTATAGGCTGTGTGGACTCATCGTTCGCACTAAACGAGCTGATTCTTTGATTTAGTCCTTTCGGGTTTTTAATAGGGAGCTACCGACATTTATCTCTATATTAAATGAAGTTATAAAGTTGAAGCAAGCTGCCAAGTATTTAGAGGTCGCTACAAATTGCTAAAGTTTTGAAGAGACGGCCAAAAGTTAAACGATTTTGGACTTTGAAATTCTTTTGCAAGATTCAGAAAACTTTAGTTAAACACATTTATATTTTTAAGAAGATTCATTAGCCTTGTTTATGAAAAATAGTTTTTTTTAAATACTAGACCAGTAAACCGACCCGGCTGCGCGCAGGTAACTAGCAATAATGATGAGCTATCTGGTGAATGTATGGGGCCGGTTATGTGAGTAAATTTTATGTTATTTTTTTTATACCACTTAGGTGGCAGACAAGCACACGGCCCACACTGATGGAAAGCGGTTACCGAGGCCTATGGACGCGTGCAACACCAGGGGCGTCACACTCGCGCTGCCGACCCTGCAAAAACCTTCTAATCTTAAATCTGTTATTTTAATGTTCCAAAACCAAAAAAAGAACTGGTGATCTAATCGCTATTAAATTACTTGAAAATTGGTTAAGCAATTTTGCAGTCCATAAGGAACAAAACAATATACAGTAACAATACATAAGTGATAAACTTTTCTACTAATTTAAAAAATATAATATCCACTCTTGATCTTGAACGTTTTGCAAATTATTTCCTTCCTTCGATACCTATTTAGATCTTGAACGGTTTGCAAACAGTGAGGGGTGAGGTTGTAAGGGAGGTGGGGTGGCGGGAGGGGCGAGAGGGCATTACCTCGTCTTCCTAACGAGTGCCCTAGACTGCGGCATCCGCACTCGGCAGCTTTAGAGAGCATGAATGTGTTGTGACATGAATAACCACGTTGACATTTTTGAGGGTAGTGTTTATATGATAATTGCTGACACAGTAACTTCCTGTGTGTTGGTTTACCTCCCTTTTCGATTATGATGCAAATTGTTATGTACCATGTTTACTTATAGACGCTCTTGCTTCCAACGGTTGGGTTTCATGTAAGTGCCCGAATTTCACGAGGTCTGCGGTTTTACGATGCATAACGTTTGTTTTGTTGTTAGTTTTAGATATCGGCGCGTTATTTTATGTGTTACAAGTTTTATGAGGGTTGTTATTTGAATATTGCTTCAGTGGAGGCTTCAGTAGTTTTACTTCGAAGCTGGATACTGACTGGTGACATGGGACTCTGATACTCTGGACAAACTGGATATTTAATAGTATCTAGACCCGAAATAGGCATAAAAAGGTTCTAGAATACGGGTATTTTTTTTGAAAATATATACCTACATTGAAAACCCAAGACCAATGCAATACTCGTAGACATACTCATCCATAATTATATAGAATTAGCACCGAGCGAGAATCAAACCTGCAAGTGCAGCGTAGCAGGTGGACGTTCTACCTAGAGCTACGCCACTGAGATCGTCAAATAATAATCTAATCACCAGAAACAATAAGACTTGACCGATAACATTTAGAATTAAACGTAAATAGAATTTGGTTCCCAAGACACAACAGTTTTAAAGATGGGAGGGTCATTGAAATTAATGAGGGAAATCAAGTAAATGGAGGGAACAGGGAACTGATCAAGCTAATGGCCCTTAAGTTTGTGCAATCAGAGGGCTTACAGACATGTTAAAGTGTCCGTGTTCTGGATGAGTAAGGAGGATAGAGGTTTTAGAGAAGAACACGAATACTTTAACAGGTCACGGTATCGAGGAGCAACGCGGCATGGTAAACCCTCAGGGATGGGTTTATGCTCTGGCATTTTGGGTGGAAATAATAAATGCCCAAAATGCCATGGTATAAATCCATAACTACTCAGGACGATAATCGTGGTTTACGGTAGGCTAACGAAAGTGTTCGGAGACCTACATTGATTTTTCACACACTCTTAATCTTGTCACATTTATTTGTAGATAGGTACTCTGAGAAAATAATCAGTTAAGTATAAAGGCGGAAGAAAAATTAAAAAACAGTAAGAATTATAAATCTATCTCAATGTTATCCTCACCCTACATCAGAGAATGGATACGCCACATGATTCAGATCAGCGTCCAGATTCCAGACAATTTATTCTCTACAAATAACAGAAAAATACTAGCAAATAAATCATTTCCTCCATTCGTACGATAAACATGACAAATGAAATATGACAGTCTCTAGCTAACTTATGAGTCCATTCACATAAATGGCTGATCTCATACTTTTACAGGATGAACTGGCAATGTGTCACTGCTCATAATTCAGTAGATATAAGGAAAATTGGAAAGTGGGACGATGGCGTATAATCGCTTTTCTTATAGTGCAGAGCATTGGTTGTATACTTTTTACGGGATGGATAATGGCTGACTGGTAATAAATTTTTATGAAGGTTCGTATCGTGATGTGTATTTTTATATTCACTTCACGCATCTATTTCAAGTTTACCTCGATGTTCGGTTTGTATCAGAATCTCATCCATCAATTTTGTGCTTTACTATATGCAACAATTGCCATTTTATTTAGGAAGTGTCATTTTTACTTCTTATATTTTTTTCATTTGTTTTAATACGGCTGTAATGTAGTTTTTGAAGGTTATTATTTTGATTAGTTATTGGTGTCTCGGCCATTAATAATTTTATAAATATTTATTAAACTTTACTAGAGATTGGCGAAGTTCCGGTAATTCTTTCGATTGCAGCAGCCATTAATGTAAAAGAAGAAGAAGAAGAATGTAGTTTTTCCTAGGCTTTGCTTTTGTATTGCATTTGTATACTTTGGTAGGTTTGTTTTATGATGGTAACCCGATTTTATGTGAAAAATTATATAAATACCTAAGTGAAAAATCTTCTTTTAGTTGTTATAATATATTTATGTCTTTTCTAATTTACTCTTCTTCTAACTATTAAAATTATTATTAGTAAACAAAATATTTACCAAGTTTGCTTGTAATATCGAGTTGCTGATATTTCAGCACTGTTACGAACGCCATGTTTATGAATATACTGTTGTTTATTAGTCAAACTGCATCGGTCTACCCTCTTCCTTCTAGTTTTTAACTTGTGTCACCACTACCATGCACTCTCGTTTCGTATTCGATCACTTTTTCGACACAACACGCGCAGTATCAACTCGCGCGATTTTCGGAGATGCACTTTGTTCGGGACTTATAAACAAACGGTTGTACGACTTCATATCCGACTCGCTAAACTTGCTATGAACAAAATATTTAGCTGAGAAAAAATTCAGAGGAACACAAAGGTAATAATACAAACTAGTTCGCACGGTGGCGCGTGCCCATAAGACAGTCACTTGCGGCTAGCATTGCATAATATGAAGAAATACAACGCAGGAAGGTTCCTTTTCCTATGACAATTTCATGCATGTTGCAAAGCGATAAAACTAACAAAAAACGTGTATCTTTCACAGTAAACGACTTCGCGTAACTGTACTTCTATCTATTTCCATATAGTGTGGCTAAAGACAAAGTCATTAGAAAAAAAGGTGACGTATGTACTCAAATTGTACCAACTGTATGTAGTCCAATTCAATTCACTTCAATTCAATTACCTGTAATTTTTTTTTTTTTTTTATGTCGATCACGTCAATATGACTTCACCTCGCCTGATGGTAAGCTGAGGCAAAGTCTCTAGAATGGGAGTCACCATTGCAAACACCGATAGTGCCAAAATGGTGGCTCTCAGCTTGACGGCCTCATCAAATGCTATCATCAAAAAATAGTACAGCTATATCAAATAATAGAAACTGAAATAAATGTTCTAGGTCAATTTTACAGAGCACCGTCTAGATTCAATGTGCGGTTGACAGCAGTGGGCTCACTTCCTAGCAAGTGTCATTAGATCTCTGCCTACCTCTTTGATATGTACAGACGTGAGCTTGTGTCCAATTTACACTACAATACAATACTTATTCTGTTCAAGTCACTGATGGATTAAAACTAGTACGGGTATGAACGTGATATTTTATTTTTAAAAGTGAGTTTACGTAAAACAGACAGCTTGACCTTTCTATGACATGAGGCCAGATACCAAGCGGAGGTCAGCGGTAATTGGATCCTTGGAGTAAGGCTTCAGTCCGAATTGTAAGTTCTGTTTAGTGGTACTAGGCGACTTCTATATAACAACTTGCCAGATCAGTAAGCACCTTACCTTTAAAGTGGCAAATAAGTACATGGACTATCAGAAGGTAAGCGGTTACCAGTAGCACCAATTATCTACAGAGAGAAAGAAGGAGAAAAAAAGAAGAGATTTGGATAAACGAAGGTAGTTGTGGGTAGTGAGATCTTCGGCAGTTTTATAAGACATACAGACGAATATACTTTACTATGGGAACAGTACAAGTTTTCCAGTGTTCTTTATACCCAACGATGATCTCCATCGACGGTTTGGTCTCTGCTGTGGAAGGTTGGTACTAGTCTGGTCTGGCAAACCTTCAAATATTATATACTTAATATCAGATGTCACCATGGGTGTAACGCCCACACTTCCTCTGAGTGTCCTACGTGTAATGATATTAACAAATTAACGTTATCTTTGCATCAGGCACTGATTGACATGTCCTGATAAATACACTTTGTTGTTATCGCTTATCATATTGTCTACACCAATATTTTGCTGCAATCAATATTCCACAAAAGAGTTAGTTAACAAATCAAATTGTACATCAAACTCAAATGTCTCCGTTCATGTAGTTCTCAATGCAAGACGTCGTCATATTCCAGCCTTAATTCTGGTGGCATCCAATTTCCACTTTGCAGCTCGGGATCCGCTTGCCTACTCTTTTCTCCTTCACGAATCTTCGACATCCCAGATAGCGAAACCATTACGATACATGCCATCTTTTATGGCGTCAAACCAGTATGTACTTGGTCAATCTTTCCTACAGGGACCCACCCAAAACGGAGTGGCAATCTCGACACAGCTAGGTGGATCACAAAGTAACCAATTTATGGCTTCTATTACAACCAAATTTATTTGCTCCTTAAATGTGACAGTACTCGTTGATGCTTGGATGATGTTCAAAAACTAATGGCTGCCTTTCTAGATTCTATCAGTCTTAACACAGTGATCTTATATCTATTATCATCTTATTTTGACAGCTATTACAATATACTGAAGAACCTAGGATTGAATATAGGAAGGAGGAAACATTATCTCTCATTATTGACATCTTTCAGTAAATTTTCTACCGGGCGTAGGTACTCCCCATGTTTAGAGGAGGCACAACCCTAGTGGGTATCTTCAAACTTGAACGGGTAGGTAATTCTGTTATGCCCTACCTCTCGTCTATATTTAGATATCAAATTGTGTTAGATACGCTCAGCAAATCGTAATTTCATTTCAAATAATTGGAGTTCATGCCTGCAGGCCGTAGCGAGTTTTCAATGCTTTTCGTCGAAAAGCTGTTGCTGTTGATACGTATGTATGAGTGATTAAAATTTACACGAAATAGTACCTACCCCTTAACATCAGTTATAGGTAATTATGATTTCTATGTGTGTAAATAGGTATATGAAAATCTATCTGTGTAGGCAAGCGACGCTTCCTATGAAAACCTGGAGTGGTTTTCGGATTATCTTCAGATAATTTATTACCCATGGTCCACCTACGTAGTCGCTGAGTGGACCACCGGGAATTATTTTTTCCTATGATTTTTCTGGGTGGACACGGTAAATATTTTTCCCGTGGATCACCTGGGTGAACCATGTAAAACTAAACAAGATTGGCCTAGTAAGTGATCCTATGCAGTTTGATCGCGATTAGAGCAAGATAAATTACCCGTGAGAGACCGGACAGATTACTAGCGGTTGTTCGAGAACAGCCATAATATACCTAAGTCACCTTGACGACACCCACATGTGCGATGGGGTTGCCCTAAAATTATAAAATATCAAAGGTAGGCACAAGAATAGAAACTGGCTGGAAGTGAGACACGACATTTAAAAATATTAAATACTTATTTCATGTAAGTACGTGCTGTTACCTTTTGTAGACGAGATGTGGCTTTCTGATAAGATTTTTATTAATCAGTAACATGAATCGTTATAATACAATTCAAAATACAAATTTTGTTTATGTAGATGTTATTACGTACAATGTTTAATCTGTAGCACATACGTAGCTGTTGAGAGTACTAAGCCGTCTGACCGATAATTACTAAGTACAACTCGGCTCCCCGCAATTAATTGCAACGAGGGTGATACGATTGGTCGTGTTGCAGATAGGAGCCCAATCCAACGGATATATTTCTGTAGTAATCAATGCTAGGATTGCTAGGTTAGTTATAGGCGTTATGACAATATTTATGGTATAGTAAATGTTATTTAATATTAGCTGAGGTTGACAGGAAGGTCTTGGCATTACGACAATAGCGAGGTTCCTAAATAGAGAAAACACTCATGATCGCAAAGCATACGTCATACTTAGTATAAAAGTTGAACTTTTGTGCGTTAGTAAACAATAATTGGTTAATATTGGGCAGTACTATTAGGTATTCTGTGATAATTGGGCTTGTATGAACCACGGATCGTGGTTATTTTGGTAGATGTCAAAGGCGTATAAAATAGCTGCCAATATTTCATTTAACATACTTTTTTTTTCGCAGTTTTACAAGTATCCTCAATCGCTTAAAGCGTAACATTCACAGTTGATAATTTTCCGACGACGCGGACTACAAAAAAAATCTAACATTTTATTGACAAAACGAGAATAAAAGAATAATGAATGATTAACGTTCATTTTAATCTACTGTGTCTATTCTGTATTCGAAAAGCGATCATTGTTAGTCAATTTTCATTAGATTCAGAGCAATAATGAGTAAGTGGAATAGGGATAAATTAACGAACCGTATCACAGCTGCCTGTGTTATATTTGTTACATCCAAAAGATTGTATGTACTACAAGCGTCATAAGACTTCCAACCTTCAGTAATTTACCTAACGTATCAATCTTTATTACAAGCAATCTCAACTGTATCAGGAAACAAATCTATGTTTGATAGGATTCATCGATACGATATTATTAAAAGCATATGATGTACGCCCCGGGAGGGTAAGAGCAGACAGGTGCGGGCATCTGCTGGGGTGAGTGGGTGGGGAAAACAAGGGGGGCTGGAGGGAACAAATTGGATTTGGCGCGCAATTGTCACCTACCTATGGTAAGATGTCGCGGCTTTGAGCAATCAGGATATAGGTACTTATCAAACATGTGTATTTCAGAGATTTTGTTGATTTATGTGAGTATTCTGAATTGTTTTGGAGGCTATTATAGGTAGTCTAGTATAGTTTATGTGAGTGGCGCCCAACGTGGATCATTTCGAAAGGTTATTCCACAGAACATTAAAGGATTTTTCTTTGTTCTGTGGGTTATTCCGATAAGGTAGGATATGGTACAGAGAGACGCACTTTTATTAAATTAGGATTTTTTTATATCGGTCACGTCTTTATGACTTCACCTCGCCTGATGGTAAGCTAAAGTTAAAGTCTCAGGAATATGTAATTGTGGCCCTCAGCTTGACGGCCTCATCAAATGCTTTTCACGGCCCGCTTTAAGGCCCCGGGACCATAGGAGGAAGGAAACACGTGAGCTGGTTAAGAATTCCAGGTCTTGATGGTGCGGTCAAGAAAAATGACCGCCGGTCGTGATTAGATGGCAAAAGTTAACAAGATTGAGTGCCTTCACTTCAGGAGAGTTTGTTTTGTAGCATAAAGCAATTTGCCGATGACTTATAACCCTGAGTGACAGGGGTACCGTCCTAATAGACAGTTACGAAGGTAATCGAAATAGCAGGTACATGTAGAACCTTTTTCTCTAACGGGTATTTCTTCTATTTATAAAACTTTCAGTACTCCACGATACTGTTAGGTTTATTGGAATACTTATAGTCGTTTGGCATTGTATTTTGGCGTCATCTTCTTCAACCTAGCGTTAATCCCAGTCGCATCCAAAGCTTTCACCTCGGAGTCTTGGGTCCGCTTTACCAGTCTTAACTGCGGATTTAGACCATAGTTTGCAGTAGAGCGGTAAATTGTTCGATTGCTGCTTCTACATAGTTTTGTGGATATATCACACTACGTTTATTTGAGGCTAAAAATATTGTCTAATATGTTCTAGAACCTGAAATGATTTTGAAATAACCTTCAACTTTGTAACTTTAGGTACATACAAATGTTATTTATAATAATGATAATCTAATTTCTATTATAAAATAATCTTACAGTACCGTGGCTATCTGTAATCAAACAGCATTAAGGGTACACAATACTCGTGCTGCGTAATCGGTTCATCAGCTCAGATCCAGTGCGTCAGATTGGCTGTCCCATTGTGAAGGGCACAATGACGGGGGTATTGTTTGCTGGACTCACCAGGCAGCCTATAGTTATCAGATTGCTACTGATTACTTTGATGTACTACCAGATCTGAATGACTTTTTTTTTAAATGACGAGTAGGAAGGTATAAGAAATCAAAGTGAAGCAAATACTTTCATCAATAAAACCTCTACCATTTGTGCTGAAAACCTTATCTGCCACAGGTATGGGTGTAGGCATTCTCATCTTGCTCTCTGCCTATCCATTTATTATGGAATTCATGGAAAAGCGGGAATTATACTTCGAATAACACTTAAGCCACGGTGATCGCTTGCCATGGATAGAACGAGATTTTTATTGCTTTTTACTTTCATAAAAACCCTGTTGTATTTAAAGAAAAATTCTACAACGGTTGGTATCTTTATTCCAATAAAAGTGAATGAAGACACGTTCTTCAATATTATGAACCTCATCTTCAACACATTAACTCTCACATAGGTAGCGCGTCTCCGTGAGGGGGGGGGGGGGAGGGGGCAGATAACGAGCCGAAAGACTCATTACTCACTGTCTGCTGGGTATAATGTGGAAGTAAAAAATTATCACTCCTAATGGATGAAGCGAAGACGTATTGCGGAAAATGGTTTAGGTTTTGTAGCCGTCTTGCTGCGATTGGAGACCTTTTAGTTGTAGACGATTTAAGATAGACTAAATACTGAAGTAGCAAACAAGCACACGATCCAGCTAATTTCTTAGATATTATAATAAAACAGCGCGTAGGATAATCATAAAAAGGGTTCGAACAAATTTAGCCGCTCACTTCGCGTGATTAGATTTTTTATTATAGTAATTATACACCGAATTTAGTTCTAATTACTTGTGACTCCATCATTCAATTTTTCTTCCCTTTTTAACCGACTTCAAAAAAGGAGGAGGTTCTCAATTCGTACGCTGTTTTTATTTTTTTGTATGTATGTTACGCGATAGCGGCGCCAATTATGGATGGATTTTGAATTTTTTTTTTGTTTAAAAGAGGCTACTTCTGAGGTGGTCCCATATCCAGGGTATCAGGATCTGATGCTGGGATCTTGGGAAAATCGAGAAGAAATCATCAAATTTACAGCAAAAATTCTTTTTTTGATGCCTTTGTACATAATAAACCTCATAAATAACTTTTCTATTTCTGTACACTAAAACGTAAAAAATATTAGTTTGTGAGGTCGGTTTTTAAACGTAGTCATAATTATTTTAAGAGGCATTGTAATTCCTGTAGCTACCAATCCCGGGTAGAGTTACAGAATTGTTCCAAATGCTCTACAAAACAAGTCGGCGTGTTATTTTGCTCTAGCTATCCTAAGAGCAGCGGGTAATGTCGAAGGTTTACGAGGCGACTGTGTCGTAACACCAGGGCTACAGAGTACCTACACAGTGCTGCTGCAGCTTTCAAGTCCCAAGTTATACCTATCTATCCACGGAGTTATGCGCCATAAACTAAGGAACAAGGGTAGGTCACCATAAATGTTTAAAGCTAATATTATTATATGTGGTGATATTTATCGCTTGTGACTTTTGGCCAACTGTATAATTTTATGTGCTTATCAAAATAGCCCGCCAAATGCGTGTGTTCATAAAGTGGAGGTGTTTGAACAGAAAATTATTATTGTTAAAATAATATTATGTTGAATATGTTGATATTTCAATTTATTTTATACCACTTAGGTGGCAGACAAGCACACGGCCCACCTGATGGGAAGCGGTCACCATGGCTTATGGACGTGTGCAACCCACAAGCTGCCGACCCTGAAGTGAAAGGGCGGGGGTAGGAAAGGGGTATTAAATTGTAAGTTTTATTTTTAAGTAAGCTAGATCGATTTGAAACAATACCTAAGTGAACAAATGTTAACCTACTTGAAATCTGTTATTTTATGCTATGAAAGTAAAACCTTTATAGTCAAATCATTTGATCGGTTACCGAGATAGTAGAGTAGTGAACCTAAGGGCTCTACCAACACCCTTGGGGCTCAAGTCAACCTCAACGGCGCACCTGCTAAATAACGGATGAGGTACTAGTGCCGAAATTTCAGAAACTTGAAAATAGATAAACATGGTAAATACCCCCTTAATATAATCAATCAATTAGCCTATCGCAGTCCACTGCTGGACATAGACCTCTCCCAATGTACGCCATAGCACGCGATCCTCCGCCTTGCGCATCCAGTCTATCCCAGCTATAATCCGCGCGCGATGAAAATGTGAAGGAACCTTGTCAAAGTAAATCGAAAATGACAGTTCTCACGTAGCGTTAGCTAGCGTGTTAACACCGACTTTGTTCTTGATTGAAATATCTATCAAATGCCAGAACTATTTCACGAGATTAACTAATCAAGATTTTACCCCTTTTTCCACTCATTATTAATCTTTAATCTATATAAATAAAAATTAATTGCAATTCTGTTAGTATTGCAAAAACTCGAGAACGGTTGAACTGTTCTTACCTGTCAGACATTTGATGTTCGTCCTATCTCCTATCACTCTCGTCGTCGTCGTTTCGGTATTTTTGGCACGATTACATGTAGATCCATGTAGATCAGATAAGAAAAGGCGGTATATTAAAGATAGCTGTTGCCCGCGGCTCCGCCCGCGTGGACGTCGATTTTCGCGTTTTATTGTCGGTTCTAATCAGCCGATTGTGATCAAAATATGCGTAAGATTTTGAGTCTAACCAAGACCTTTCTAATAAAAAAACGCATCAAAATCCGTTCAGTTCTTTTTACGTCCATCGATAGTGATAAAAAATACCAAACGGATTTTGATGCGGTTTTTTTTTTAAAGGTCTTGCTTAGACTAAGAATTTACCGTATGTTTGGTTGTAATTGGTTAAGTAGAACCGGAGATATGACCAAAAACGACCTAAAAAAGAAGCGCGGGCGAAGCCACGGGTTTTAGCTTGAATAAAAAGTAGCCTATGTGTTGCCCAAAACTATGAACTATAATCGTACCAAGTTTGATCAAAATCCTGATTTTTGCGCGCACAAAAATTTGTGGACAAACAGATAATCATACAATATTATAATTATTATAAATCTCGCATTCAAAATTAAACTCATTTAGAAATCTAGTCGCACTAAATATACAGCTTCGTTTTGTGAGCTTCGACATGAGTTTGCCGACGCTACGGCTAGCCGACGGCCCACTTACGTCTCAGTTCCAAAAGGTAGCATCACATTTTGATCGCGCGCGGATTATACCTTCTTTAGGTCGTCCTACTTTCCGTTTGCCAATTCGCGGTCTCCACTCTAGGACTCGTTTGCTCCATCGACCATCAGTCCTTCGGCAGATGTGACCAGCCCATTGCCACTTCAGCTTGCTTATTCTGCAAGCTATGTCGGTAACTTTAGTTCTTTGTCGGATGACCTTTGATGAATATTATCCATCAAAGAAACTCCAATTAACTTAATATATAATAGCAACTCTAATTTGTAAAACCAGAAATATTATTTTAGTATAGGTAGGTATCTATTCAAAATGTGCAAACAAACGCATCGACACATAATTATACTTAATCTTGAATTTTCTCTGTCATCCTAATTTATATTGTAGTGAGTTTTTCTGTTATTTCACTACATCTCCTCCTGAGTTTCATATAGAGAGGGTTCCAGCGACTAATAATCTCCAGTAAAAATGACGACATAGGTCACATAGGTACGGACATGATGTATAGTGTAAAGAGTTCTATTTTTAGGACTACTACATCAATTAAAACGTAACTAATTTCAACAGACAATAAACTTTGACTAGACTTCATGTGTCATGTATTGGCATTGGCACCATTAAGGTGATTGCTACCGGCCCTAAAAGTGCTTGAGGAAAATCAACCCCAAGCATTAATAGAAAAGGCTTTAATTTAAAATAACACAAAAGTTTAAGTTCAAAGAATTTACAAAATAAGCGATAATAAACTTTAAATAAAAAAAATAGAGTTCGATTTCCACAAACACATACATTATCGTACCCTTTGCTATGGTTTTATTGGAATAAGTACCTAGCGAGGGTAGTTTTAAAGTTATTTACTGTTTGTTGGTCGACGCGGGTGCGCGGGTGAACGACCTCGCCCCCGTGTTGTTATGCAACAAAGCGCGCCGGCCGCCTGTCAGGTTGACATGCAACTCGTAATAGGTGCTGAAATGCCGATGGACGAATAAATACATCATTTTGATTGCTCTATTCTTTGAATTTGTTGAAGTTAGAAATATTTATGCACCACCACCTGGACATCCCTGAAGGAATTACAAATCAAGGGGTAAAATTGTCCCTATTTTTTTTACCCGACTGCCGAAGAAAGGAGGGTAATGTTTTTCGAGACTATGTATGTATGTATGTATGTATGTATGTATGTATGCTGCCGTGGTATAACTAAAACGCCGTTATGTGACATTTTGTCGATTTTCACTTTTTGATGCCATCTTATTCAGAAAAAAATTCTCTATCGATCTGTCTTTCCAGTATTTTTCTATCTAGAATAGTTACTGAAATAAAAAAAGTAAGAAAGCCGCTATATGATTTTATTTTACTTGTGTATTATTCAAAAATGCCGTAAAGTGACTTTGTTAATCTATATAGCCGCTAAAGTTCAATAAAGTCAAATATTAACAAAAAAAAACTTAAGATTGTTTCGCTAGATTGCGGTTAACGGATTTTAATTCACTTTACTGTGATTAAAGTACTTTTACTGCTTTATAGTTAATCAAGTTGTTTAATAGAAATTTAAGCTATGTTGAACTATAATGCCGTTAACTGAAAAAGTTAGACAAAAATGTGTATAACGATACTTAACGGCTTTATAACTTGGTCACAACAGTGAGACTATATTGCCGTTATCCGAAATTAATTCGCTAAAAGGCCGCTATATGAACTCGCGGGGGGTGATGATCGAGGCGGTTGGGGATGATCCTGTGCATGCGCGTATCTAGAGGGAGGCTGGGTGGGCTTGGAACACGTGAAGAGCCTCGAAGCAAACCTGTAGAGGGCCACTCCCACCTTGGCGGGCATTTTTCGCCAGCAGCAGAGTCTCCCCTGGCGAGCGGAAGACGCTGCTCGCCTCCGTTGCCCGGGTGCACCACCTGGAGGTGACGAACGCCAGGCTACGTGGGTAGTGGGACCCACGTAGCCTGGCGCACCCACTAGCCTGATGGTCACCGCAAAATGTTGCCAGATTAGCATGGGTGACTCTCCTGCATGTATTTTATTGGTAATAGGCTTGAGTTTGACTACAATCTCGCTTGTTGGTAGGTGATGATGTGGACGACTGACACGCATGGATTGAAGTGAATAGGTAACTTCTAAGCAAGTGGCTTAGAAGTTACCTATTCACTTCAATCCATGCGTAGAAATACAGACTCAGGCAGAGCACTCAGTCTCTTTAGCAGTACGGACAATGAACGTACTGCTAAAACGTTTTGTGCGTATGAGTCGAATATCCACCATGTACTGGTGGCGCGTCGCCGTACGTCTGGTCGTTCGATGATAAAAGGGGCTTGGAGGAATTAGGTTAAACTCTAGCGCACATTATCCGAAGTGCAATCGATAAAATAAAGCGAAGCTAGCGATTCTACGCCAGTGTTACAAGCTCTGAAGCTTACTCTGAACCAGCGCATCGCTGTTCATGAATCTCTTGGCCCTTCTCTTAACTTCAAGTTGGTACTTGGTTGAGCCGTCACAAAGCTGCGAGTAATACTCCATACACGATCGAACTTGCGCTTTGTAGAGGTTGAGCAGCTGAGTTCCCGTGTGGAATATTGTCGCACTATCGATAGAATGCCCAGCTTTTTGGCTGTTACTTGATCCTTTGCCTCAATGTAAGGACCAAAGTTGAGGGTTGGAGTGAGAATCATGCTAAGAAGCTCAAGGTTGTCGGTTATCGGCACTGGTACACCTCAGCAAGCAGAGTTTCGCTGGAATTGGCTCCACTTAGCGGAAAATATACATGTCTGGGTCTTATTTGCGTTGAAGTTGACCAAATTAGCATCACCCTAATCGGAGACTGCCTTCAAGGACAAGGCCGAATGCTCAATCATGGCCTCACGAAGAGACTGAATCTGTGCTATGCTGGCCTGCAGGCCGGATTTATCCCTATCAACCACTGTGCTGTCGTCTGCGTACCCAAAATACCGGATTTGAGCACTATTGAGCAGATCGTTAATTTGCAGCAATTCTGTCCACGATGTCAGGGACATGAAGGCTGCCCTAAATGCTAGAGTTCCTCACGTGATCCTTACGTTTGACTCCATACATCTACTGCAGCATTTTCATCGTCTTGACATGCAGGTCCTGCTCGTGTCAAATTGGCAACGGGCACGCTTCGCTACTGTGTAAAAGAAGGTAATGATGGTTTTAATTGTCCTGTCCCTTCAACCATATCGGGTGGGTCCTGCAGTGACTATGGGTACCTTGACGTAGCTATCGATGTCGCCTGTACCAGTGAAGTACTTCCCACGTACTTAACTTGGTCCGAGCACTGGTCTTCGCCACACTTAAGGAGTCATCTGAGAGCAGTGGACTGGACGTCGAAAGCTACGTCTTCAAACGTTGCACCAATCTGCCCCACGTTCGCATCCACCAGTACGAAATCATCAGCAGCTACGGCGGCTGCTCCTGATGCTATCGGACAAAACTGGTACAGTAACTGGTAAATTACTTACATTTGAATGTTGCTATTATGCTCTAAGTGGTAATTTTAAAAGTGTAAAGACAGACTTTGATCTGTAAAACAACGATTTTATTTAAAAAAATGTTTCATATTTTTATTCTTAACTACGGTTTCATAAATTTGCTCACTTATCATCTCGGCATTGTGTCACTATAGTGCCGTTAAGATTTAAGGTTCTTGACTTAACTGCGTTTAAGTTTAACAAGGCTTCAAGTTTCTTAATAATATGCCTAGGATAATATACTTAAAAGCGGTAAAATGCCATTAGCTGCATTTAAATCTAACATATAGCAAGTTCAGAGCTTTTATTATTAAGCTAAAACGACTCTAATGGCTTGTAACGGCATTTTAGTTAATTATTATTGTAGTTTTTTAAAGAATATTATTGCACATTGTTTTTTCTAGTTAGTTTTCACTAAAATGCCGTTAAGCTATGCATAGCGGCGTTTTAGCTTAAACCCTCTGAACTCTTTGTATTAAAGGTGTTTAACTAAAATGCAAAAAACTTTTTTTATATAAAAATATACTCTAAGCACTAAAATTCATAAATGGCATTTAAAAGTACTTGAATTTACCTATTTTTTGATATTTTTAATTCTTAGTTATGAGTTGTCATTAATGAGTGGCATCAATTTGAAATTTTTTTCACGTTTTTCGCGCATATCTCAAAAAGGGGTTTCGGTAGATAACGGCATTCTAGTTATACCACGGCAGTATGTATGTCCATTTCTTTGGCACGGCCTACAGCCTAAACGGCTTGACGGATTTTGACATGCGAGGTATCATTTTATTCGTCATGATTGTGTGAGTGACACTGGGTATATTAAAATTTCTAGAAAATCAAAATGGCGGATTTTTGGCGGCAAAATGAAAATCTTGAAAATTTGTCTTGCACGCTCTACAGCCTGAACTGCTTGACGGATTTTGACAAAAAAGGTGTTGTTTGATTCGTCATGATTGTGTGAGTGACACCCGGTATATTAAAATTTGTAGAAAATCAAAATGGCGGATTTTTGGCGCCACAAACATTTGACTGCGATGGACGCAAAAACTGCTGAACGAATTTCGATGCGGTTTCATTTGTTTAAAAGGTCTTGGTCAGATTTAAAATCTTACGTTTGTTTGATTACAATCGGTTCAGTAGAACCGGAGATATGAGCAAAAATATAATAATTAAGGTTGAATTTCGGTGATGTCCCTTCACTACACGAGAATTATTAACTCCATTAAAGATAGATTTTATACTTCATTATTATCCGGGCAGCTATGTAAATAACTAAAAAGTATTAAATAAAAAAAATAAATTTAAAAATTCAAAAACCCGACTGCCTAAAAACTGAAAAGAATAAAACAAGCACTTAGATTGTGGTGGTCTAGAAACATAACAACTGAACAGTCGGGATCCATTGAAAAATCAGATTGGCTGTCGAATAATGGATCCCGACTGTTCAGTTGTTATGTTTCTAGACCACCACAATCTAAGTGCTTGTTTTATTCTTTTCAGTTTTTAGGCAGTCGGGTTTTTGAATTTTTAAATTTTTTACAGTTTCAATAGGTTGCAGAAGAAGCATGAGAGCTCCTCTCGTGGAGGAGTAAGTTGAAATTCGTATTAAATACGCAGGGTTGATACTCCTCCCCGGAGAATAAGATATAAGAATAGACAGACAGACGGACAGCTAAGTGATCTTTTATGGAGTTTCGTCTTTGCCTTTAGAGGTGCGAAAGTCTCTAAAACCAGAGTTAAGCAGTCGGAAAATGAGTAAAGTACCTAGGTAACTACTATTATTGGAATTATAAAAGCTGACTTTGGTTAGAACTAAAACACATTTTTGTCTGTGCTTTCTCTGTTTGACAGGCTGTTTGCCTAGCCAAGTTTGGAAGGCTGTTTCCAAGATTTCCAATTTAGCTCTGATTAATTCCGATGCGCGTTCATAGACAGTAGGTAGACAGTTTAATTTCCCCTGAGTTCTAGGGTGTTCTGAGTCACTGTTATTGACACTGGTGTACCTACATGAGTTACGTGCATTATACACAGAGTTCTAGGAGTGTAGGTACCGGCATAACACAAATTGTATTGTATTCGTCCAGATTACCTATTAAGTATTTTGTTTGGTAATATCCAATAACCTCGAGTGACCCCGTCCATTCGTGGCTCACACTAACTCACACGTTAGCCCCTAATAAATACTACTATAAAAGTTAGAGTAATATAAATACCTAGTTAATGTTTAATTTTCATAAAATTAAGTGTGTTTCACCTTCGATACGGAAAGGAATCAAGAAATTAGGTGTTAGACGGTGGCGCGACTTATTCAAGACTAGCGACCCGGGACCCGGCTTCGCACGGGTGTAAATTCCAGTTTTCCAATAAAATATATAATATGACACTCAGCAATAATGTGGCTTTCTATTGGTGAAAGAATTTTTAAAATCGGTTCAGTAGATCCCGAGATTATCCCTTACAATTTAACAAATATACAAACACACAAACTTTACTTCTTTATAATATTAGTATAGATGACGGACCCTACGGAAGCCAGGTTTAGTAACGAAAAGGACTTTATACTGTTAACAAAAATGTTACTTAAATTTTTATTCTAAATTTCATAGGTCACGATAAGAGTTACATGATAAAGGGGACCTTATTTTCGTGTGCCTATCGCCTATCTTAGTGTATAAAGTACTTAGGTGTGATGATTGATCAACGGCTGTCCTGGCATTCACATATAGACCTTATCACAACCAGAGTAAGGAAACTTATCTGGATTTTCAAAACTTTGAGACATGTGGTGCCAAGGAAACCCATAGATGCTAGGGGTGATTCACGAAACATCCTTAATGAAATATATACGGCACTAGCGCAATCCATCGTAGCCTACTGTATTCCCATCTGGGGGGGAGCGACTAAAACTAAAATGCTGGAACTAGAACGTGCTCAACGGGCATTACTTAAAGTACCTAATGCATTTTAAAAAAAGGCGATTTCCAACAACTGAGTTGTACTCTGTCAGCGAAGTGTTGTCAGTGAGAAAGCTTTATGTTCTTCTGACAATATTAAAAAAACATAAAGCTACAACATATAGCCCTGCGTCGAATGTCAGAAGAAGAAAGCACACTATTGCCCGCACTCACACAAAAACAGCATTTGCGGGTAGACAATATAGTAGCCGTTCAAGTTACCTATATAATAAGATCAATAAAAAAATTGATATATATTGTAAAACAACACGAGAAAATAAAAAAGGTATTACAAATTATTTAGCCCCGATGAATTACGAAGAAGTGGAGGCCTTATTAGAACACACAACATAGAAAAACGAAGAAACACACACATAAATGAAGACACATACACACTGACCCTCATACACACCATGCACACACACACACACACACACACACACACACACACACACACACACACACACAGACACATACACACACACATATACTCAAACAGACACACCCTTAAACCCCTTCCACACAAACACTATACATTCTTAAATCATTATAATTATCTATATCTTCTTGAGACTGCAAACCAAAAATTGTAATCTGCATTGTTATGGAAGAGCGTGGTCACCTGTCACAGGCATTCTTTGCTTAAAAGGTGACCACGATCAACATTCTTATAATGTAAACTGGTTCATGAACAATAAATTTATTATTATTATTATTCAATTATTTATTTTAGTTCTTAAGTCTAAGTTTTTTTACAATATATCTATAAAAAACAAATTACAAAAATATTATAAAAAAACCTAAACCTAGAGCACCGCCAGCAGCGGGGCATGGCCCAAGCTACCGGTGGTTAGGGCTGCAGAGTGAGGAACCTCCTGACAATACGTGCCGTGTCAAGGAGTACTGCCTTCTGAATCTGACCCTTGATCCAGCCATGCAGCGAGAGCCTCTCGAGATGTTGGTCGAGGCTCTTCGCTATAAGGCCGTTCGCCGAAACGACTATCGGGACAATACTCGTTGAGTCAACATTCCACATGGCGGTGATCTCGTGGGCCAAGTCAAGGTACTTGCTGAGTTTGTCCTTCTCGGCTTTCACGAGATTCTCGTCATGCGGGATGGTGATGTCAACGAGCACTGCCCGGCGTTGGGATCGGTCTACCAACACGATATCAGGCTTATTGGCTACAATAGTCCTGTCCGTGATGATAGACCGATCCCAATAGAGCAAAGCACGACCATTTTCGAGAACCGGCCCCGGTGCGTACTTGTAGTACGGCACCTCAGACTCGACAAGGCCGTATTGAAGGGCAAGTTGCTGATGGATGATCCTGGCTACTAGGTTGTGTCTGTGCAAGTACTCTCCGTTAGCAAGATGAGAACAACCGGAAATAATATGTCGGAGAGATTCTCCGGGACGGCGGCATGCCCGACAGATGTCGACCGTACCGTCCTTCATGATATATTTCCGGTAGTTGTTCGTCTTGATAACTTCGTCAGCAATTGCACAAACAAACCCTTCGGTTTCCCCAAATAGGTCACCGAAACGTAGCCAGTTCACCGACGCATGCAGGTCCACATCAGGCCCCGTCAGGGCCCGATAGTACCGCCCGTGCAGCTCCTTGCCTTTCCATACATCCTTGCGGTCATCAGTGCTAAGTACCACCGGTTTACGCCAGTTCTCGTTTGCCAAGGAGAGCGGCGTGAGGCCCTTATCAACTGCCACCACATCGCGATGCATCCCACACTCGTTGCTTAGGAAGTACTCCCTGAGACTGCACACTTCGCGGTTATGGAGGTTCTTAGCGTTCAAAAAGCCACGACCCCCCCACTTCCGCGGAATGTACAGTCTCATAACAGACGAGCGTGGGTGCAACATACGATGCGACGTTAGCAGTTGACGGACCCTTCTATCTAGGGCGTCCAGCTCGGTCTGAGTCCACCCTAGTATGCCAAAGGAGTACATCAATAAGGGCATCACCCAGCCGTTGAAGGCACGCGCCTTGTTGCCACCTGACAAAAGACTATTGAATACTTTTGTCAGGCGGCAGAAGAAGCGCTCCTTCACCGACTGCTTGACGTCTCCTACAGATATACCCAACGACTCTGACATACCAAGATATTTGTAGGTTTCGGCCTCTGACAGAGATCTGAGAGTCATTGTCTCGGAAAGCTGTAAATTCGTAGAACTTACAACTTTCCCTCGCTGTACATGCATGACCGCACACTTATCCACACCGAACTCCATCTTAATAGAGTTGCTAAAATTCTCAGTGATTTTTAACAACTCCGTCAAGTGCAGGCGTTGCGTTGCGAACAGCTTGAGGTCATCCATGTACAGTAGATGAGAAATGATATCACCCCCTCTCCGAAGCCGATAGCCTAGCCTCGAATCCTCCAACAAAGTGCTGAGAGGATTCAATGCTAAGCAAAACCACAAGGGACTCAGACTGTCACCCTGAAATATACCTCGCTCAATCCTTATAAAGTCCTGAGGCTCAAAAAGGCTGTCTCCACTACCTGGTTGACGAAGGACTGTGGTCCACTGCCCCATGCACGTGCTTAAAAAGGATCTTAGAGTTGCATCAAGTTTATACAGCTCCAAGATCCTCTTCAGCCATGAATGAGGCACCGAGTCATAGGCCTTCTTGTAGTCAATCCAGGCAGTCGAGAGAGCCCCTTTGTTCCTCCGGACTTGTTGGCAAATGGCCCTGTTAATGAGGAGGAGCTCCTTAGTACCACGGGACCCAACCCTACATCCATTCTGAGAGGGGGCCAAAATGTTGTTCGCAATGATATGCGAGTTGATTTTTGTTCTCAGAATAGATGTAAGGAGCTTGTACAGCGTAGGCAAGCACGTGATGGGTCTGTAATTTTTCGCTTCCGTGGTACTACCGGACTTATGGAGCAGGACGGTGACACCAGTTGTCATGAAACTGGGAAGTGAACCGGCTTCGAGAGCTTCTTGGAATTGTATTGCCAAACATGGATATGAGCATCGAATCCATTTAATCCAAAAATTGTGCAATCCATCCGGTCCAGGACTTTTCCAATTCTGGGCCGAACGGATCGCACAATCTACGTCTTCGGGGTCTATAGTGATAGACCCCATGGACACGATGGGCTCACACGCACGTTCAACGATACGCATCCAATCACCCTCCATGTGCTCGACGGGCACCGACCAGATGCCACGCCAGAAGTCATTCATGACGTTTGCATCGGGTAGCCGCCCGTCGGTCACACGTTGACCGGTTTCCTCCCAGTTACGGTACACCTTCCTTTGGTCGCTTTGGAAAAGGCGATTCTGCTGGTACCTATCCACACGCTCCCTATAGCGGCGAATACGGTTTGCCCACGCATAGACTTTCTGCTTCAGAAAGTCAATGCGTTCCGTAACACAAGCCATATAGTCCTGGGGCCTGATACCGGTCCCAGCAAAAGCCTGGGTCACGAAACGCATGACTCGGGGTCGATGGTTACCCCGGCTAAAACAGACCAGCTTCGCTATGAGAGTCCTAAAAGTAGTGATACGCCTTTCGATCCGTACCTGCCACGTGGGAACACCACCGGCGGGTCGCGGTGCTCGGTCAGTGTCCGGAAACTTGACACGAGCCACGCGACACGCGGCGATGGCCCCGCAGTACATGATCGAATGTGTATCAACTAAATCTTCGCTAGTCCGCAGGTACGGAGCTAGCAAAGCATTTAGGGCTCCCATTAGCACTTGGTTTCGTCTATTCGTGGGCAAACGCGGCAGTCGCGGCCTAGAACTAGGTGTGGACCGATATCGCGAAATCGCATCTTCCAAAGCCCTCCTCAGTTGCTCATTCGTCTGGGTACTTACGCTATTATTCGCACATTCTTCTCCATCAACTACTGAACCTCTCCGCGGCACCACCGACACCGGGTCCGCGATCAGGCCCGGAACCGGCACCACGGCAGAGATGTCCCGCGTCGATGAGGAAGTCGCGCGAACAGGCAGCGTCTCCAGGCGTAGCCTATCAAGCGCAGACTCGTCCAACAGCTTGCACCGTTGGATAGCCCGCACCTGATCCGACAATCGTTGAGCCGATACGGCGACAGCTGGTTCAAGGGCCTGAAACAGAGACAGCATCCGATCACGGTACGCAGTCAGGCTGCTTCCTCCCTCTGTGGCCTCATAATAGGCCCGCATGCAGTTCTCGTTCATAGTTTGAGTCCATCGCATGCGGCGCACTATACCACCGGTAGCGGGGGCCGGTCGCGGAGTAGGATGCCCCGCAGGCCCCAAGCGTGCCGGCAGCGGTGGTCGCCCACGTCGCACAGGTGGTGGCGGCGGCGAAGGCGACGGTGGCCCGTCCTCGTCGCTCGAAGCGGTGGTGTCGGGGGGAGTACCATACTCATCCCCCGACGAACTCGACGACGACGACGATGGAGCGGGTGGTGGTGGAGGGCGTGCGCATTTTTCTGTGTTAACCGCTGTTGTGTTTGTCTTCGATCTTGTGATCATTGTAGTTGTTTATATTATCCATTTTTCTATTATGACAGTTACGTCAGGTTGTAATTTTTTAAATCAAAGTGGGTAAAATAAGTATAAAGTCCTGGTTATTGTGAAAAATAGTAGTAATATAGTAGAGTTCTTGAGATTCGGTTGAATATTATAGCAAAATAGGGTCAAAAACCGTTTAAATAATTTTATAAAAATTCAGTGCAAAAAAAGACGTCAATGTGGCAGCGGTTTTTTTTTTTTTTTTTTTATTATTATTATTATTATAAACAAACAAAATTCTGATATTAAAATCTAAATTAATTAGCTTTGAACACGAAACAAATTGGTAGGCTAAACGTCCATTGGTAATGATGTAATATGAAAGTGGCAATTATGGCGCTACGTGACCGAAGGCGAAAGCGAAGACCAAATAAAGTAACCAACTATTAGGCACTCTGTGGTAACACCTTGAGGTTAGCAATGCTTGTTACGTATTTAATCTAGGTAAGAATTTAGAAAAGCGGTTGTAGCTGAATGAATAAGGACGCAGCCTCTACTCAGAGGTATCGAATTCAAATCCAGCCGGACAGTAACAAGTGAATTTCACTTTGTGGAATTTATATGTGCTAATGTGCTAAGAAATTCTAAGGACATGTCCGATCCAACCCGCATTAGGCCAGCGTGTGTGGATTAAGGTCTAAACCGTCTCAGCTCTCTCGTTAGAGGAGAGGAGACCAGTGCCCAGCAGTGGGACATAAATGGGTTGCTATAAGAATTTAGAAAACGACACGTACAAGCGTTTTATTTTGGGTAATTTGTGTAGCCTTCCTCTTTGTCGCTATTATGCTAATTTTTAGTTGGTGTCAAATCCCACCTTTTGTATTTGTACAGATTATGTCATTCGTAATCTATAGCGGAGTTGGCTAGACTAGACAAACGAACTGTACAAATATATTTATTATATTCAATCAACAACAACAACAATTTTATAATTAGTATATAAATTTTATGTTGTTTCTTAAAAAACACCGGTAGGTAGATTGCTTCTGACGTCGCATCGCGTCCCTATAACGTAATATCAAAGGGCTCAGGTTGTTCAATTGGGGGACCATCCCCTAAGAATTGGGATAGGATAGGAACGAATACGATTAACTGTTTCAATAGAAATGAAGGTTATGCCTACGTAGTTTTCAGAATATACATCAATCGACTACCTACCATTATTAAAAATTGAACGATTATTGTGTTGTTGAATGCTATTGTTACTTTCTTCTTTGTACGAATTGTGAGTCATACTTAGGCGTCATATTATTACGATTGATAGACGTTATAGAAAAGTGTGTCCTAAATTGTTTTATTTTGTAAAATTTTCTGTATAGCTGATGTTATTCAATTAACAATTAATTACTCCAACTACATATAAAATAGCCCTTGTTATTATTATCCTTGCAGCGCAATTCAAGGCCTCCTACAGTTATACCACAAAAATGCCTTATTGATATGAATTATTTATAAATTTGGAACGAAATCTCATCAGTCTTCTTTAAAAAATATGATGAATAATAATAATGTTTAAGAAAAGTCCCACGGTGGGCGCCAATCATTTCTTAAGAAAGTAAACTTAAGATAAATTTACACGGTTTACTTAGAGTTGTGAATGTGTGTGTACGGTCATTGATACGGAAGCAGGTCACAAGGCCATGCCCACATTTGTACAACTTATTGTCTAGGAATGCTTTCATGTTGGCTTTTCATGTTATAACTGAAGGAAATGGAGGCGAAATTAATTTTCTCATTATACGTATAACAAACCATTGCAACGAAGGTTTTAATTACGTATTTCTAAGGTACAAATACTCCTTGCTGTACTAGATAGATAGCTAACTATGTATGTATACATTTCAATACACAGGCAAGGGGAATCACAAAACAAGACCGTAAATAAAATAGTCCTCTCTATAAGAATTCCCTAAAAATTGGCACCCTCGTTGCAATTACAGTACATATGTAAGTAAACCGCGGCACGCGTCACTTACCGGCTCCCCATCACGGTGGTACTCAGTCCAAACTGTGGGATAAACAGTAAACACAGCACTAGTCTTTGTCCGAGCGCATTGGGTGCGAGCCCTGACACGCGCAACACCGTCGCCGTTGCGCGACGCACTGGCGAGCTAAGTGTGGAGGGGTTGCCAGGACGAAAATTACGCCTCCCGAATTTTTGTTTTTGGTTCACGTTAGTGAAAATTGCACAGAAAACATACTACAAGTACTTCCAGTCTGTGCTGTGTTTGCTTAGAAAACCAGAGACAACACTTGTATTAATTTATATAAACATAATGCAATATGGTATGTGTTAACGATTTACATGTATGAATAACGTCGTTAACGTTGATAAGATTTGACTTTTCTTCCTTAAAGTAAGAACATTATTTTTATTAATAATGCCGAAAGGTCAATTAGTGCATCGTCAAATTTCTTATATCACATGCATTTACACATTGAAAAGTAGATAGACCTTAAAGAACAGAAATTCATACGCAACTTTATAGAATTTGACTCGGATAACACTGGGATTACAAAACTTAGATTTCAAATAGTCCATCAAAATCTAAACAAAGAAAAAATTCAGACTATAGAAAAAAACACTTTACTGTAATTTATGCCTGCTTGACAGTTTAAATTTGGGCGTTACGATATCTAGCTGCAAGAAAGAATTATGAGAAAAAAAATGGTATCCAAAATTATTCAAACTCCCAATTTTAAGGATAGAAGCCTCTGCCTGCAACCCCACGTGACGTTTCCGCGGGAGGGTGCGTCGCGCAGCCACCGGCCGGAGCACGCTAACTGTCGCGAGTGACGTCGCGACGTCGTCGTTACACGCTGTGATTGTCGCTTGATCGTAACGACAGGGCGCATCATTATGCAATCATTCAATTTCAATTTATAGACACAAACAATTTTTCGTTTTCCATCAATGAACCACCAACAGATCTAGTATTGAAATAATTAATGGTTCAATAAATAAATGCGGGTATTCCTGAAACTTGAGTTATTCCATGAATGTTCTAAGCGAATGGGCAGTCCGGTCCAGTAGTCAATAGGTATTCAGTGGCCCGACGGGGACGGGAGCTTTTAATTACAAGCCAACGATGTCGTTAGGGAAGGGAGGCCGGACACTGAGGGGTCGTTTCCGAAACCGGCGCAAATTTTTTAATATTGACTTCCGGCTCTACCTTATAAAATTATGTATTCATGAGAATTGAATTGAAAGAAGTTTGAAGATATTAATTTAATACTGTAGAGCCAAATTAAATAGTAGAGTTAGCTCATTATTAGGTATAATAAGAAGGAATTAAAAAAAAATAGTAATTAAGTTTGCAGCATCCAACTTCACAGTTGAATAATTCAATTTAATCTTTTCGTTCTGTAGTACCTATTTGAGTACACAGTCCACTTGATGCTAACAAAAATTCAAGTGCTCATTCATTGAATATTTCAAGGTGTCCAGTCAATTTGAAGCCCAAATCCTTCCACGACCTACCCTTCTACTTTATTTAACTGTCTGAAAGCAAGCGCAACCATAGCACTGCAGCTAATTCACGTCCTATCCTTAAATTTTTGGTGACGCGACCAAAAATTTAACAGAACAATGAAATTGACAAACGTGGCTTATCTTGTAGTGCCCTGATAGAACGTCAGAGAATAAGAAGTTCCGAGTTCTTACCAAAACAATGATTAAAACTACAACAGAAGTCGCACATTACGGAAACGGGTATCTTAGGAACAGAGAAGCGATTGTTCTCCAATTCTCGAACAAACTCGTTAATTTACTGAACAATCGCGGTATTGCTGCGGTAATATTACGTAACTGTGTCAAGGCCGAGGACATTGAACCTCTTGTACATCCCGGGAAGCGTTACTCCTTAGGTCTTGGCTGACTCACTGAGTCGGAATGAGATAACGTTTTACTTGCTGAATATTCTCATGAAATTCTGTATCCCCGCTTGGAAATAGCAAGCTTAATCGTCTTCTGCGAATAGATCTGTCTTCAAAGGTTTCTTATCCGAGAAGAAAAGATGTGTGATATAGGAAGGTATTTAATATAGGTAGGTAGGTACTATGATGTATAGACATTCAGTGTTATTTACACATCGTTTATAGGTATAATTTTCAAAAGAATGCCCTTTCATAAACATTCCACGCACCCTAATAAATCCCCACTAAAGCATGGCAATAATTTCACCGTCAGATTACGTCATACAATTTTAAGCAATAATATTTTGTGTAAAGGGTTTCGGAACGTAGCCGGATCAATATGGCGGGATGGCGGGAACGCGAGGAAAGCGCGGGTAGCCGTCCAGCGCGCCAGTCCCCGCCATTTTGTTGTTGTCATGGTAACCGCCCAGACGGAGGCGATCTAGATGCACAGGCATACTAACATAACACTGGTCTCTTGTGTGCAAAATAATGAGATCGTGTGAATATTTTGAGACGGTATTACAGTATCTGGTAACATTATCTCGTCTTATAATACTAGCCTACTTCCTAATGGTCCTACTATCCTACTTTTTCTAGTAATATCATAAACGTGCAAGCTTGTGAAGATGTTTGGATGTTTGTTCTTTGGAGATCTGGCATTTGGCACTGAAATTTGGTTCAAGGCTCAAGGGTTCCCATAGGAATCGGACAAAATTTTACACAGGTTAAGTCGTGGGCAATAGCTAGTGTAGTATAATGCCTTGCTTTCGGGTGAAACAGATACTGGCATAGCATAAACAGCCGATAATTTTCACCTAGAAACTGCCACCCTTTGAGAAACCCATAGCGTACTTTGGGCGACGTAATCCTTTCCTAAGCCTAACGCATAAACACACTCCGTAAACGTACGGAGCATAAAACCAAAATCTTGGAAAAAATAACCCTTAGAGTTGCACGGTAGTACAACGGGTAAACATTTATATCGTTAAACGCCTACAGCCCGTGAGGTACGTAAGCACCTGAATCTAGCTTTGCTTTACACTAGGAAACTGTTTGTTTGCGCAATTTATTTTTCTATATCGCTCAGAATTGATGTAGTATTGCAAGAAAAATGTCTTCTTCAGAAGTCTTTCATTTCCTCGCCGATTTATTAAGAAAGCTGGAGTGGTGACAGTGTTGATCTCAGGATACCGGTTAAATTTATTATATTTCTTTTGTTTGGAATCAACCTCATCACTTAAAAGATTTAGTAAAATCATACGTAAGTATTTTAGTTCACTCATGTTGCTCACAAAGGCTAAAAGTAAAAGTAGGAATTACTTATATCAACTGAAGCATTTGGGACAATTTGTCTACAGTATTCAATGGAACTCACTGACAAATTGTCGAGAGTGCCAAAACTAGTGATTAGCATGAGATAGTTCTGAGCGAAAACTTTTGAGATTATTCCATTGTCTTATATATATCTCAGTTAGTAACCTACTCATGTTAACTAGGTTAAAATAGAATCAGGTCCTTTAGAAAGTTACTGCTAGACATTGTCAACAAGGTCAAGTGTGTGAAGTGAATTCTTTGTTCCAATTTTTAATTAACTGACTATTTAAATGTTTAACACACAACTTAGTTTAGTAATTTAGTAGTTAGACAAGCAACTTTTAGTTGCTTAGTGCACCAACTACTTTACCGTTACCGGCCATACGAGGGATATTATAACCTTTCTCTAGGGGAGCGTGAATTATGTTCTCTTTATTCATACTTTTCAATACTTGTTTTTATGTTTCATCACCCACGTGGAATATGGTTTTTACCGCTCCCTTGAGAGGTGTGCCCTCTAGAGGGAACTTGTGCAAGTGAGAAGGTACTGAAGAATTGTACAAGACTTAATATTTGTAATAGGTAGCTATTTGTTTAATTTGTATTTCCATGTAATGAATGATTGAGTGAATATCACTATTTCAGTTAGTCTTTTATTTAAATGCTATGCTTAAAAAGCTATGTTTATATTAATCAATTCATTGCTATATATTATAGGTATTTCATAACATTTCCAAAGAGGTAGGTAGAGGCTTTTAACACTAATATCTAATAACATATTTTGTATAGTCCGCTAAGGTGCCTGACCACAGCTGATTCCGAAATACATTATTCGTGTGGTGAACATAATAATTTAATAAGTAATTAATTAAATTCATTCATCATCATTCACTCATTTAAGAACATCAACACATGAACAAATTTAAACAAAAATACAACGAGGTGATAGCACATTGATACTGTTTTAGTTTGGTTGAATAACTACCGTCTTCCCCTCTTTCAAACCCTCTTGAATCAAGCAAAGTGGATGCTCCTATTAAAGCGTATAGAGCAGTAGAAGAGGCCAAAGTAGACGTACCTACCTAAACGTATTTTGTCATTTTAATATTTGATGGCGTTTCTTCATGGGTGATCTTAGTGATCTATCGACGGCTTCACCTTACGATTGGTAGAACCATTTTTAACGTTTTAATTCATGGCACATGAAAAGGAGTAGAGGTGTCTTTTTAACATGCTTATAAGAACTCATAAGAGCTTCGAGATTAAGTAACCAAGAAGTTATAATTATAGTTGAGTCAATTTAATAGGCCACATTTGACGTTTGTCAGTTTTATATTCATAATGAGGTGACCTGTTAAAAAAGGTCGATTAAAACGAATGAATCGATACGGACTTGAAAGATAATGTGAATTTTTAAAATCCTCAGGTGAATCCCTGTCTTATTATTATTTTTTCTTTCGTAAATTTAAGGAGCAAAATAAGACAAGTACATGATCTATACCAGGGTAGGCGAACCTTTACGCATCAACGTGCCATTTTTTTCTAAAACATGTTTTATGGAGTCGCTGGCGTGCCATCAAAACTCTTTATGATTTATTTTTGAAATGTTTTTGTTACACGCATAATAATTAGTACATTATGATACAAGGGAGGTAAGTTGAAAATTACGGCAGAGGCGATATTGCTAGCCCTCGTCATAAGAAGCCGAGGATAACGATCACGAGTGTCATACGACGTTTTCTATCATAATATTTGAACACTCCGTAGCATAGGATCATTCTCGTTAGAACGTCATAAAATAGGTACCTACCTAAATACATTTTTTACACAAATTTTATGATCGGCGACGTGCCCAAAATATTGCGCCGCGTGCCACCTATGGCACGCGTGCCATAGGTTCGCCTACCCTGATCTATACTTATAATAAAACTGTAGAGAGGTCAATTCTGTTCATTGAATATATTTACAAAATAACTATTGGGGGATGATTGGTGATCGATACTAATGCAAAAAATGCAATCAGTAAATTTTTTGTCACAACGTGGTCATTAATTTTATGATGATATTTCTTCACAAGTAATCATTGCATTCGATTCTACTTATCAGCTTTCGATTTTTAGAGTAACATGCCTAGTGTTTAAAAAGAAAAAGGATTAACTGACACAACATTGTAATGACAAGGTAATGACGTTCAGTTCTTTAGATCAGAAATTGTTTATTATGTTTAGAATGGTTTATTGGTGAAAGCAAAACGTAAAATTACTTGTATCTGTCATTATTACAATGAATATGTAATAGTAATTGAAAAAAGGTAAGCAATTGTGCAGTTCTAACAAAACGAAAAATATATAATTTGATGCCTACCGCGGCGGGCCGTTACAAGGTAGCGATGTTGAATTTTGATGAATTGTCAAATGTGGCCTATTAAATTGACTCCACTATAGGTAGGTAGAATGTGACCAAATAGTTATTATTGTTGTATTGATTTGAACTTAAAAAGAAGGATAAGAAAAAAATCAATTGAATTGAGAACCGCTTCTTTTTTTTGAAATCGGTAAAAAAAGAAAATCGATTTGAAACGACGTAGTTATGTGATATTCGGGAGACGTCGGGAGATGATAAAGCTATTTTACATCATTGATGTCATGATGTGATGATGGAAAATAGGCATAGCTAGTTAAAAACCCCTCGAAATTGAGGATTTTTTAATTTGTTTTACCGAGCCAATCACTAACTAATATTTAATGCTGCCACCTAGGTAACTGTTCACTGATCAATAATCGAATCGGGTCGGGTTATATTTTGTGTAGCCCTTATCTCCGCTATAAAAAGCATGTAGTTGCATTCTCAGAAGTGTTATGTGATACCTATATAAAAAAAATAAGTTTTCTAATTAACAACAATTAGCAGCAAACACGTCACTTTTACGTGTGACTCATGTTGACGACATAATTATGTGAATAGTGATTTTCATTTCAATTTCAGGGGCTTTTGCTTTATTGTTCCCCGCTGCCAGTCTCACAGCAAATCGACATTAAAGCAAGATTGAGTGTGATGTACAGGCACCTTAAACTGCACCCATAACTCTCCTTAAATGCACGATGGAGACGTGGCAATGTTTTCATTATTTATTTAGTAAATGATAGTTCACGCTCAATGGAAAAACGATATAAATGTGCGTGGAGGGCAGTTAGGAAGGTGATGGTATACGCGCAGGTAGCTTCATCCAAGTGTTTACACAAATCTTGCAGATAAATGTGTTGGTACGGAGTTCGTGATCTGCATGCCATGATGACAAATACTTCAGAGGACGTGCCGCATAGCATAGCTGTCGTTTTACTCTAGGCGCACACTTGGCGACAGGAGAAAGCGACATTTCGGCGTCTAGACGCGACGACAGGCTGCGGCCGATAGTTTTATAGCGCCACTAGACGCAGCGACTCCCCTAGCTTGTCGTCGGGACTCCGCGTCTGTGACGCCAAGTATGCGAAGCATAGAACAAAATATATGAAATTCTCGGTAGCAGCCTGTCGTCTAGTCGACGAGCTGTCTCTGTCGCGTGTCGCTCAGTGTGCGCCTAGTGTTAAGGTGTATGTAGGCGAATTTCAGCTACCCATGATAGGTCCAGCTAGCTTAGTTGGTAGGGTATTCCCCGTAGTACAATGAAATCTCGTGGGTTCAAATTCTGTCCGGGATGTTGACATTTCCGATTTTTATTTTATATCTATTTATTTAGGTATTTATTTTATTACCTATCATTTATATTCACTGTAAGTTACAAGTAGAATAAATAATAGCATGTTAAAAAATTACTTACAAAAGAAAAGTATTCACAAAAGCACCACAAAGACTCTTCAAAAGCAAAACATTTTTTCTTGTCATCGTTGTGTTGAAAGCATCAATGGGTGGATTTGATACCTTTTTATTAATTTCCAAGGTGGGTTGGTCCTATTGTCGCCATTTGTAATCGTCCATAAAGTAGGTCGATTATTGTACACCAATCGTTTATCGAGCGCTCGACTCGAGCACCAAGTCCTCGTGACGGGAGTCACGCGAAATGCAGGCGCTTTACGAGTCAACGACATGCTATTGAGGGAAGGGTTGGATGTACTACCACACGGTATGGTCTTGATAAAGAAGCTTGGAAATGAACTGTTCACTCAACTATGTTACTCGAAATAACATTGTATCTAGACTAAGGCAATTGTTGTAAATAGACCAAAAAAAACAGCCCGCTGAATTTCTTGCCGGAATCTTCTCAGGTCTGGGTCGAGTTTCGAACCGGTGGTCCATTTGCTTCTAGTTTTAAATATTTATAATTTTGACGTTTTGTAAGTGCCGCTTAAAATGGTCTATACAGAATAAATGATTTTTGACTTTTTGACTTTGACTTTGACTATGGTATCAAGAGGAGATGTAAATATTGCATGTGCCACAAGTTACAAAGCATGTTTAAATGTTATGTAGAAGCATGTAGAAGAGATGTAGAAAGATAAAAAATCAAAAACCCGACTGCGTTAAAAACTGAAAAGAAAAAAAACAAGCACTTAGATGGCCTGTGGCTGTGGTCTAAAAACATAACAACTTAACAGACATTGGCTGTTGAATTTTGAATCCCACCATTTGGACCTTGTTTGAACAGTTTTCACGATAGTGTTGTAATTGTGCCTGTATTCACAAATAAATAAATGATTATGATGATTATATTATTCGATATTCTGTTACTAGAATGAAACATATTAAACTTTTGTCTCCAACTCTAGGTACAAACTTAAAAACACGCCTGTGTTTGTGTGTGTGTGTATACCATTAAATAATGATAAAAACATCATAACTAATTAGTTTTATGTCAGTTTGTTCGAAATCATGTGAGATACGCTTGTACGAATGTACAATGTTGATTCGCCGTGGATAATCTGCAACGTCGCGTACTGTAGCATTCTCATTATGTATGAATTATAACGTGTGTAACCATTTGCTATGTCCTATGGCTGCTTTTTTTTCATAAAACTAATCTGTGACTAGTTCCGTGTACGCGGGCAGTCGCCGTAGAGAGGAGGGGACGAATTGGGTCACAGAGGGACCTGGGAGTTGGGAGGTGCGGCCCTCTAGTCACGTGTGTTCGTGGGCATGTGTGTGGAGAGACTAGAATTTCCTCATTGGATGTGTGATTTATATGACGCATTTAATTAAACTTTGCATAATTATATTTCTGGAGGAAACCTGATCTCCGTATAAACATAGACTTGGTGATGGTATAGAACTGAAAGTTAGGTTATAATGAGAGCACTGAGAAAGGGTTCTAAGGACATACTTTCATAACCATCAGTTATGATCAAATTAGGTAAATTGTGCATAGGAATAAGAGTTTTACGATAGGAATAGATTAAGTTCTACCTATGTTTTGTATTAAATGAATAAATAATAATCTACGACATTCTGCACAGCGCTGTCTAGACCATGGTAAGCATTTAACTAGCTTGTGTTATGGGTTGTAGAATGCGTATAAACCTACATGTACTTTTTTTTTTGTAAATACATACATATATCATGTATAGAAACACCCACCCATGCAAATCGTCATAGTCATGCATACATTTGCGCTGAGCGGGAATCGCACCCGCTATATACACTACCACTACGCCACAGAAGCCGTCATAAATATTCTTTTATTATAATCTCTACATCTACAAATATGACTATTTACTTAATATTATAAAGCTAAAGATTTTGTTAGGTTAGGTATTTGTTTGCTAATCTCAGGAACTACTGGTTGGAATTGAAAAAAAAAAATGTATTGGCTAGCTCAATAATCAAGGAAGGTCATAGGCTATCATCACGCAACTACTCAGAAGAACCGAGCAGTAATCACATACGGTCTACCTTAACGAATTGTTCTCGATGCTCTTTTTTTTCGATCTAGGAAAATTTGGTATACTAATAACTTTAAAATTTAATTGAACTTATGTCTAAAGCGTCTATTAACAGTTAAACAGTTGTTTAGCTAGTGGTTCGAGCGAATTACCTAATAGAATTGAACCTTTGATGTGGTGCAGAGTGCAATAATTACTGCCACCCGGCTGGCCAGGCTTCGGCGCAGCTGCAATCGTAATATTGTTTCTAACACAACCATTCATTATTCAACTGTTGAAAGGCTGTGAGAAACCTATATTTAATTCATAAGTACTGTTGAAAGTTCACGCGAGGAGCCGAGGTAGGAGTTGCTATAAAACTAAGTGAAAAATCGCTGAGAAAAATGTTTGCAACTCGGTTTTTTGTGGTTTTTATTTTGATTAGGTATTGATTTTGATTTAAGTGTTTGGTGGATGTAATTTGAAAAAGTAAAAAGGTTAGGTAAGTGCTAGTCGGATTAGTACACGAAGGGTTCCGTATCCCCTTACAAGATATCACCATGACAACGAAGATGACGTGTTTACAGAAAGTTATTTGTTGTTGTAATATCGGCCTAGTTGCGGCCTAAATTATATTTTTAGGCTAAAGTTATTAAGTATGATAGGATTTCCGCATGAAAAAGGTAGGTAGGTACTAGATATAATATAGGTACCTTATTGATAAAAAAAACAGATTAAGCATCAACTCCATTAGGTAGGTAGGTACCTACCTACACCCAAATCTGTTTAGATTGTAGTGGAATAAAAAAACTTCCAAACACATAAACTCTGAACACGATAAGGAAGTCGTGTAAAAACTTAGCGAAGTAAACTATTAATGCGATGTAGGTACGAAAGGAAACTTATCCCCCCCAAACACACAAACACAAGTAGGTAACTAGGTAGGTACCTACTATCAAATATCTATTGAACTACAACTAGGTAGGTACTCTATCAGCCTCACATCTGCTAGTCTGACGTAAACAATTTTATCTATAGTAATAAATGCCGACCAACATCGATAGGGCGCTTCAGGTGAAAGATGATGAACGTAGAGAACTGAGGGTGTATTTATGGCGTGATTTTACATTCGTGAGGTAACCGTGGGCTCGCATAAGTAGCGTCTGATTTATTGCCAGAGGGCGTGAGCAGGGCAACATTAGTGACGGAACTCTCCTTATAGGTAGGTACCTGAGTTTGAATATTTATAAGCCGAAAGTTGGGAAGTTAAAGACTTTTGTTTGGAAGAAGCGTTTTTACGTGGACTTGTGGACTAAGTGTTGGATAAATCAGCCTCTACCTCTGCCTATCTGCTTACTGATTATTATCGAGTAGGTAGATTATGTAGAGTTATAGGTACCTAGGTACTTTGGAATCAAATGAATAGAATCTTCATCTTCCGTGTCGTTTAAGTGACCGAAAATTTAAATAATTGAAGATGACCTATAACAATAGTGTCAGACTAAACACTGTCATTGAACTGTACCTACTTCTTGACCTCTTCCATTAGATTGTTGTGAAGTCGGTTATCGTACCAGATTTCTGTTGTGAACTATCAGTGACGTGGGTCATATTATAATGCTCTGATAGGTTCACATTACATTATACTGTTCTAGATAACCCTTCAGTAGCTACAATAAAGATGTCCAGTTGTAAGGCATTTGAGTGCTGGCCACACTTTAGGTTTTGCACCACCATCGGTGGCGGTACCTATGCCGTATGAAGCTGAATTTCAGTAGGGCCCTGCACCTGCACCCTATGGAACGTTACGAATTCAGGAATCGCGATCGCTGTAGGTATATGTCCGTCTATGTGTTGTAAATGTTATTATAACACCTAAAAATAAGTACAGTATATTTAGTATTTACTTTCTAGTGGATTTACATTATTTATTTTCAATAAAATACATCGACCTGCTTAGTAATGCTTGTATTGTATTTCGAACGAAAAGCAAAATTAAATTGGAACGCATTTTTTTGTTTCTGCGTTGGCCACCCTGTATCATGACGTTTGGTAGTGATGTTATGTGTAAACAAAATCCAGTTATCGATTATAGATTCTAGTCATTAGTCGCAGATTAAATTCCCCGAGCTATTTTCGTTACCCGAATGACCACTAATCGTGGCACCTACTGTATATTTTTCTGCCACTTTAAAAACGAAACGACTGTATGCAGGTACCTATATATTATATTCTCAGTTTTCAAGTGAATTTAATTTTAATTTATAAATGGCCTGGTATCAAACTGTATATGAACCTAACAACTATAAATAATAATCTTCATTCTAAATCTAAAGTATATCCTGCATTCAAAATTTTTTTGCACTCTTTATCTGCTAGGTCATCGACAGCAAGCAACAGCTAGTTCTACATAAACTGTATAGTATACTGACTGACTTCATTATTAGGTACCTAAATATCAATTATAGTACTGTGTGGGGGAATGTAGTGAACCTTCTCGAAGAGCAATACATGTGCTCGGCCCTCTCCGTAAGAAGCGGCATTGCTATGAAACCAATTATTAGACCACGATGGCAACATCGACACGAGAGAAGAAGAAGTACTCCCTTATACCTACCATTCAAGTTCTTCTTGATCAATCGGAATTTTCGTAATTATTACCTAAATCACATACCTGCATATTTGACGGTCAAAACTTCAGTGTCGTCCATCGCGGGAATTTATCGATAAATAGACATCACTTCCAACGTCAATAATGTCACAGTGATAGATTTCTTTCTCCAAGGATCCGCTTTCTTTCTTCTTGTTAACGAAAATCACATCACAAGTTTTCAGTTCACGCTTGTGTTCATTTACACTGTTTCAGTAACGGAACAGAAAAAGTTCCGTCCATTTAATATACACGCACAGATTATATTTACAATGACGTGAGTATTACATGTTTATCGCCATCAGCTGTAAGTCGCTTGACGGGCGTGGGATGACTGAGTGCCAACATCAAAATATTGTTGAAGGAAAACATTTTGTTGATGGGTCTGGGTGGTAATTTCGCAGATAATATTCCATGTGTGTGGCTCCAGCGATCATAGGAAGGTGGTGGGGCGCAGCAGCGCAGTATCACAATGACGCGCCCGGGACCTCCGAATGAAAACCTTCCCACTGTAAGTGTTGGACTTATGGCATTTGCCTTTGCTTTATTTGTCTTCCCAATCAAAATGATAATTTTTTTATTATTGTTATCATTTAGGTACAGATCTATGACGATTTACGTTTTCTAGTTTCTGAATCACGTAGATAGAGATGTTTGTTTACTGTTACCGCCAAAATAACTTCTGTATTTGTCTATTCAATTAATTTAGTGATCAAAGGAGAGAATTTCTCCCTGGATTATAACAATAACAATCTGTTCTTGATTGCCTATAAATCATTTTATCTTTAAAGAGTTTAGGAGATCTATTATTCAGTTAGGTATTTGTATCACGGCTGATTGGAAGTGCATTTATCTTCCATTTACTAACTATTATCTTGAAATTGTACGAGTTCCTCATTTGAGTGTTTTAGTTAGTGTTATAAAAGTGTATTGGGATTATAATTTATATTTTGTGATGTAATTATAAAGCTGTCTCAGTCTTATCTTGCTTATTATTTTCAGTACAACAAACAATTTTTGCAAGTGTGATTATTGAAAACATGCGTGTAGAGTAATACTGTTTCAAAAGATAGGATATTCATAATTATGTATTTTGCTTATTGATACTGAAATAGTTCTATTTTGATAGTTTTACAGTATCTTTTCAGATTTTAACTCGGTCATTTATTAGGTTCGATGATTTTTTTTATTCAAGATAGGCTTATGTTAGACCACTCACGATGAATTTTTGTAATCAATTGATAAAAAGAAATCTGTAATCATTACAACAAATAAAAGTATCTAGGCTTGTAGCACAAGTTCATGTGCTAGCGATTAGCTAGAATACAGTAACGGGGTTTTGTTTACTAAAGAGACAGACGGTAAATGTTTTATATGTTCACCTACTTTCTTCATGATATAGAAAACATTATTGTCAAGATGCACTGGTGTTACTTCAAGTTACTTTAAGCGGGGTGTGAAAAAGCATTAGAAGAGGCCGTCAAGCTGAGGGCCGCCACTGTAGCACTACCAGTGTATGTGATGGTGACCCCAGTCCTGAGACTTTGCCTTTAGCTTACCATCAGGCGAGGAGGTCAAGTCATTTTGACGTGTCCTATATAAAAAAAAAGAATTACAAAACTACTTACGAGTATTTGGTATAATGGTAGAGTGCTTGACTTAGTTAAACTTACAATAATTTGGCAGATACAATGCAATGATGATGATCAGTGCAAGTATTTATCTACATTCGTCTGGCATTTACAATAATTAAAAATTAATTTAAGAATGGTTATCCACGTTCTAGATCCCATAATTCAAGCTGTACCTAGGTAGGTGTAGAGTTTATTTTAACTGTCCTGTCCTGTATCATGACGACTGCCACTGAATTTACAAAGCAATGGATAAATCTTTACAATGTTTTTCCGGAATAACCCTGAAGCCTATCGGATAAACTTATCTGTCAATCAGCAAGTACACTTATTGGCTAGCAGGTAACATTGGCATGGCCCGAAATATCTAGGTGGGACTCCAATCATTCATGTTGCTATTTTTGCATTTTTTTATTATCATCAAATATTTTTATAGCTACATTGTTATTTTTAAATTATCATTTCACTAATTTGTATTCTAAGATTGGCAATCAGAATCATTGTACAACGTCAATAACTAATTCAGTAAGCTAAAACAATATCTATGATTCATGGGCTACATATAAGGAACAAATAATAGTTTTGTTTGAAAGTCGGGAACACCCACAGTACCTACTATTGCAGTAGTGTATGTTTGACGCAAACGCGATAAATATTGGAACGATCTGGTGCTCCACATTTACTGTGTATAGTAGTGTTTCTTTAGCATTTTCCTTATTTATAAATACCTAGTGGTTGTGTCTAGATGTTCATGTGTATTTGTAGTAAGTAGGTAGTAATTCAGTTAAATTCGAACTGCAAAATTATCTACATAAAAATGTAGTTTTAACTACCCAGTGTTGTACACGTCCATAGCCATAGCAATTTTATCCCGCGCACGCTTAGGCTGTGGAATGACCTCCCGCAGTGGTTTTCTCTAGCGACTACATTATGGGATTCTTCAAGAAGGGAATTAGAAGGTTTTTGCAATGTCGGCAGCGCGGGTGTGACGCCCCTGGTGTTGCACACGTCCATAGGCCACGGTAACCGCTTCCCATCAGGTGGGCCGTGCGCTTGTCTGCCACCTAAGTAGTATAAAAAAAGTCACCGTGACCGCTTGCCATCAGGTGGGCCGTGTGCTTGTCTGCCACCTAAGTAAAAAAAAAAAATTCTTTTTTTCTAATAGAAAATTGAAAAAAGAAGATTTTTTTTTGACTTCTATTGATCATTCAGGAGAGTTCAGTTTTCTGAAGAGTCATGTGGCCTGACTGGCCCAAGTCAAGCATATCTCATGTCCAAATGCTATATCTTCCAATTGAACTCAATTAAGAGTCGCGTTTAGCCGCCACATCAAAGAGGTTTTTTTCATATTAATATTTATTTATGTTTAATTTCGCTATAGTTTTAGTTTGACCACTGTCGGACAATTATATGGTCTCAGTGCTTTGTTAGAACAAAAGTGGTGCAGTATTCTAGCAATAGCTACAAGGTGTTCTCGAGAAACAGAGTCTGCAATGTGATTTTATTTACTGTTTCGTTAATTTTAATAAGGGTTACCAATTTAGGACTACATAGACATTAAAACCGGTTGAGTGACAAAATTTTACTGAAATAAATTAAAATTTTCTCGTATTAAAATATGTGTATTATTAAGAGTGTGGGCTCTGTGGTAGAGTGAAGAAGACATTATTGACTAGGGTCGCTAAAAAAGTGATACGAAAAAAATTATAAAAAATGGGAAAAAATCGAGTAAAATTCTGATGGCACCTTATGTGAGGTGAAGGGAGTGAATGTTACCAAAGGGCAGTAAAATGCAATCTCGCTTTATCCTCTTATCCGATTCAGTAACGCTATGATTTAAAAACGCGTGATTTCAATTCGATTAAGAGGAAAAATTAAAAACAGCTTGGCTCGTTCACACACACGTTCACTCGTCCAAATCACACGTTTTGAAAAAGCGATTTTACTGAATGAAGCACTAAGGCCGGCGCTGGTATTAGGGTAGCGACTCACTAGAGTGTAACTCAAAACTTTTTTTACTTAAGAAAATTGTGTTTTCGTATCGGCCAGGTTTCCTTTGATTTTGTAATACGTGGTTGTTATAATATTTAAGAGTGATAGGTGCATAGGCGCCTAGGATACTGTAGCACTGTGACGATGAGTTGATACTAAAGTTGTATAATGATTTGTTTTCAGTTTTGCGAGTACGTCCGTTTCGCTATGTCGTTGTTCAAAAACAGTGACAGTGTTAGTGGATTTGTGTATTTGTTTTTATATAATTATTCTATTCGTGTTAATGGAGTCAGGCCGGGTGCAAATTGTAGTGTATATATCATTACACAAATAAATGATGAAATAATGGCAATCACTTTAACTATGTGTACAACTAGACAAGCCTTTAGAAAAAAAATATCAATAGAGTTTTGTAAATTCTTTGCAAGTGAATTTAAGGTAAAAATAATGGATTCAACTGCACTAAGAGGGGTTTGGTCTCTCATTGTGACGCAGTTCGGGGGTGAGGTGGGAATGGAGGTGGGGTACTTTTTTCTTTGGTATTTTGATGTCTTTCTGTATCGGCATAGCGCACTTTTGTGGTCTCACAGTATGACAACTGCTAAAAAAAATTTGCGCATTTTTCATAGAAGTCTCAGACAAGGGCCTCGCTTGACTCCTACTAATTTTCTGACAAGCATGACTTCGTTTCTCTGTTCCAACTACTATTACTTCATTATTTCTGTGGTAAAATTATACAAATTATATTATTGAATTTATTTCTTAGCGTTATCCTCAACAGATAATAGTTGAACCATTGTTTTACATCCTCTGAAGGGTCCTTTTTGAATGTGATGTGTTATCATGTGATTAGAGCATGTCTTTTGTCTCAAGTTTCGTTTGTACCTACTTTCGAAAGGTTTAAAAAATATTCAACTATCCAAGTTATATGCTTCCTTTGCAGATTAAATTGGTAGTGGTGGGCGACGGTGGAGTAGGCAAGTCGGCGATCACTATACAGTTCTTCCAGAAGCTGTTTGTGACGGACTACGATCCTACCATTGAGGACTCGTATATACAGCACACGGAGGTCGATGGACAATGGTGTATATTGGACGGTATGTTAGTTTTATCATTCACAACGGACACACATAGGAATGTGTTAAATATATATGTTACCGATTAGTAAAAGCTTCCATAGCGTGATGCTGGATCTGTAGTTGCTTAGCAGTTCAGCTTGATTTCGCTAGATGGCGATAGTAACAATTATATTGAGAAGATATTATACAGGATACAGGTTAGGTCGAGCGACGATTGTGTAAATAACGTAACACAGCAAACTCTACGGTTTTTTTTTCTTTTAAATTACCAGTGTTGGACACGGCGGGCCAGGAGGAGTTCAGTGCGATGCGTGAGCAATACATGCGCAAGGGAGATGGGTTCCTTCTCGTGTACTCCGTCACCGACAAGCAGTCCTACGAGAACATCAGGCACTTCCACACCCAGATCTTAAGGGTCAAGGTACTGATTCACTGACCCTTCAGACTCGTGTCCACACCATTTTACCACACTAGTGTGTCGAGATACTTAGCAGAAGCAGTTTAAAATAAGTTGAATTTCGTTATCTCACCCTGTGAACATGGCTTCGCGACTGGTTACGAGAAAGCAAATTTTCTTTCTTTCTCTTGTGTCTTTGCTATCGATACTGGCGTAGGTTCAGTAGGTAATAAGAGTTTAGGAGGAATTGATCCTAAGAAACAAACCTCTGTATATGGACAATGTACATAGTTCAACATAGTACGTACACGTAGTAGCTGGCAAACTTCGTGAACAAACGTCAAAAAGTCTATACATGTGCACCAACTGGCCAACCAAAACATCAATTGAAGGACTGGTCAATCAAAAACCCTAGCCATCACGCCTCGTGAACCACCTAGACTTAAAACACGTTTCCATTTCCAACCCAATCCCCCACAGGGTCGTTAATACGAGTGTGACACCCCTAGTGCTACACACGTCCATAGGCTATGCTGACCACTTCTCGAGTCAGGTGGGCCGTGTGTTTGTCTGCCACCTAAGTTGGCAAATGTAAAGCAAAGAGTGGGGTATAGTGTGTGTGTGTGTGTGTGTGGCAGGACCGCGAGACGTACCCGATGCTGCTGGTGGCCAACAAGGTGGACCTGGTGGGCGCGCGCCAGGTGGCGGAGGACGCGGGCCGCGAGCTGGCGCGCGCGCTCGCCGCGCCCTACATCGAGACCAGCGCCAAGGAGCCGCCCTTCAACATCGACGCGGCCTTCCACGAGGTACCTACTCTCTTTTTTACTTATTACTGACCACCTTTCGCCCGCGGTTTGCCTGCGTGGATGTCGGTATCGCCACCAATAAAATGATTCCACTCGAATCTCTACTTCACTCTCCACTCCCTTCCACTCTTCACTTCCACTCTCCACTCTACTCTCCTCTCTCTACTCCACTTCACTCCACTGTCCTCTCCACTCCTCTTCACTCCTCTCCACTCCATTCTCCACAAAAAAAAGAATAAAAAGTATCCTATGCCCCTACCAATTTTCAGCCAAATCGGTTGTTCCTAATAACACTTTCGTTGACTATAGATGGCGATGCCATGTCAGTTCTGATATTAGATTGTAGGTATATACCAGTTCTCTCCTTCTTTAATAGATCAACATCCACAAATTATCATACAATTTCGTACATTTCAGTTGGTGCGCATAATTCGCAACCATCCCCAGCAAGAGGAGAAGACCCGGCGCCGCAGGAAACTGTTCGGCTTCAAGTGCACCCTCATGTAAGACATCTTCTATCATTCGTACCATGGTACTAAAATGTGTTTGGTACAGCTGACAGCGAAGATTAAGAAACTGCTTCGATATAACAGCGTTTTGTAATGTTTTGTATTATACGACATGTGGTAAAATTATATACATATATAACGATTCTAACATGTGTGCGATTGCTGCACAAAATACGATAATGTTCGAGTGACTTTAGTCATTAGACGTTTCTTCGTAGGCAACACAACAAATGTTGACATTACGAATATTTTGTCAAACGAAGGTTGCCTCATTCAATCAGTTGCCAATTGTATCGAGGGCACGCTAACGCTATGACGTCAGTTATGACATCAATATAATAGCATATTACCAAAGATTGTGGCACCCGATTAAATTTGAAAAAAAGTAATTTTTCGTGGAGTTGATAAATTTTGTGTAGTAGATTTTGACAAGGGAAAATTGTCATAAAGAAACATTTATAAAGATTCTTGTACAGAAATATAAACATGTATGTAATAAGAGTTTGTATCGAACATGTTTTGCCAAACGTTTGAAATTTTAATGAAAACTTGCTTATAATGCCACGCAATATAGGTACTTTTTTATATAATTGTTTATATTTTCCATAAAAAACCAAATGTTAAACGTAAACCAAAAGCAAAATGTTGAAGCCTATTAGAAACTCTATTAGCAATATTTATATTTATTCCTATGATGATCTTAATATTATTTATATAATTTCATTCCGATATACATTCTACTTAGTTTTAAGAAATACGAGAGTTTTTATTTACTTTTTTTTTGAGTATTTATAATATAAGTAATAACCACAACACAAGCACAAATTATTAACACAACGTGTATATGCAAATGAACAAATATTTTTACACATATTTTTAGCTTAGAGTTTCTGTTCACTAGAGCGTAACATAACCAATCGTTCGCTCATAAATTATGAGTTAGTAAAATAATGAGCTAGTATCATTATGAGCTGGTATAATTTTATTATGAGCTATACTCAACACAAAATAAAAGGCCCGTTTTGACGTTTGTTCACGTGGCGTAACTAGTTATGTACCTATACGATTCGGTATTCGATACTCAGGATGAATCGAATCCAGTTTGCATGGGGATTTAATCGATTTGAATATGTATGTAAACTGCATTGGATTAAAGTTCTGATTAGAAAAATTTGCTTAGCCTTTGATTTTGTAGGTATTTTAAAACAATACAATGTTATTAAAGGTCAATTTACTTATATTTAATATTTTTTTTACAATTACATTCACTCAATCACAAAAACAACAAGAATAATTAAATCAGTCTTCAGAATCTAAACACAAGTATTAAAATAAATAAGAAATAAAAGTGCGCGTCGGACTTGAAAAAAAATATCTCACTCGATATTTTCTTTCCTTAACTGATTATTAGTAGTCTGTGGACTACATGAAAAAATCGTTATGCACAGCACTTAGCCGAGTGGGCGGTACCTGTCAATAAAAAATGTAATTACCTTTAGAACATTTCAATTGATAAAAAAATAAGAACTTCATGGGCGCGAACTGTCAAAGTGGGCCTTTTATTTTGTGACAACTATAGTGTAATTATGAGCTGGTATAATTATGAGCTGGTATAATTAATAGGTAGTATAATTATGAGCTGGTATGATTATGAACTAACTTATAATTATGAGCTAGTATAAATATGAGCTGGTATAAATTTATTCGAAGGTGTATTGTTACGTTGTAGTGAATATAAACCCTTTTATGTTAATCTAGCGTCTCTTAGACGATAAAAGCATCAGTTTTAATTTATTATTATCATGTAGACTGTGTTTACCAATGCGTAGCATTTATTTTAGATGTAAGTGTCCATAGCGTTAACATTTTACGACCAACAGAACATTTTAGGTTCACATATTAGTCAAAATTAAATAAGGGTTTCGGTCCAGTAAATATATAAGCTAGAGCAGTAAAGAAACTACTTAACGTTCAAAATGACACTCACACAGACGCACGCGTCTATACAAGCCTCACCGGATCTCACTGGGCTTTTAGTCAAGGTTGTCGTGGTCGAGTTATTGTGTCTCCTGTGCCGCGCGAACATTTCGCAAATTTTATTTTATAAATGTAGTTATCAACTCTAACGCATCAATAGAGCGCGTGTGTCATTTTTACAACAATTAGGGTCCGTTCACACAGACCGGCTTGGAGAGGAGAGCAGATTCTTATCACGTTGAAAACAGAGTTTTTAGTATTTGTAGTAAGGTTTATTTTTGCATCAGCACTGCTTTTGTCATTATGAAAATCCTTTGTCAGTGTGAAAAGAAAAATGCGCGCCGATGCTCTCCGAGCCGGTCTGTGTGAACGGACCCTTAGACCTAGTTTACTGCTCTAGCTTATATATATTAACTGTCGCGACCTCTGACCACCAAAGATTACCTGAAGTGGGTATTTTCATAAAAAAATAAAATATTACAATTGTTAATCTTGATACACCAAAGAGATTATTTTATACAATTCTAGCTCTTATTTTTATATAGATAAGAAATATATTACAATGTTTAAAGGAAAATATTTATGGTTAAGTTCTATATAATAGCTGTCGCGGTAGGTGTTTTGTTTATCGTCGCACAAATAAACGGCTAGATCTGAAGTGCTGGGGCCTTACCATGACGTCTTAAAAACAGTTCACTTTCAAATCAGTCCAATTTAGGTTCTTAAACTGAACTGCTACGATCCACTTAAACTGAAATATATATTTCGCTTTCGTATATTTTTTTTTTATATCGGTCACGTCAATGACCTCACCTCGCCTGATAGCAAGCTAAAGGCAAAGTCTTAGTCGATCATATAAATTTGTATCATTGACAGTATGTAAGAAAGCTATACCATACTATAAAAATCCTATTTATGGCATGACATTACGTTAGATTTTTTTACCACTTAGGTGGCAGACAAGCACACAGCCCACCTGATGGGAAGCCGTTACCGTGGCTTATTAGACATGTGCAGCACTAGGGGTGTCACACTCGGGCTACCAACCCTGGAGGGGAGGGATTGGGTAGATTGGAGGTTGGGTTGATTTCAATTTCAATTTTCAATTTCAATTTCTTTATTTTTCAAAATAGTGTAACGTAATTACATCTTTTTGACGTCAAGTTTGAGGGCGGGGATTGGGGGATGAGGGGGGGAGGGGGTTAGCTCTGGCTACCCTACTTACTGCTATTACCATACACTTTGTATCGTCAAACTGAACGACTTAATGCTATGTCATGGTATGAGTATGAAACTATTCAGTTTAGGTCTACAATTGAATTGTTATTAAGACGTCATGGTAAGGCCCCTGAACCTCAATACCGACTGCTTTACGCTGAGTTGTAACATAACATTAAGGCTGAAGTGTAACCAGATTAGGACTTACTTTATACATTTTGTCCAAAGGTATGGTCACACTATGTGCAGTATATAATTGTTGACAAACCCGCCTAGAATTCTGATCATGTTCTCGCAAGCCATGGGATTCTATTTCAGGGATAAAAAGTGTCTGTGTTATTCCAGATTGTAATCTATCCCAGTACCAAATACCAGCCTGATCTGTTCAGCCTTTTGAGTATGATTAAGTAACAATATATGAGCAACCTCACAAACTTTGGTAGGATTTTACAAGATTTACTGATTTTATTACCTTGTTGACGGCTTCTGTGGCGTAATGGTAGTGTATTCGACTGCTGGGCGTGGGTTCAATTCCCGCTCAGTGCAAATGTTTGTATGTATAAATATGTCTATTTGCATTGATCTGGATGTTGCTATGTATTATTCACAAAAAAAGTATATAAGTATGTTGATTCGAATTCTAGAACCCAAAATACCAGGTAGTTAAGCTATGCTTATTTTGGGTCTAGAGAGCGCTGTGTAGAATGTCGTAGAATTTTTTTTTTGTTACAGAATATGACCAGAAATCTTAAAATAGTACCATTTACTACATAATTTAAATGTCGTATGAAAAATTGTTTCACCCTAGTGTGACCGTACCTTAAATTTTAAAAACAAAAATTGATGTCTTGGAGCACAAGGCGTGGAAGCTGGACGCACTTAGAGATAAATAGTGTTAAAGCAGTAAAAAATAAGTAAACGTGACGGAATTGAACTAAATATAGCGTTATTATAAGTGTTCCATAATCTAAAACATATTTATATAAAATGTAGTTTTTCCATAATGTAGCGCAGGGTTTCTCAAAGTGAGGTTCGTGAACCCCTGGGGGTTCGCCATTCGCGGCCAGATTTACGTGATGGCGGCATAATGACTAGTGGGATAACATACTTATGTGAGAGTGGGTTTTCACACCCATTCACGATAAAAACGAAACACGGAAATCGACTTGTTGTCGAGTCAGAATTAAGGGTTGAAGTTGTCCAGAATTACTCCTAAAATTAATATTAACAGTTTTGACAGTGTCTTTGCTAAATTTATCGAAATTAAGATACTATTTTCTTTACTAGATAATACTATAATTTGGGGGGGAATTTAATTGGTTAGTTAGAAACAAGAAGTTCGCTGTCATCAGGAAATTTAAACAGGGGTTCGTGAAGCCAAAAGTTTGAGAAACCCTGGATTGTAGCATATTGAATGTACTAGATGTCTCTCGAGGATTCTATGTGACCATAATATCCTTCTCCGTTATTAATAACACTAGCTTATTCGAAAGTAATGTGTGTGAAAGCGTCGGTAGCTCAGTGTCGGTGTTACGATCGAGAGGTCCCGAGTTCGAACCCTGGCCATAACACTACCGACGTCCGACACACATTCATTCAATCTATGCTCTCTTGCGCAATGATCTTAAATGTTTATTGTCTTATTTTGTTGACCGTACCATTGGTACGATATAATCATTCGATGTTATACAAAAAATCATTTTTTTTTGTATGTGAAGGAACGTTCACTCTACGTGACCCATTTTTTACAGGTTTTGACCCCCTCCCCTACCTCATGACCGTCCTCCCCCCCCCCCTTATTTTTACGTAGTATTTTTTTGCTTCGTAATTTCATTATATTTTCTCGAAAGAGCGCAAGATTGCGCTAGAGGATATAGACTACGTGAGAAAATCCTATACCCCCCCTCCCCCCTGTGTCCATGCGTGGTATTTTGAAGACTCCCTCCCCCCTGAACAAGTCACGTAGTATGGAAACGTTCCCTAAGTGACTAGTAAGCGCCCATCGACAAGAATTTATAATGTAAACGAAAACCCCATTGTCAAGCGCAACGTATTTTTAACCGACTTCCAAAAGGAGGAAGGTTCTTAGCTTTAACATAGATTGTATACAGAGCTTTCTATACGTCTCTTCCGTGTACGCTATACAATGCAGTACATTGCGGAAAGCCTCACTAATATTCATGCCGTACGTGCAAAGTGTAACAAAATTAACGTCCGATTAATAAGGAACGAAATATCCTAAATACATGCCATATTATAGGAAATTAAAAAGTAATATACCTATGTTTATTAAAATTACCATTTCCTAGATCATAATTATCGAATATCTCCCCAAATTTGAAAATGTGACAACACCACATAGCAGATATCCAATAATATTTATCGGCGGCCCACAACTCCGCTTTCCGCTGGCTGCACCGCCGCGCACATTTTTTATACCACTTAGGTGGCAGACAAACACTTTTGTAAATTTCCGTATTGACCTAAATTTTATAGCATTTTTTGGGCTAATTTTTTACATTTATTTTCCAAAAACGATTACATAAACACAACCCAATATTGATATACATACACCTCAACGGATCGGACACTAATTTCGTTACAGATTGTATATAGGTTATTTATTATTTTATTATTTACTTACAATCCATCTACCCACAAATTTAAAGTAAAATATTTCAATTGATTTGAAAGTTATAAATGTTTAATTTATCAATATGTTAATCAAATTGTAACATTTATTTTATTGTAACATTTATATTATTGTTATATATTATAATGTTGATATACCTAATTTTTGTTTTAAGATTTTATAATGTTATTTATTATCCGACTTCAAGAAAGGAGGAGGTTCTCTATTCGACTGTTTTTTTTTATGTTTGTTGCCTCAGAACTTTTGATTGGATAAACCGATTTTGATGATTGTTTTTTTTATTGATAACTGGCGCTTCCCGTGTGGTCCCATTTCAATTTGGTCCGTTGAAGTCGGTTTTTATTTGTAAGGGTGAGTCCAGATTAGTAGCATGTTATATAACACGCCCAATAACATATTGCTATATAACATGTGGTAAATAACTTGCTCCATTCTAATAAAACATGTTATATAACTTTGCTATATAACAAAAAAATTTATATAACTTTGCTATATAACATGTTTTGTTATATAGTCTGGACGTACCTTGAGATTTATATATATATTGTTGACACTTGCTATTCCAGTCTAGTCTACTTCGGTGTCCAAGCGAAGGCGCGTAGTGTACTATACAAGGCCTGTCGCAGGCGCTAGGTTAATGGCCGTATATTGTTGTTACTCTATGTTTTGTATGTTGTAACATATAATGAAATGTAGAAATTATTATGTCGTTTTATTGTATTTCCTCTTTTTTCATCCGTTTTTTCGGCCATCAGGAGTTATGTCGGATTCGAAGAGACTAAGGACCTCTGCACACCACTTTTTTAAAACGCGTCGGCGACTACGCACGCAAAGGTCTAGCCTGCATCTGACTCGCGTGCGTATCTCGTCTGTATCGCTACAAACGCGCGTCACCGGCGCGTTATACATGTGTGTATAGCTCCTAAAACCAAATGCTGTCTCGGGTTTCAATTAACGGAGTTTAAGGTTATAATAGCAACCCATTTATATCCCACTGCTGGGAAATGGTCTCCTCTCCTCTAACGAGAGAGCTGAGAGGGTTTAGACCTTAATCCACAAACGCTGGCCTAATGCGGGTTGGTGGAGTTTAAGGTTACCAAATAGGTATCTGATATCTCCCTCGCACCCCAGCCGACCTCAGGCCATCTACGGTTAAGATTAGACGGCAGTCGCGTCTGGGAAAGCCGATCACATAGGTAGTATAAGCGCACCTCAAATACGCAAACCCATCTTTTAGTAGGTAGGTAGGTACATAACAAGGTCTGGCCGAGGACCACTCCCACCACGGCTCTGGCAGGAGTGGGAGGCGCTGCTCAAGTGAAATTACCCTCGCAGTACTTATGGTATTGTTGCAATGCAATAATTTTGACTCCTTAATTAGTGTAAAGGTCATGTCAACTTCGAACAAACAGGAAAATGTAGGTAATAGTGTATAGGTACCTACCGTGTTATGGCAATTATAGGAAACTAATGACATTTAAGTAGTCTGATTTAGGTGGCGTAGCGGTAGAGCGTTCCACTGCTCTTCCGCGGGCTTGATACCCATTTAGTGCAAATATATTTGTATGGCATGAATATGCATGTTGTTTGATGTACCTATTTATACATAAAAGTTTATGTATGATAGCTTGTGGACAAAGATATTTGATTATTTCGACAGTTAGGTAGGTACCTAATTGGAATGCCATCAGGTGAAGGTTATCAGGGGGTCATCTCGAAGCCGGGGATGGCCTTTACGGGGACACTCCTGCCCATTGGCGTATCTAGGGTTATTTTCCAGGGTGGGCCAAGCCCTCTCTTTTGTGTGTTATACTTAGTTAGGTACAAAATAATAGGCTCGACCTACAAGATACTCAAGAAATTGAAGGTCTGAAGCATTCGGAACTGGCAGGCGTCTATTCAAGGTTAATTTTAAAGACAAGAAAAAAAGCTCGTGAAATGTGTGCGTAATGTGGGTCTACTCAGGACTCAGGAGTGATGCTCTAGATGGAGCGTAAACTGTGTACTTAGCTATTAGTTAATTATCCCTATCCTGAAGCTACTTGTTAAACAATGAAGTAATTAATTACTATGAGTGAAAACGATTCCCCACACGAACAAACGAGCTTCTACAGGAAAATTGTACCTAATTAATGAATCATGAACCTATTTGTTATGTAAAAGGGAACAACTACTCACATACAACTAGTAGACGTAGGTAGTGTCGGAATAGGAGTTAATTATGGCGCACGTAAATATAATTAGTGTCTTATTTGTAATATTTACAATTTTTGATGGATTCGGTGTCTCATCACTAAGCTATAATTGTCCCACAAGTGAGTTAGGTAAAAAGTGCATCTCTAAATGTTGTCCACTAGGCCAATATTCGAAGCGGAAGGTATGCACGGTGCATACCCAGGTTGTAGATTTTTCCGGACTGAGTGTGTACGATAACGAAGTTCGAAAGACGGACAAAAACGTACAGAGTACGTTTACTATAATGGGTGGCAGGTTCGTGGAAGATGCTCCGTTTCGGAAAGCTGCATTTAGCAGAAGTGCAGTTGGATTTATTTCCTACATCCTTGAAGTAAGTTTCAATTTTCATGGATAAATTATATCTAAGCCTACACCAAACAAAGCTCGAAGTCGGAACAGGTACCTAGGTATACTTATCGAGCGTTGTTTGTAATCCAAAGCGCCTTCTTCAAAGACCAGAAGGTATCTTGAAAATTGTGGAACTGATATTTTACAAAAAGTACCTATAGTTAACGGTGCTAGACTTATTTGACAGTTGGTGTTGTTTCAGCGTTTCTAAAATGTATCAAACTGAACAACGAACAAAGTCAAGTATAGAGCCAAACATCGCATCGCCACGAACATTTCGAAAGCTCTAGAGTCGATGCTCCTCAAAAAATATTTCTCACGAAGGATGTTAGGTATGACGTGACGATGGGCTCGACAAGAAGCCCGAAACCTTACTGTCTCTTCGCTAGAATGCTCACTAAAACGCGTGTTTATTGTTTTGTTGCTTATAACAAGTGAATCCTCAGGTTTACCAGCATAAGTATTTCACATTCGGAGAGGCCAACGTCCACCAGAGGACTGTGGATATGCTAATTTTTAGTTCTCCCAGCTACAAACAACGGCACCACAACGGATTCCTCCACGTTATGAATTTCTTGAGGTTCTAGTCGGTTTGATCCCAAAATACTCAATTCACCGTGCTCTTGAAGTACGTAGTAGTAGTACGTAGGGCGCGTAGATATTATGACTTCACCTCGACTGATGATGAACTAAAAAGAAGTCCCAGGACAATTCTAGCCCTCCTCATCAGATACTTTTTCACGTCCCGCTTAAAGCACCCGGGACTGTAGGAAGAAAGTACCACGTGTGTCGGTAAAGAATTCCAAGTCTAAAGTTGCAATGAAAATAAGTGCCGGCCTTGTATGGAATAGGTAGCATTGCGTACATAGCTTTACGAGGGTAACACCTCAGCTCTGATAGGAAAGGAGAGGTTGAGCCTAATTAGAAGGCCCATTGGGATACTCGCCATGGTAGAGTTGTTGTTAAACCGTGAGGATAAACCCTGAACGTAACAAAAACAATCTTGTCTCGTGGATTTTACATTACGCAATATTTATGTACCTATAGCCTACAAAATGGAAGTAACCACTGCAACAAGTAGTTCCCCACCGCGACCTACAAGTGATAAGAAGCAATAAATACAATACAATACAAGTTTTCCTGAACTTCATAAACTGAAATTATCTACAGAATAGCTCCTTTAGGCCTTTTGTATCTACAATTTGATTCACGAATTAATGATCACTCACATCACAGTTATTGAAACTTTAGGTATTTTTTTTTTGTGGAGCTTTTGGCCTGAATAGCCATGTCAGCTTCATCGTGTACCCTAAACTTACAGTAGACTTATCATTACTTAAAAACTACATAAAGTATGCTATTAAAACCTCAAACTCATTTTATAAATTAGAATGGCAGCTTCAGAGAGAGGTTTGGTCAGAATGCTGTTGAAGCTCCCAATATCTATTGATCGTAGGTATATTAGTGGCCTCTAACAAGGCCGCTCTCAATACTCGTGTTCGGACACATTTCACCAACAGATGATAATACCTCCTCGGGAGTGCCGCACTCTGCACAATTTGGGCTGGCACTTTTCCCCATGAGGTGCAAAAAACTATTGAGTGGACCATGTCCGGAACGAACTCTATGCGCTACAACAACGTATTTCCTACTTAGAGTGGTATTGGTGAAAGTTACATCCAAAGTTATTTAAGTAATTATTAGGTTGTTGTAATGGGATGATATTTGATAAGTGGAGCGGGTTAATATAGGGTTCTTCAAGAAGGGTTTTATAAGGGTTCGCGAGTGTAACGCCCCTGATGTTGCACACGTCCATAGGCCATTGTGACTGTTTCCCATCAGGTGGGCCGTATGCTTGTCTGCCACCTAAGTGGAATAAAAAAAAGCGGATACCTATTAGAATCAACTAGCCTGCGTTTTACTGTTTACTTACGGGTGTCTGTAGCAGTATAGATATTTATCCAATAAATGGTTCTAGGTTTCAAGACCTAGGTACCTGATAAAGATAAACCTGCCTGATGCATTATTCAATATTTTTTAGAATGGAGATTTGCAGTTAGAAAAACCAAATGTGTACAATCGATGGCTTAAGGTATCCAATGAAAACTTCTGCGTCGACTACGCCATCGCAAAGAACGGCAGCCTAGTAAGATTGCCACAGTTCTTTGTAATGGACTCTGACAATGGCAGTGCTGGTGTGGTGTTCGAACAGAATACTATCTTTATAACTATTGGTGAGTCTAAGAAATTTACATACATGGATTATAATAATTATAATTATTATAATTATGATTATTATAATTATTATTATAGTTTATGATAGAACCATTTGCTTATCAGTAAAGGAGATGTTTCATTTTGGGCCCCTTAATTGTACACAATACAGAAAAAAGAGAAATAATACCGGCTATTCACAAAAATATAATTATATTTTATTCGCCTCCGAAATTCAAGGGCGTAAAGGGCATTGTGCTTGTCTGCCACCTAAGTGCTATAACAAATAAAACCGCCCGGCGTAGCGGTCGGATGCTATACCGTCATGCACTCACCAATTCAACTACTGAAATGAATCCAACTTCATGCCAACGCAATCTAACATGGCATTTCAACATGGCATGGGTTTCCAACTTAAAAAAATTAGGATGAAAGTTTTGGATACGACTTACAGATACCGCCACGTAAATTGGCCGGACGCGTCATATGCGCAAAGGTCGATTTTTAGGTCCCCCTTAAGGTATGAGCGGCTCCGAGAGACGTTTTGTAGCAAATAAATAAACGTTCCGTTCGTTCGTACTTCGAATCATTTGATTGGCTCAAAGTGCACGATGCGCGAACTTACCCCAAACCTGGCCAAGTTACGTGCCTGTATCTGTAACTCTAATAACAGAACTGTCATATGAATGATGTACGTCCGACAGCTCGCTGGATCTCGTGTGTGTTCCTGCTGCTGCTGCTGGTGGTCTACGCTTTGCTGCCAGAGCTTCGGAACCTGGGCGGCCTGATTCTAATGAACTATGTGAGCTGCCTGTTCTTGGCCTTCTTATGGATGGCTATTATTAATTTGGATCAGCTCAGTACTAAGGGTTGCATGGTTTTAAGTGAGTATAACTACAACAGCATTTGTACTTTTAAATCTAGTACTTTAACTATTAAAGTTTTCATCATTATTACAGTAAAGTTTTCCTTCCACTGATAGTCCCGGCGTGAAAAATCATTTGTCAAGGCCTTCAAGGTAGGGGTCACCATTCTAGGGACATCCCTTGGGAATGGTGACCACTATTTTTAGGACTGCACCTCAGTTTACCATCAGGCGGGGTGCAGTCAATCCGGCAGACTAAATATAAAAAAAAAACAGATATCAACTAATATTCCGGGACTCTAAGAAATTATGTAGCAATGAGTCCTAGTTACAGATATTTTGGTGTTAATCAATTAATTAATTTAATTGAAGCGTTAAGCGTTCATTTAAGCAGTTTTTTTAAATCAAACGTTTTTGTTTCAGCCTTGCTTATCTATTACTTCTTCCTGGCTTCCTTCTGCTGGATGAGCGTCATGTCGTACGACATTTGGTGGACCTTCAGGTATATCTCTCATTATTAAGAAACATTAAGTTAGATCTCCACTATCTAAAACAATTATAGTTCACGGCATCTAACTTGCCAATATTTTGGAGTAGTGTGGGTCCCACTACTCCAAAACCTTGCCAAGTTAGATGCTGTACACTATACTTGTTTGTGGCAAAATGCTTCGCATATAAACAAGTATAGTGTACGGCTCTAAAAAGTCCAACAAAGACAATCTAGCTGCAATGCTTCGATAATCGCCTAATGTCACCATTGGGTTGTGAAGGTCAGATGGCAGTCGCTTCACGGAAAATATCGAGGTCCAGCCAAATCCGCTGTTAAGACTGGTAAAGCGGACCCCAGACTCCGAGGTGAAAGCTTTGGATGCGACTGGGATTAACGTTAGGTTGAAGGAGTGTACGGCATCTAACTTGGCAAGGTTTTGAAGTAGTGGAGCCCACACTACTTCAAAATCTTGTCAGATGCCGCGCACTATATCCGTTCGACCCATTGATTGGTTTTTTTTTTTATTTATTTATTCTTTACTGTACACAAATGTTTACATACATTTAATTAATAAGTATGATGTACAAAGGCGAGCTTAACTCAAAATGAGTTCTCTCCTAGCAACCCTTTCCTTTCTTTCTGTTTTCCTTTCTGTATATATATAAAAAAGTTAATTACTTACCAATTATTGCATTTACAGAGGTTACGCTAAAGCCCGAGTCATTAACCGGCGAGGAGAGCGCTTCAAGCTCGGCATGTACTGCCTGTACGCGTACGGGGTGCCGCTGCTCATGACGATCTTCGTGTTCATACTTATGGTGGTCGACATGAAGCACATACCCGCGTTCATCATACCCTATCCGTCGAATGCGGGCTGCTTCCTCACGGGTTAATTATCTATTTATACATTTTTGTTTTTAACTTTTTTGAAGTTATGTGTGTATTTATCGCAGGTTTATTAGTGCCTCAGAGAGCACGTAAAGCCGTCGGTCCCGGTTGCCATTCAGACATCTATGGCAGTCGTTACGGGTAGTTGGAGCCCACAAAAGGCCAACCAGTCTAACTTGGAACTTCGATATCGCCATTGGTCATAATGACCATTGGTTGTGGAGGTCAGATGGCAGTCGTTCCACGGAAAATATCGAAGTTCAGTCGCATCACAGTTAGACTGGAAAGCCGACCCCAACTGAGTTGGAAAAAAGGAAAAAAGAATGATGATGATTTTTTTTTAGTAGGTCCCGTGTTTGACCATTATCTCACCACGGCCCGTAGCCAAGTGGCACATAGTCTAAATCGCTAACGAATATAATAAATTAGGTCGACCAATCACACTCCAGATCCCGTTGCCCCGTACGCCGGCGACGAGCTTAGATGTGATGGATCGACCTAATCTATTCGATTCCTTAGCGATTTACGCTGTGACACTTGTTTACGGGGGCTGATGGTATAAGTGACGATGTGGTCAACGATGGAGCACGCTCGCCTAGAAGCAACTTATTCACTTTGATTTGAAGACTCCCAGGTTATAGCTTTCCGGAAACAGACTCAGACAGGGCATTCCACTCCTTAGCTGTACGCATAATGGAAGTGTTGCTGAAGCGATTCGTGCGTATGAGCGGAATGTCCACAATGTCCACCATGTCGAATGTTTGTTTGTCACTATATTTTGATTAGCTGTCCTGGACGATCCCTTTTTCCGATCAGAAAATCATTGGGAATTAGCTGTATCATTGATCCATTCAAACATTCACTCTTTAATACATTTATTTATCGTTCATACCAATGTTTGAACTTCACCTTACGATTTTACGTTTCTACACAGGGGTTCCGCTAATGCTGTACCTGTACACACCGATGTTGATCCTGATCATTTGCAACTGGTTGTTCTACACAATGACCGCCTTCAACATGTGGCGGTTGATCCGGGGGACTGCTATGCTCGACACTGCTGCTGCTGGTACCCCTGCGGCTCACCGCTCTCAGAGACGAAGGTCAGTGTTTCTGTTGTAATTTTCAATTTCTTTATTTTTCAAAATAGTGCAACGTAATTACATCTTTTTGACGTCAAAAACTACTTAGTACTAAGTTTACCACCGCTTCCTAGGCGCTAGTGGAGAAGAAACGGCGCAACAAACTCCACTGCTGCATTTTCAGACGTCAGCTTATACATAGATATCTTAAAGACTAAATATGGACGAATGTACATTTTTGTTTCGTGTCAATATAAATAAAGGTATATAAAAAAAAGATATAATACATTTTAACCCAAGTGTAATTATTCAGTGTGGTATGAAATTTATGAGACACACCGATATATTATGAGCTTTGGCGCGCTAAATGAACAAGTCATAATAATTTTTCATATTCCCTGTCCTAGTATGTAATGTTAGATAGGTACCTATAATATATAATATATATTCCAAGTAACTACGACTAAATAAATATTAATTATGGATTCTACAAAATAGGACAATTTAATGATTATCGAATGACTGTTTGTGGTTAAGTAGTTTCATATGAGGTTTTGTTTGCCTCGATCCAACGGCCATCGGTCGGTTTTTTATACTACGTAGGTGGCAGACAAGCACACGGCCCACCTGATGGGAAGCGGTCACCGTGGCCTATGAACGTATGCAACACTAAGGGTGTCACACACGCGCTGCCTACCCTGCAGGGAAAGGGGGAGAGCTGGGAAGGGGTGGCGGAGGCTAGGAAGGGCAGGGGGAGGATGAGTACATTGAGCTCTGGCTACCCTACACACACACACGATGGTTATTATGGCCGCGGTGTTCTGTAAGGCGGAGGTACTTCCCCAGTCGGACAGTTCATTTCGGACGGGAGATACCGTCGTGTCCTACCTCCTTGAAAAACAGACAGATGTGTATTGCCATGTCTTATTGTAAACGTGAATGTATATAATGTTTGACATCCTCAGGTTCATGGTGTACTTGAAGCTGTCCGTGGTCATGGGTCTCAGCTGGTTGTTCGAGATCATCAGTTTCGCCTACCCCGCGTTCGGCGGGTGGCGCGTGTCTGATATATACAACATGCTCATTGGATTTCTAATATTCCTTATATTTGTGTGTAAGAAGAAAATATACAAGAAACTCTACAAACGGTAAGTTTATTATGGAGTTGTAATGTTACTTAATAATAATCTAAACTTGGCAATCAGTTTTCCACATTTATGTGAGCTAGCCATCCTCGGTTGTCTGGAAGATATCGCAACCTGTGATAAGACCGCGAATTGTACTGTACAAATTTTATTATATTGCTATTTTATTCCTGGTGTACAATAAAGCATATTCTATTCTATTCTATTCTATCAGAGCGTTCATATTTATAATTAGTGCAAACAGATCGTTCAAAGGTATCTAAACATACACGATGTTCAAATATATCTTTATAAATATAAAAATCTATTGTAATACGTGTGATTGAAGTACCTATATTTATTGGGTATCATAATTTTTTCGTACCTAAATAATTATTATATCCGCCGATCACATTTTTCGTTTCATGTTTTTCTTGAATATCCGACCCTTTTTGAGTATTTTGCAAGCCAAAGTTAATTTATGTACCTGACAAATTGAGACAATCCACTGAGTATCAATTCAAAGCTTGATTCAAATCGCATCAACTAATATTGGTGTCGATTCTGACGTGCAATTTCACTAAACCTAACTAAAATATCTAAATTTAAATTTCGATTTTATCTCGATTTACTTATCTTAGAACTATTTTAAACCATTAAATATTACTATAACGGACTGCACCTGATTGTTTTTGTCAATTATGGAAACAAAACAGCGTTCAACTTGGCTTTGAAGTCAACATAATATTGTAGAGATTTTAGTTAGATAAGTTTAGTGAAAATGCACAACAGAATCGACTACATTATTTAATTTCCTTTCCCCCAGGGTTGCGTTGAAGAAGACAAGTCGGTTCTACCTGGGCTCGTCGAAGAACTACACCAACAGCAGCTCAGACTCCAACACGGAGAATGTGTCGCTGCGCGTGTGCGCCAGTCCTAAGGGACAGGACATTTACACGAGTACCACACAGAGCCAGTGACAACCTTGGAAATTAACAACACCCGTTCAATGACAATTGGAAGTAATTAGTAATGCTAACTATTGAAAAAGTGAACATCTTGAACAGGAATTGAACCTGCGACCAGTCCCTTATAACGGGAATACTCTGACCAACTGTGTTATCAGAACACGTCCTAGAATATTCGAAGTTCACTTTTGCCGATCTAAATAATTAAAAATGCCGACTTATATTTAGATTAAGTTAATTATTGTACTTACTAGATTATATTTACCTTAGATTCCTTAACTCCGTAGGCCACGGTGACAACTTCATCATCAGGGGGCCGTGTGCTTATCTGCCACCTAAGTGGTAGGTACCTATATAAAAAAATGTGATGGTTCCATTTTGTGCTGAGAAAATAAATATAGAATAATACTGTCGGAAGTTGACGCGAATATTGCACATTCTGTTTGGGATTAAACGTGGATTTTCTCCGAAAAAAAAAATGCAGCGAGTAGCACGCCGTGCCATAAATAATAGCAGCCAATGCCTCACTTGTGTTGCGGTCGGGAATCCTTCAGGCACTTCTTGTCCTTAAAAATCGTTAACCTAGGACGAGACCGACGAGACTATCGAAATCACATTCCATTCGCCTTCTCTATAAAAATTAGGATGTTTTTCAATGGAGAAAGCAAATGGAATGTATCACCAACTCGGGACTCGGTCATTTAAGTACCTACCTACTTACTGAATTACACACAAGTAGAAGCTTATTTTTTTGCGTAGGTACATAGTAACCAACAATTCAACTTAGTTTGCTTTGAGAGCTTTGAAATAAATTAGGTAAACATTAAATTAAGAGACAAGAGGAGATTAATTTAAAGGAGGTAGGACATGACGGTATCTTCCGTCCAACCTGAACAGTCCCTCAGTGTTATGTTCCCGGCGGTAAGTAGGGTAGCCAGAGCTCATTCCTCCTACCCCCACCTCACACCTTCCAAGTTTCCCTACCCCACCCCTTCCTTGCCCCCTCTTGCTCCTTTCAGGGTCGGCAGCGCGAGTGTGACGCCCCTGGTGTTGCACACTACAAATAGGCTACGGTGACCGCTTCCCATCAGGTGGGCCGTGCGCTTGTCTGCCACCTAAGTGGTATAAAAAAACCACCACCATGTCCACCATTTCCAGCCTACCCGTGACTATGGCTGCTAGAAAGTAACCGAAACGTCGGGATGTGAATATAGTAAAATAATACCAAATTAATCGCGAATGAATCCATTACACACAAAGAATGAACGTTTCAACGTTGCTTACTGCCAGCCAACATTGTGAATTTGTGTTCAGAAATTTAATAGTACCTAAGTAGATTTAGTTTTAAATAGGTATAAGCTTCAGAATATTTGTATACATTTTGTGTCCAAGTAATATTAAATTGTGGACGTGTACATAATAAATACCTAATAGAATAGAATAGAAATAAACTTAATTGTACTTACATCAATAAGAAAATACAAGAATGTACTCGTAATATATCTGTAATTCCAGTATTATTATCATTATACTCGAAGTAGTCTATTTACTTTTCAAATTAATGTACAATACACTTGTTTTACTTAATTCGATGTTTTATTAGAACCATGAGTCATGCACAGTTCCCTCTCATAATAATGATGACTAATCACTAACACTTCACAAAATTAATGAAGATTTTCAACTGAAGATAAGTTTAAAACTACCTAGCCACTTGCGTTGCAAATTAAGTTGAACGTATTTACAGCTTTGAAGCCTAAATGAGAGACACTCTTGATTTAAATTAATTGACCTGCCTACCTATACCTTAGAATAAATAATTGTAGGTAAGTACTACGTACAGAAAGTGCACTCATTTGTTTTTTTCATTAGGGTGTACCCACATTTATCGACGCGGAATCGGCTTAAGCCGAGTGCGTATCACCACACTACTCGGCTTATCGCCGTTTAGCTGCTGCGACGGCTGTTGACATGCGATCGGCAGTCGACTCCTCCGAATAGCCGTCGCGACGAATGTTCACATACGTTCGGCAGTCGACAGTCGTGGTTTTGTTATGACCCCGAAAATATCCACAAATGCTTTCATCGCAGATGTTCAATCGTTTATTAAAAAATATTGTCACGCCACAACAACTGACTGACACTGTTGACGGACTGCCAATCGCGAGCGCCTGTGTCACCACCACCGGTACTCGGCCGTCTCCGGCGCCGTTCGGCTGACGTCGGAGATGAAGGCATGCGAGCGGATGATTCAACTGCCGTTCGACCGCGTTCGACCGTCTCCAGCGCTGTTCGGCAGCAGTCGGAAACGTTCCGCTGGATTCAGCGCCGTACGGATGCGATCAGCTAATCGACAAACGGCTCGTTTCGCCGTCGGCCGGTGTCGCGTCGCGGAACCTCCACGTGGTGCACCTGGGCAACGGAGGCGAGCAGCGCCTCCCACTCGCCACGGGAGACGCTGCTGCCTGCGGCCAATCCGGCCGGGGTGGGAGTGGCCCCCTAGAGGGCTGCTCCGAGGCTCTCCACGTGTCCCTCTGACTAGCAGATGGCACAGTGGGGAGCGAGCAGGGGGCGAGCTGATTGTCTGCGCGCCGACGGTTGGGTGACAGGACGGCCTCCTGTCACCCTACACCCCACCGTCAGCGAAGTGGCGCGATGCTCGCCCCACCCCTCCTTTCGGGGGGTCGAGGGGGCCATCATAAAAACCGTAGATGGCCCGGGGTCAGCTGGGGTGCGAGGGATATGCCCATTGGGTAACCTTACACCCCGGTTACTAAGGCCCGAGACGGCGTGCGGTTTTAGTCGGTTCGATCCCGACATAACCACCCCCGATGGCCGACGGGGGTGGTATCCATGGGGATTTCCGCACGATAAAAAAAAAAGGGGCAGATTTAGGTAAAGATCGAAACATTCATAGAAAAGTTCCGAGACGGCCGGTCAACCACATGTTTATGTATGTTGTGTACGCAGGTGCGTGGCAGCCCTGACTGCCAAAACAACTTCAAGTTGTTGCGCCCCGTAGGTATTTATCGTTGTGGGTATGGGCGAGTGACGGATGCCTGCTTAGTAACTAACTATGAGTGTATTTATACATGATAGTCTACGAGTGGTATTCGATGTACCTACCTACTTCCAATACTTGGAATGACACTTACAAGATATCAGTAACATCTTGCTATTTGTTACCTCCAGAGGCCTTACCACGAACTCTTAAAGCAGTATTATTTCAATAAGTATAACTTAACTTCCATAGTGTGAATCGGACCATCGGAGTCGACGGATACTAGTGTTATGTGGTCGAGCAATGGTATGTTGTGAATATATTTATTTCATTAAATTTGATAATAGATTTACAAGATACAGAACACTTGGCGGCTACAATATGGGGTTCTTCAAGAAGGACATTAGAAGGATTTTGCAGGGTCGGCAGCGCGAGTGTGACGCCCCTGCTGTTGCACGCGTCCATAGGCCACGGCAACCGCTTTCCATCAAGGCCGTGTTCTTGTCTGCCACCTAAGTGGTATAAATAACGGACGACGTTTGACCGAGTCCGATTACCACTATGAAAGTTAAGTAATATTGAATTTAATACTGCTTTAAGAGTTTGTGGTAAGGCCCGAGTTCGTGCAAATATCTCATAATTATTATCGTTATACAAATATATTGTGTGATGTCAGTGAAGCGCCGCACTTACGGCGATTGTTTGCAAACACAAATAGTTATCACACGCATTGATAGGGACAGCACTTGACGCAGTGAGGTGAGGTGAGGTGACCGGTTAAACCACATAAATAGATAGTACATCTTCAGTACTCTTCAAGTCCAAGCCTTAGTATAGAATAGAAATCTTTATTCGCATAAAACACAGTGAGAAAGATGTTACTATTTCTGATAGGAGCTGGGCGTTTTGCCGATCTATCAGCATGCATTGATGGAGGTAGGACACGACGGTATCTCCCGTCCGGAATGAGCTGTCCGACTGGGGTAGTACCTCCGCCTTACAGAACACCGCGGCCATAATAACCATCGTGTTGTGTTCCCGCCGGTAAGTAGAGTAGCCACTGTACCCCTCCTCCGCCCACACCTTCCTAGCCTCCCTGCCCTTCCCAGCCCTCCCCCCTTCCTAGGGTTGGCAGCGCGTGTGTGACACTCTAAAGTGTTGCCCACGTTCATAGGCGACGGTGACCACTCCCCATCAGGTGGGCCGTGTGCTTGTCTGCCACCTAAGTAGTATAAAAAAGAGTATAAATTAAAAAACATTATAAATACTCATTCCGTGATTCAAGATTCATACAATAGCCAAAAGCTCTTTTCTACATCACATCATTAGTAAAAATGTCACACTATTTTAATGATGAAATCATTACACTATTATTTTGCACCGGATAATACCTATGTTGCAATGGAATACAATGGATATCTGTAAACCTACATGAGTACCCACTCGATTTTATCGACGCACCCGATTACAAAATAAATTGTATCACGTTGATTTAGATTTCCATTTTGTATTGCGGGAAATTGAAAACCATTTTTTAAGTAAAATGTACAAAAAGGATACCTGCATTAAAGTACATAACTGTACACTGTACAACTGTACACACTATGGAATAAACGACTGTGTGGTGATGCGATGATTTGTATCTTTATAGATACTGGGAATGATGAGAACAACATGGCAATCCACCAAAGGTTCCAAAAGACAACCGTGCTTTCATAGCAAAAATAAACTCAGTACTACTCGTAACGTATTCAATGTATGGAAACTAAATTATGAGTCATTAATAACTTATAATCCTATGACGGGACATTTGAACTATAATTATATAAAACTATGCGCACAATAAATTCCACTAGTCAACAGACAGGACGTCACCATGGCGCAAGTGTACGCACTTTTTGTGTTTATAACATTCGCATTTTTAGTGCGATTAGAGGCTTCATCTATAAGCCGATGTCCCACGAGTTCAGTGGGTAAAAAGTGTATTTATAAGTGTTGTCCATTGGGAGAATATGCGAAGCAGAAATCGTGCTTGAAGTATGATAAAGTGGTGGACTTTTCTGTTCTTGATGTGTACGACAAGGATCTCGTGCAAACTGGGCAGAATGTTCAAGAAGCGTTCACAATATTGGATGGCAGGTTCATGGAAGACCCATATTTTCTCAATAATTCAGTTAACAGAAATTCTATTGGATATCGGACCTACGTTCTTGAGGTAAGTTTCGTTTTAAGGATCTATATAAATAAGAATAAATCACCGAAATGTAGGTAAGTACATGCATAATTACTTTTAAACGATTGCACCGAATTGGATAATTCTTTATATTGTGTGTTTTTGTTAATAAAATAATTTTTATTAGAAGTCCACGGGTATGGTGCTATAATTACCATGGATTACCTAGGGGTGAAGCTAGGATGCGCAGTTAGTAGAATATATTTTAGTATAGTTAGCAGGCGTAGGCGCAGAGGGGGATGTAGCAAGTCTTTTCGAAAAACGATAGGTACCTATGTTCAAGCCCTCACCGTAAGTAACGGTAGCAGTTATTAGTCTACACCACGATGGCAACATCGACATGTGAGAAGGCGTAACTCATCTTCAATGTGGGTGTGGTCATATTTAAAAAAAATCAAAAAGCTTTTCAGAGGTTCCTTTAACTTTGGGGATTTCCCTGGCATCTGCAATATGAGGTTCTTCAAGAAGGGCATTAGAAAGTTATTACAGGGTCGGCAACGCAAGAGTGACGCTCCTGGTGTTGCACACGTCCATAGGTTACGGTGACCGGTTCCCATCAGGTGGGCCGTGCGCTTACTGCCACCTAAAGGGTATAAAAAAATATTCAGAAATTCGTTTATCACGTCATTTAGATTTTATATGAGTATCAAAATTCGTTGCTTAAATTAATTTAGCTTGGCTTAGATAACTTCTAACCAGATACCCGCGTTTTGAGTGGTAAATTATCAAGCCTGGGGTCCACCATTACATACACCGATAGTGCTACAGTGGTGGCCCTTACCTTGATAGCCGCATCCATACAACAATAATTATTAAGAGTTCAATGGCCTCAATTTCACGCTTCGTATAATGAACCCGGGAGTGTAGGAGGAAGGAAACACATTTCTCCTTTCAAACCCGACGTTAACGTTTGCGTTTTAAAGTCCATAGTCTTAAAAGTAGGTCGTAAAGAAAGCACTTATACTAATATTTAACTTTAGATAACTAAAAAGTGAAGCAAAAACGAAACGATACACATGTGAGATTCCTTCATTATCTACTTATCAAAACTCAATCACTCTCTAACGGCTCAATGGATCTAACTGAAATTTGCTTCTGTGATAGATTATAGCTTGAAATAGTAAATAAGCTGCTATGAGGTAGTTGTATCAATATTAATGGTGCAAATGAAACTAATTATTAGTCTCATATACACCATTGATGGTGCAGGTCAATGGTGCATACGGTACGACGGGGCTATTAATCATTAGAGTAAGTAGCTGGTACTTGAATATAATTTCACGCGGGAAAAACCGCGGGCAGCTGCTAGTAGTTTATAAGGAGAAGTGGGTGGGAATAAAAAATATTTGATGAGGCCGTCAAGCTGAGGGCCACCACTGTAGCACTGTCAGTAGTGTCAGTGTATGTAGTGATGACCCCCGATCCTGAGATTTTGCCTTTAGCTTTCCATCAGGCGAGGTGAAGTCATGTTGATGCGCCCAATAAAAAAAAGGTTCCCAAGGGTTGTGGAAACGGGAACTCCACGTGGGCGAAGCTGCAGGCAATGGCTATTAGAGTTTAAATTAAATTAAGAATTTTTTTTTTTCAAGTTGAACAGTTTTAAATTATATTGTCATCAGAACTACAGATTTCTGCCAAATATCAGACCAATCCGACAACTGAAAGGGGGTCAAAATTCAATTTCTAGATTTGGGCCAAACAAACAGGTCAAGTTAAATAAAACCGTTTAATAAATCAAATATTTTACTCTAATTTGATGAGTTACGATTATGGCCATAACGCTACAGGTAAAACACACAGTTACCTCGTGTTATCTGTAGGCAGAAGTGGGGCCATGTCTCATGGTTCCAGCTAATCAAATACAAACCAATTAACTAGTTGGTTATTCATTATTGTATGCACACAAATAGAAACCATGTTGATAAGCCTTCAAAGTCATACAACTGGCGTTACGCACGACATGACTGTTCAAAGTACTTCTACACTAAGTTGTAGAAAAGGTTTTATGTCGGGTAATTCCCCTCATACGTACAACAAATCAACATCCATGGCGAAACCGCTAAGATGGTGACGTAGGTACCTATCCAGTTATAAATAAGTATAATGACATAATTACTATCTACTCATAAAGTTACAGAACAATGAATGTTTATGGTCTAAGAGCGGGTGAACATCGACCCTCACCTATCTGACAACCAGTTGGGATATATTTAAAAAAATCTTCTATTAATGTGCCTATAATGACTTACTTACCTATCAAAAGTGGATAATATATTGAATTAACTAAATTAATATCAATTTTTTTTTCATCACCTCTTTTGATAACCAGATGTTTTCATCCTAACTATACCTACTGTATTCATTTGGCCGTGAGACAAAATGTAAACAAACCATAAAAGTTGTTATATTAAACGAATACACTTTTTATCGCTTTTTATACTTTTTTAAGCGTCATTTAAATATTCATAATAATTGACCTTATAAAAGACCTAAAAATGTTGTGAATCTCAAACTATGAACGCATTTTAATACTGTTATATGCAGGTGAATAGTCATTTTAGGTGATGAAAGTAGAAATTAATAGTTTCCGTATTTAGCCGGGTTATACCCGCCATTTTTACATAAATATAAAAGACGGGAAAGTTTGACAACTACTGTTTTCTTTGTTTATGTTTTGTCTCACGGCCAAATGAATACAGTATAATAGTTTTTTAACATTAGAGACTATGCCACGATAAAGCCTTTTCATTCATTTTCTCATAAATACCTAGCAAATAGCTACTTATATAATTACAGGTTAGTCGATATAGGTAACTAATTATACCGCACCAAGGTAACCAAGTCCTTGGTATCGTGAGGAAAATAATTCAATTAAAAAATTATAATAGTAGTCATAGGCAGTAGGCTTAGGCCTGCAAAAACAGGTCATGAAATAACCATGAAAAATTTAAAATAGGCGTGAAAACTTTTTGTATGGCAAGTAAGTAATTATAGGCATGTTGATAGATGAATGACTTTTTCACCGACTTCAAAAAAGGGATGATGATTGATGATGATTCTTTTTTATTTGGTGCAATTTTAATTTGGCTCGTTGAAATCGGTGTTTTAGAAGACTTTTTTGATGAAAAATATCTCATCTGGTTAAGGTCGACCTTCACTAGCTCCTCTCCTATTATTTTCTTATACTTACTTCATAAATTACAGCAAAGTTCCTTCATCAGTTTTTTGAAAACTAAATATCCTATCTCCTTATAAAATTGAAATATTTTTTAGAATGGAGTATTGCAGTTAGAAAAACCAAACGTGTACTACCGCTGGTTTACGGTACCGAATGAGAACTTCTGCTTCGACTACGTCATCACAAAGAAAGGCAGTTTGACGAAAGAGCCCAAGGTGTTCGTGTTGGCCATGCAGGACAGGAGTATCATCACCGATGAGAACACTACTTATTTATCTGTTGGTAAGTCTACTCACACGGGATTTAAATAATTTTGATGTGACGTAAGGTGTGTGGAAGTTGTATGTAAGTGGGAAGGCAAGCTGGGGTCGACCTCACAGACCTCGCAGAGCGATCTAATTAAGGAGTTATTGCAAAAAGAGCAGGTCAAAAGCACTAGAAACCGGCGTGCTTGCATGAAAGCCTTAATGACAGTAGAGGAAGCGCGTTAAGTATGTTAGGACAAGTACAAGGAAATTTCTAATGTTCTTGGTTAGGACAGAGGCAGATGGCGGTCTGTTGTCTCTGCCTACCACAGAGGGAAAAAGGCGTGAGCATATTATGTATGTATGTATGATGCCCATAGGCCACGTTGATGGCTTCCTATCAGCTGGGCCGTGTGCTTGTCTGCCACCTACGTAGTATAAAAAATGATTTTTGACTTTGACTTCTCCACTATACTGTTTTATTCTCACCAGCTCGCTGGATCTCCTGCGTGTTCCTGCTACTGCTGCTGGTGGTCTACATGCTACTGCCCGAGCTTCAGAACCTGTGTGGTCTGATATTGATGAACTATGTGGCTAGCTTGTTCGTTGCCTTCTTGCTGCTGGCTGTCATTCAACTGGACACATATCCTCCTGCTGGTTGCATAGTCCTGAGTAAGTACAACAACTCATTATGCTCTATGGGGACATTAAGTGGGGTGTAAAAAGCATTTGATCAGGCCGTCACTGTGGCACTACCGGTGTGTGTAGTGGTGACCCCAGTCCTGAGACTTTACCTATGGCTTACCATCAGGCGAGGTGAAGTTATTTTGACGTGTCCTATATAAAAAAATGCATATTGAATGAAATCACTAGTACTTTTTCACAATATTTTTTGTCTGCTACCTAAGCAGTATCAAAGACCATGATAACTGTAGACTGACAATCCCTTGGAAAAATTCGTACGCCGCAAATTCCGGCTATATCTAGATGGCGCTGCTGAATAATCGGGAGAGTATTGCTTTAACAGTTCACATGATTTGATTCTGTTCCCTTCTATTCACAGTTCTCATTCAGTTATCATGGTCTTTGGTAGTATGCAAAAAAAGTTTCATACAAATATCACGTATGTAGGTGGTGTGATTAATTTTCACATCCTTTGTTTATTTTAGCGTTGGGTATCTACTATTTCTTCCTGGCTTCCTTCTGCTGGATGAGTGTCATGTCCTACGACATCTGGTGGACTTTCAGGTAATTATTTATCTTCATTACTCTGGGAGATATGTTTGTGATCCGCCCTAAGTACCTTCTTCTTCTTCAACCTAGCGTTGATCCCAGTCGCATCCAAAGCTTTCACCTCGGAGTCTGGGGTCTGCTTTACCAGTCTTAACTGCGGATTTGGCTGGACTTCGATATTTTAATGTGAAGGTCAGATGGCAGTCGCTTCACGAAAAATATCGAGGTCCTAAGTACCTACGGCTACTTTTGTTTTATACATGATAAGCTTACGTTTAACCTCAATCCCACCTGATGGTAAGTAATGATGTGGTCTACGATGAATCACGCTTGCCTAGAAGGAACCTATTCACTCGTGACTTGAATACTCCCAGGTTATAGCTTTCCGGAAACACAGACTAATCATTATCTGAACCTTTTTCCCAACTCAGTTGGGATCGGCTTTCCAGTCTAACTGTGATGCGGCTGAACTTCGATATTTTCCGTGGAGCGACTGCCATCTGACCTCCACACCCAATGGCCAATATCGAAGTTCCAAGTTAGACTGGTTGGACTTTTGGCAACCGGGACCGAAATACAGACTCCGGCAAGGAATTCCACTCCTTGGCTGTTGCTTGTGCTCCAAGCAAGTAGTAATGATTGACTAACAAATGATTACCTTTACAGAGGGTACGCTAAAGCGCGTCCCATCCACCGGCGCGGGGAGTGCTTCAAGCTGCGCATGTACTGCCTGTACGCGTACGGGGTGCCGCTGCTCATGACGATCTTTATGTTCATATTCATGGTTGTGGACATGTCACATATACCCGGGTTTATTATACCCCACTCAATGAACACCGGCTGTTTCCTTGAAGGTAAACAAAACACCTACATATTATTGTAATAATAATTAATTGTACTGTATTAATGAAAGGTTTAATGACAGTAGAGCAAGCGCGTGAAGTATGTATTGTAATATTATTCATTTAACAAGATATCACATAAAATAGTATTTTTAATATGTTCGTACAAATTCAGTATTTAGGAGTAAAAAACCTGCCTCTAAAAAAAATCATTTTGTAATAAAGTAGTTACAAAATTTATCAAATAGATGTCGCTATATATTTTTTTAAACACACGGTAGATGTTAAGTCTAACTTCTTGATCGTCTAAGTCTTGGTTAGACTCAAAGTCTTACACATTTTTGATCACAATCGGCTGATTAGAACCGGAGATATGATAAAAAAAACGCGAAAATCGACGTCCATGCGGGCGGAGCCGCGGGCAACACTAAACTAGTGCTACATATAGGTATTGTGATTCCTACATTGTGTAGGTTCTCTGTATTCTTTACTTAATTCTTTACCAGCTCACGTGTTTCCTTCCTCATACAGTCCCGGGTCCTTTAAGCGGGGCGTGAAAAAGCATTTTGATGAGGCCGTCAAGCCGAGGGCCACTATGGCACTATCAGTGTTTGCAATGGTGATTCCCCATTCCAGAGACTTTTGCCTTTAGCTTACCATCAGGCGAGGTGAAGTCATGTTGACGTGACCGACATTAAAAGAAAATATATTATTCGGTTTATCATTCGTGCGAATCGTCCAATAAGCCAATTTTCTATAGACAAAATTCTTCTTACAGGATATTTGACTTTTAAGCCTGTCTCACTACAAATAGGCCTTTGATGAGGATTTTGTAGACAAACGTACAGAGGATAAAGCCGGCAAATTAAATTTGCTTTGTTTGTGCGTTACTGTGCGCAAGCAGGAAATAAGATAAAATACCTAATTATAATTAGAACAATATTATAGGATTTATATAGGATTTTAAATTAACATGGATCATCGAGAACTCCTTCCTTATAAGCAGTGTGGAACCGCTCAGCCTTAGGAGAGATATCGCTTCGCTATGTGTATTCTACCGCCTATATAACGGCATGTGTTGAGATGTATTGTTTGAAATGATGCTAACGGCCATGTATTACCATCGCACCGCTCGCCACAGGCAGAGAATCCATCCTCACAAGTTGCATCCATCATCGGTGCGCACTGTGAGGTATGAGAGGAATTTTATTCCGCGCACGCTTAGGCTGTGGAATGATCCCCTGTTCTGGTTTTCTCCGGCAACTACAATATGGGATTCTTCAAAAAGAAGGGCGTTAAAATGTTTTTACGTGCGTGTCTGACTATATATATTTATCGCAGGTTTATAAGTGCCCGGTTAATGGCAATAGGCTCGCCACCTATTAGGGACATTGGGACCTAAACATAAACTGGCGAAATGTGGGTGCTAGCACCTCTGCCTCATCGGGGATATAGGCGTGAGGTTATGTTATCTTATGTTATGTCTGACTATATTATCGTGTGTGCGATTCCTTTGCTTCGAATCTCTTATCCTAATATTTTTTTTGATTATTTTCTACACAGATGTCCCGAAAATGCTGTACCTGTACACACCAATGCTGATCCTGATCATTTGCAACTGGTTTTTCTACGTGATGACAGCCTTCAACATGTGGCGGCTAAGTCGAGAGACCGCGGTGCTGGACACGGCTGCCGCAGGGTCCCCCGCGGCGCACCGCTCTCAGAGACGCAGGTCAGTGCAGGTTTCTCCAAGTATTTTGTTACTTGAGGAGTGTAGTATTTTTAGGGTTCCGTACCTTGAGAAAAAACGCAACTTTTATAGGCTCACTTTGTTGTCCGTCCGGTTGTCTGTCTGTCAAGACTCTTTTCCTCAGAAACGCGTGGAGGTATCAAGCTGAAATTACTAGGTCTACTGTCCCTTAAAGCTGTGGAAAAATCAAACTTCTAAGCCAACGCAATCAAAAGATACAGCCATATTTTAATTAAATTTTCGACACTCGCAAGGGGCTCAGAATCTTGAAATTTGGTACGAAGCAACATCTTATATATAGAACAGATAAAAAAATTTTTTTGAATAATTCTAAAACTTTTTATTTATATTATACTTACCTACAGGTTTGTACGGAACCCTTGTGTACAAGTCCGACTGTACCGAGTACTGTTATCATGAATAGTTTACAAGTAACAAGTAGAAAGGTATACTATGCGAATCTTGTATCAACTGGGGTTTTCCGTGCATCTAGGCTTCTAGGCGTTTCTACCATACTCGTGAATATTATTGGATTAAATATAAGGTACTCTTAGGACCTAAATTATTTGCCTATTTGTGTCTATTATCTCCCGTTTTGCATTGCTGGTATTGCCAGACTATTGCTGGGCTATTGGGTACATGAAATGTTTACAAGTGACATTTATTTTGAATCATTATTTTGATAAAATAATTAAATATACCCACGTCCCACGTAGTATAAAAAAATAATAATAATAATTTAATTATGTTTATACCCATTCTAGGATTCCACATGACAAGGAAAATTAATATCGGCCTGCGGTCAGTTACTGGAATATATTTATTGACTGTTATTTGCTTCAATATTAGGTATAACTTCAACTAACTCATGCCCGCGACTCCGCCCGCGTGATCGTTGGTTATCGCCACGTTTGGCCAGGTCTACTCAACCAATTGAATGAAAAATAACAGTTAAAGAGTATCAGTAAATTGTTAGCCATGTTTTATCAGCGCACCGTTAGCCACAGGCAGGGAATTCATCCCCACACGTTGCATCCGCCTGCAGTGCGCACTGTGAGGTATGAAAGGAATTCCATTCCGCACACGCTTAGGCTGTGGAATAATCTCCCTGCTGTGGTTTTCGCTAGCGTCTTCAATATGGCGTTCTTCAAGAAGGACCTTAGAAGGTTTTTACAGGGTCGGCAGCGCGAGTGTGACACCCATGGTATTGCACACGTCCATAGGCCACGGTGACAGCTTCCCATCAGGTGGGCGGTGTGCTTGTCTGTCACCTAAGTGGTTTTTTTTCACACGCCAATTTGACTTCACCTCGCTTGATGGTAAGCTGAAGGTAAAGTCTCAGGAAAGAGGGTCACCATTACATACACGTGCCATGTTAACAATGGTAGCACTCAGCTTGACGGCCTCATCAAAAGAGGATTGTCGTCGCAGCACCGCGTGACACCCACCGGTCCCACTAGTGCTGCGACCACAATCCTTCCTGCCCGGCTATGCACTTGCTGACCCCTGATCGCAATCCAATCGAGATTGGATTACTATGAAGTGTAAGATCGTTTGTGAAGGTATGAAGTAATGTTTACCAACCAACCCTCAGGTTTATGGTGTACGTGAAGCTGTCCATCGTGATGGGCCTGAGCTGGCTGTTCGAGATCATCAGTTTCCTCCGCCCTGGGTACAGCATATGGTGCATTTCGGACGCATACAACATGCTCATTGGACTGTTGATTTTCGTTATATTTGTGTGCAAGAAGAATATTTACAAGAAACTCTACAAACGGTAAGTTTATTTTTATCTAGGACACGTCAAAATGACTCTACCTCGCCTGATGGTAAGCTAAAGGCAAAGTCCCAGGACTGGGGTCACCACCCCTTTTTCGGTATTGGACAGATTCGTGGATTGGACAGCTTCGTGAATACATACACCGGTAGTGCTACAGTGGCAGCCCTCAGCTTGACGGCCTCATCAAATGCTTTTTCACGCCCCGCTTAAAGGCCCCGGGACTATAGGAGGAAGGAAACACATGCGCTGGTAAAGAATTCCAAGTCTTTATGGTGCGGCAAATAAAAGAGGCACCGAATTTTATTTTGGAGGTGTTAAGTTAATAATGAGTTATTAACAGTTTGAAATTTCTCTCACAATGATAGAAAATTTAATAAAAGGAAAATTGAAGTTTATAAAAATGTTTACTTTCATAAAAATTATTTTCATATAGGGCGTGAAAAGCATGATGAGGCCGTCAAGCTGAGGGCCACCACTGTAGCACTATCGGTGTATGTAGTGGTGACGCCCGAACCTGAGACTTTGCCTTTTGCTTTCCATCAGGCGAGGTGAAGTCATATTGACATGTCCAATGTAAAAAAAGTACAAATATTTCTCCCTATATATTATGCATCTAACGTGTGTACGTGAAGTAATTAATCTTATAATTGATACACTCACTCCCAGATTCTTTAAGAAGGGTATGAAAATAAATAATGAGGTCATCGTTGTAGGATTATTTTGCATCTTGCTGGCTAACATCTGGTGAAGTGAAATCATAGTGATGCACCCTACATAAAAGAAAAAGGAAACTATTATTATAGGCACTCTAAAACAAACATAAATATCTGAATTTCTGCTAATATAGGTGCACTTCGGACTTAAATATTTTTTTTTTCTTTCAGTTTCACGCAACACAGCACAAGCCGGTTTTACCCGGGCTTGTCAAAAAGCTATTCAAGCAGCAGTTCCGACTCTAATCAAGAAACTGTCACACTGCAAGTGTGTGGCAATCCAAAAGGACAAATTATTTATTCGAGCACAGTAGAAAGCAAATGAAAAACTAGAAAGTACATTCCGTAAACGGCTTTAATTTATATTATTGCAATATTCGGATTGCGACTGATAGGGACATATATTAATGTTTTGTATAATATGTTTATTCCAACCCTTTTCATATACAAAACCTTTTTATCACACGGGTTGACTCATAAACAGATAACGAACAGTTTTTTTTTAATACTACGTAGGTGGCAGACAAGCACACGGCCCGCCTGGGCCGGCCTATGGACGTGTGCAACACTAAAGGTGTCACACCCGCGCTGCCTACCCTGAAGGGAATAGGGAGGGTTAGGAACGGGTGCGGAGGCTAGGAAGGCGTGGGGAGAGGAGGGGTATAGTGAGCTCTGGCTACCCTACTTACCGGCGCCGCGGGAACACAACTCAAGGTTATTATGGCCGCGGTGTTCTGTAGGGCGGAGGTACTACCCCAGTCGGACAGCTCATTTCGGACGGGATATACCGTTGTGTCCTACCTCCTCGCGAATTATAATTATGATACCTACTTACAAACAGCCACCAGGATTTGATTTTGATAATAAATAGTCTACATTTTGGACACTTTTGGCATCGGAGTGGTTTGGTATGGTGGAATGGTGGTCACAGCCTTTCTAGCTCAATATGCGTGTTGGCTAGCGGTTTTTAGGAATAATATTATGGTATCATGTAAATGAAACTCCATGTATGTTGGCCATTGGATAATTTGTGTCAAATGTGTAGGTATTTATGAATGAGGATTTCCGCACGAAGAAAAAAAGTACGTATGTACTTGAGTGGGCGTTAATTTAATGTTACTAAAATAAGGACAAGGAAGGATTTTATGTTAAATTGTAATTGAACTGAATATAAAAGGAAGAAACATCGCAAGCAACAAGCAAAACAAAAATGGTAGGCAGTCAAATCAGAATAAATAGTCTTGTATATTAAATTAAAACATTGTTTTGTAATAATTGTTTTATTATACCTAATCTGAATCCTTGGTCAGCTCTATTCTACACTAGATATCTCCAGGTATCACAGAGCAGTTACAATTTTTGGAATTGTTACAGGTGACCTCGAGACCAAAGACTTTAGTGGGTTGCCATAGACTCGGTTGATCTCTCACCTGAGTATCATCATTCTCTGAACCTTTTTCCCAACTCAGTTGAGGTTGGCTTTCCAGTCTAACTGTGATGCGGCTGAACTTGGATATTTTCCGTGGAGCGACTGTCATGTCATCTGACCTCCACAACCAATGTTCATTATGACCAATGGCGATATCGAAGTTCCAAGTTAGACTGGTTGGACTTTTGTGGTCTCCAACTACCCGTAACGACTGCCATAGATGTTTGTATGGCAACCGGGACCGACTGCTTAACGTGCCCTCCGAGGCACTAATAAACGTGCGATAAATACACATATAACTTCCAAAAGCATCGAAAAGTCATTGGTGTGTGGTCATGGTGAACCTGGGATCGAACCCGAGATATCGTGTCAGCAGTCCATTACCCAAACCACTAGGCTACCGCGGTTTTCACCTGAGTATCACTAACATTTTAGATACTTACACACACATAAGTACTTACTTCGGCGGTGAGGTCTCTGAGGCCTTACTCCGAAAAACGAAAATATTCGTATCCGTTGACGTTTCGCCATTTAGCTACCCCGTAAGTGTTTCGTTTCGGATTTCGGATCCGTCTTCGATTGTTTGGCATTGAGGTTGTCGTGTCGATCGTTGTCGGTGCACCTCAAGAACATTAGAAATTATAATATCCTTGGTGCACCAGGGTGCACCTACCTACTCCCAAAATACACATGACGTTTTCGTTGTCGTTGTTTCAAATTTGAAATCATCAAACTGTCAAAGTACTCATAGAACAATATTATGGCACGAGGGCTTTTAAGTTCGTTGACAATAAATATACGTAAATTCTTGAAACATTATATTTTAGTGATCTAATGGGACCTTTGCATACCTTTGTAATAAAAATCTCATATATTTCTTAACTTGACGCTGTTTTCATAATAATACAAATATATTTTTAGATTTTTCATTTGTTAACGGCTTTTAAATGCTAATAATTTAATGGTCCACATTATTTATCTAGATTCGATGGTTTGTCTATGATTCTGAAAACGGTGGAATCCGTCAGTTGTCACTGTAAGGTTTTTGGAGTAGCTTTAATGGTTTAATTTTCAGAGTAGGGCCCCTGGTACGTCGTAGGTATTGCTACGCTGTAGATGGATGTGCCACGTCGAACTTTTGAACTTCCCCTTAACATGGTATTTTTACCGTCGTTGGATGGTTCAAAGACATAGTCCAGGGGGGCTAAAAAGGCCACATTTGATGTTTCATATTGTGTTCATCATATCCGTCAGTTTACATATTTTGACATATTTTATTATGTAAATTATGTCACCTGACAGATAAGATGATCACATTATGAAACATCCAATGTGGCCTTTTTAGCCCCTCAGGTATGTAACAAACTGACGCGGCAATAGGCTGATCACACCTGCCGATGGACCGATGGCTGTTGGAGCAAGCGACACCATAGTGGAGATTATAATATAAAACGATTGATGTCTTTCTACTACTCGTATCGTATATCAGACTGTACCTACGAGCTATGAATTTCACACATGCAATAAAAATAAATAAACTGGATGCGGATTTTTTTTTATACTACATAGGTGGCAGACAATCCCACGGCTCACCTGACAGGAAGCGGCCACCTTGGCCTATGTCCGTGTGCAACACTAAGGGTATCACACACGCGCTGCCTACCCTGAAGGGAAGGGGGATGGGCTTGGAAGGGGTGGGGAGACTAGGAAGGGGTGGAAGGAGGAGGCGTACAGTGAGCTCTGGCTCCCCTACTTACCGGATGGTCATTATGGCCACGGTCTTCTGTAAGGCGGAGGTACTACCCAGTCGGACTTAGCTAAGGTTGGTTTGTTTTGATAAGTAAACGTGGTAGTTTATATAATTACCTAATTATGTTATGACTGTCATTGTTTAATGAGCCAGTGTGAATGTAACTTCGGATGTGTGGACAAATCTGTAAAGGGTTTTGGGTAATTTTGGGTAACTGCCGGGGCGCGAGTGAAATGCCTCTTGGGCCACCCTACACCCTGGCGCTAGAAGACCCGAGATGGCGTGTGGTTTTAGTCGGTTCGACTCCGACATAGCCACCTGCCTGGCCGCGGGGATTGCCGCATGAAAAAAAGGGTTTTGGGTAACTCTGTATTTAATATCACTCCTTATGATGTACAATTTTTTTGTGAATACCTACCAGCAAATATAACAAAACAAACTAGCAGCCCGTCCCGGCTTCGCACGGGGTTTTAAAATGAAAAAAGTTGTTGTAGTGACATAACTACAATAGTTGGACATATGCTACCGCGGAGTTTTTTGTAGACATTATGACGTTCTTCAATATTGTTGTACATTATTTTGTTCTATCGCTAATAGTTTCGGCAGCGCATTCGACGAAAGACATTTTAAGACTCATTTTTGTACACCTTCGGTTACATTGTTCAAATTTTACCAAGGATCCCTAATTTTTTTCAAAATGAAATGTAGCCTATGTCAAATTGGAAGAATGTAGCATTCTATTGGTGAAAAATTTTTTTCAATCGGCCCAGTACTTTTTGAGCCTATTCATTACAAACATACAAACATACAAAAATAGGTACAAATCTTTCCTCTTTATAATATTAGTATAGATAAAAATTGTAATCATACTGCTTTCGTAGTCTCTTGAATTTAATTTTATTATTTACCTGTTGCGTAATAATGTACGAGATTTAAAAATAATGTTTATATTTATTCTTGAAATAATCTTTTATAATGTCGGTTACTTTCATTTTTTCAAGGCAATGTGTGTTTATTATTATTCCAATTGGCGGTAGATATGATTTACGCAGTACAATTTTGTTCACAGGCCCAAGGTTTGAAGTGCCTGACGTTTCGGTCAAATTAAATAAAGTTAAATGGTTATTTTACGTTTAGAAGTTCGAAGCTGAAAAATACCTGCGTGTTATATTTGTAACCGTCAAGGTGTGTGAGGTTTCAGTGTTTTAAGTGCGACTGTCGTGGATGACTCTGCAGCATCCTCTTGAAAGGAAACCAGTAAGTACCTATCTAGTTTTATTTTTTTAATTGATATGGCAGTCGTTACGGGTAGTTGGAGCCCAAAAAAGTCCAACAACAACGGTCTAGTTGCAATGCTTCGATATCGCCTAATGTCACCATTGTGAAGGTCAGATGGCAGTCGCTTCACGGAAAATATCGAGGTCCAGCCAAATCCGCAGTTAAGACTGGTAAAGCAGATCCCAGACTTCGAGATGAAAGCTTTGGATACGACTGGGATTAACGCTAGGTTGAAGAAGAATTTGATAGAATTTTTAATGAAGTTTTAAAATGATGTCAATTTTAATTTAGATAGGTATGCACGCAGATCGGTTCTAATAAGCGCTGGTATATCAGGCTATTTGCATTCTTTCGAACGTAAAAACCACTGAACGGATTTTGATGCGGTTTCTTAAAAAAAAAGATGTAGGTCCATGCAGGTGGAACCGCGGGTATCACCTAAAAATAATAAAGTTATTCTTAAAAATTTTCCTTCTAAGCGAATGGAAATCACACGTTTTGAAATGAAACCGTAGTGTTACTGAATAGGGTGTCTGGTCCCATTTATTATTGATGACTATTACATTCCACGTTTTCATGTGAACCCAGGTGTAGCGGATCTGCTGTTCCTGTAGGTACTCCAACATGCTGGTCTTGGTCATATGCGTGCTGTGGTGGCTGAACCAAGACTCCACCAGCGGTTCTCCTGCAGATCAACTATCTCGGAGACGCAGGTCAGTGATTCCATTCAGACACCGAGTGTATTTCACTTTTTATTTGAATTTTTTGAATAGGGCAGTGGTAGCCCTATATAAACAGTGGTATACAACGCTACGCAGAAACAGAGGACCGTCTCACCATATCTAAATTAAATTAGATACGAAATTTAATTTACACTCATTTAAAATTAAAATTTCAAACACAAATAATAATATACACAGAAAGCATTTAACTACTACTACTATTTTTTCTGTGTGTATTATTATTTGTGTTTGAAATTTTAATTTTAATTTAAATTAAAATTTCAGACACAAATAATAATACACACAGAAATTACTATTATTATACGTACACACACACATTTCCCATAATAAAATTATATCTTAAAAAATACACTACTAGGTACTGTTTACCTGCATTTTACTAACACATTACGAGTAGTATACCTACTCGTAATGCCTAGTAGTTAAATGCTTCTTTGTTGTAATTATATTATTATTGTTCTCAGTTATTTTTTACTGATTGTTAGTGATCTACATTTTTTGTCGATTTTTTTGATTTTTTTAATAATGACTTTGTGAGAGAGCCCTGGTACTCATAACGATAACTCAAAACCTACCATGGGTTCTATAGTTTAACTACTGTGTATAAAATACGAATGCTACTATTTGATTATAGTTCACACTAGTTTGGGAACCCAGGAAATTCATATTTACTGTGAACATTGTAATTAGGAATTAATTAGGTAGATCTGTTAGGACAGAGTATATATGAAATAAATAAATAAATAAATAAATGAAATAAATAAAAAAAAATTGTGTCAATAAAGAAATGTGTGTATCGAAGTGCATGTTTTGTAAGCAAACTAAAGTGAATAAAATAATTATTCACTTTAGTTGGTTCGCAATTTCCACATTAGTCACAATTTATTAAGCAAAGTGTGTGTCAGGGTTCTTGTTATGGTTAATCTAGAAACCATGTTTCGTATCCTCAGCTTCACGGCGTACTCGAAGTGGGCAGCAGTGCTGGTGGTGAGCTGGTTGTACCACATCAGTAGCTTTGTCATCCCCGGACTCAACAAATGGTACGAAGTGGACAAATACGATATAACTATTGGAATATTAATATTCTTTTTATATATATCGTTGAAGAAAATATACAAGCATTTTAATAAGCGGTAAGTTTTTGTAACCCTTACGCGTGAATTTCAATCTAACGCTGCAGTTGCTTCATCTATGGACTTAATCCATACCCGCCACTATTGGAGATTAGAGGATTATTCCGTTTGACATCGAGTTTAAATCACAATCGAAACGTGAAAAGTCGTGGATTTTAATTGCTTAATATAGAAGATCCGGCGTAAAACTAAACCGACTTAAACATGTTGGCTAATACGAACGCGTGTTATTACGGTGCAGTTCGTCAATCTGAATAAGGAGCAAGGCTGTTCATGTGCCTAGCCTTGACTGTAACTGTAAAATTATAAGTTAACTGCAACTTCACAGTGCTTACAAGTTTGATAATATTCATATGGTACGGTGGCATGCTGGAGTATCAACCAATGCTTGTTTGCAACCCTGACTATAGTTCTTAGGTGTCACTACAAGTGGCCTTCGTTAAGGCATTTGTTCATTTCCAAATGTAACAAACAATGTGTTGTGTGGTTCAAGATACCTGTTGCTGACACTTGTGGCCACCTGTATAACTTGTGAAACGGTGAAAAATTTACTGCAAGCTGATGTCTACTCGTTCCCGGTAGGCGTGCAATTGGAGGGTAAGCTGTTCCTGAGACCTGAGAGTTATCTTTGTTCAAACAAACAGACAGACAGGCAGATTAAAGAAATTGCTTATTAGTTACGTGTTTCAGGTAAAACTAGTTTTTAGACAGAAAGCGTTTTTTCTAGTTAGAACTAGTTTTTCTGTATGCCTTTGTTAATACTAGAATGAACTAATACTCAAATCTAATATCAGTTAAAGGCAGTTCTTACTAGACAAAACGTGTTTTTCCGAAGCGATTCAGTTAAAACTGTTCCTGTTTTCTGTTTTACTGTTATTTTAGTATTACAAAATTTAGACACTTAATTCTTTTTGGTATAGTAGAAGATGTATATGAGTTTGTTGGTATGGAAGATGTATATGAGTTAACAAGGCTGGATATTGACGAAGGCTTTCTTCCAGATGGTGAGGAGTTCGACTACATCGTGGTGGGCGCGGGGGCGGGGGGCTCGCCCGCGGCCTCCCTGCTCGCACTCGCCGGACATGACGTGCTACTCATTGAGGCTGGCGAGGACCCTGACATTCTTTCCAAGGTATTGAATTTACAAATGTTAATAAAAAAAGTTACGAATTTTCATGACATTTGTTAAGTCATATATGCCACTTATCGTTTATTAACTGCACCCAACGGTTGCACCCAAGAAACAAATGATAATTGCAGATCTAGACATTAAAACGTCTAAAAACACTGCAATTTGAAACAGCACTATTTTTAAGGGATTTTACGCGATTTATTTATTAATATTGCTTCATTTGAGCACTTGATAAAGTGAATGTCAATGACTTCGCATCCCATTAATATTTTATTTTGTTCAATGTCATGTGTTGTATAGGTGCCAGCCGCCGCTATGCAGCTTTTGGGTTCTGACGTGGACTGGCAGTATCAAACAATATCCAACAAAGTATCGTGCCTATCTTCAGACAACCAGCAGTGCCGCTTCAGTCGCGGCAAGTGCCTTGGCGGGTCCACCTCCATCAACTACATGCTGTACACGCGCGGCAACAAGAAGGACTTCGATGAAATAACCACTCCTGGCTGGACCTACAATGATCTTATACCTTACTTTCGCCGTTACGAAGGCTTACAAGTTCTCAGTGAATTTCCACAGTCCTCCAGAGCCTACCATAATACCACTGGAACTATGCGTATAGGCTTCTTTGGGAACTCTTTGAAATTATGGCATTCTAGAGTAATAGCTGCATTTGAATCTCTTAATTTCCCCTATAATCCAGATGTGAACGGGAAGTCTCAAATTGGTGTCACTCAAGTAGTTGGTTACGTATACAAAGGAGAACGTATGAGTACAGCACGAGGGTATCTCGCGAGAGAAGATGTGAAGAGAACGCTCAAGGTGGCTAAGAACACCATGTGTACCGGAGTCATTATCGATGGGAGTAACATTGCTCGTGGTGTCAATGCTGTGCAAGGTTCCAAGAACTTGAAACTATATGCTCGAAACGAAGTCATATTGAGCGCAGGAGCAATTGAGACTCCTCAAATACTGATGCTATCAGGTATCGGTCCAGCTGATCACTTGAAAAGCTTGAACATACCAGTGAAAGCAGACTTGCCAGTTGGGGATAATATGACAGACCACGACTTACCTTTACTTATAATGCAAGTTGACAGAGATTTAGGGCTTCTTGATAAAGTAAAACTGTTGGGGTGGATAGTGAAACAGGTGAGGAATTTCCTAGTAACAAAACAAGGTGCGCTCACATCAAACGGTCTCACTGACGTCGGTGTATTTGTGAACACCAACTGCTATGATTTCAAACAGAGGAAGCTGCTTAAGGTGAGCTCGGATGGTAGCGACTGCGAAGTGCCCAACTTGCAGATTATTCATGCGTATTTGGAAAAAGGCTTATTAGCGCCCGTAAAACAGCTGTTCAAGAAGGCTACGGGTTTCAAAGATTACGTAATTGATCAATTAACTGAGGCGAACAAGGATCAGGCATTCATATTAATATCACCTGTCCTGTTAAGACCCTATTCATCGGGCAACGTGCGGTTAGCAAGTAAACATCCATTGGCGCCACCAGCTATATACCCAAACTATTTATCAGATGACAGAGACGTAGATGAAATGGTGCGATCAATTAATATCGTCGAAAAAATTGCAGAGACAGAAATGTTCAAGGAGAAAAACGCTTCATTGCTAATGTTGGATCTGCCGGGATGTCCTCGCTATGAGGTGGACAAGCAAAAATACTGGGAATGTTATGCGCGTCACATGACGTATGCAGTGTACCACGCGGTGGGCACAGCAGCGCTGGGGAAAGTGGTGGATGAGCGACTACGAGTGCTCGGCGTGCAGGGCCTGCGGGTGGCAGACCTGAGCGTGCTGCCTCACCTGCCAAGGGGCAATACTGAAGCTGTGACGGTTGCTATCGGAGAAAGAGTTGCCGACTTCGTGTCCGAAGACAATAAAAAGTGATAGTGATAGTATGTGCGGTAATGCAAGCGTTACTATAAAAAGAAGCACGTATCAGTATACTTCTTAGCTTAATATTAATAAAATGTGTAATTTTTAATAAGCCTAATGAATAAAAGAATTGTGTTATTGATATTTTGCGAGTTGAATTGCCTGTAATCGTCATGAAAGTCATAATACACTGTTCGCTGCGATACGCTAATACAGACAGACTAACAATTGAAAACAAAAGTGACTATGTCTAAAATTAAGACGCTAGTCAATAATAACCTTTGCACGACTTATTTCCAAATGGAAAAATGTACAATCGCATAATAATACCCAATTATAGAAATGCCAAATCTGAAATAATGTCAATTCCCAGAAACATAGGTAATCATAATGAAATACGATAATTACACAACAATAAATCACCTCAACATAATTTTATTGTACATAATTGTGAAGGTAACAAAATGATAAAAATAAAATTAGCAGTGTGCTGAAAACGTTGCATGCTCGAACGAAACCCGCCGTAATTACATATCAATGTATAATTTTTCCTTCCTGAACGACTCCATGTCTTCCTTCTGCGATATCACCTAACCTAACCTACCGCGTCTATACCTATATACTACAATTATTATTTCGCACCTTTAAGGATAAAATGTTACTTAACTAAAATATCAAATTTAACAGGAGGTCCAATATTAAAATAAAGAAAAGTGTGTAAAACATACGTTCGTTGTCGCCATTGAAGGCCATACTTTTGACTCAATCCTTAAAAAAGATAGTTAATTGATAGTCTATCGACAGTCAACTATCAATAGCTCAGAACGAGGCAATACTTTTGAATAACTGCAATGCTATCGATACCATCTTTTTTTTTTTATTCATGATAGGCTTACGTTTGACCTCAATCTCACCTGATGGTAAGTGACGATGTGGTCTACGATGAATCACGCTTGCCTATAGAAGGAACCTATTCACTCGTGACTTGAAAAACTCATGGCTTTCCGGAAACACAGACTCAGGCAAGGAATTCCACTCCTTAGCTGTACGCACGATGAACGTGTCAGCAAAGCGCTTTGTGCGTTTGAGTGGACATCGATGGTATTGTTGCTCGCGAAGAATAAACTATCGGTACTATCAATATTATTGTTGCTCGCAAACTATTAGTCTAGAACCATCGATAGTATCGATAACTTTTTATTTACGAGTAACAATACTATTGATAGTATCGATAGTTTAGATTTTTCAGATGAAAACTATAGATATTTCGGCAACAATTAGATCTCTTTTGAAACCTTGACGAAAACGCGTGAAACAGTTTTAAATGCCAACCTTGAATCAACGCCATCGTGCATGTACACGAACTTTGCATGAAATGCAATTGGATACACGAATGTTTCATTATTTTGCCGAGAGTTTCCGAGGTGTGGTGACGTGTCGAAAATTCGACGTTCACGAGTGGCATCAGTGGGATGCAGTTGATCCCGAGTCGTTGCAGAGTAAGGTACGATATTGCTTTGTTATAATCCATACTTTTTTAATACCACTTAGGTGGCAGACAAGTTCACGGCCCACCTGATGGGAAGCGGTCACCGTGGCCTATGGACGTGTGCAACACTAAGGGTGTCACACTCCCGCTGCCGACTCTTTTTGAAGAACCCCATTTTGTATTTTAAGTATTAATTCAAATTGAAACGCAAATGATGGCTTTGTTTATTTTTTGACTCTAATATTTGCAATATGAGGAAGGTCATCGTAATAACGTCTCGTTTCACCTTTACGACAGTTGCTTCGCACTTCTGTGTACTTACATTAGGGATACGTGTCCGTCACTTATGAACCGATTTAATACTGAAATATTTTAATATTGGACGTGGCTTAGCGCCTGGGTGCGGGATTATTTTAACGACGAACGTCATTTAATATGAATTAAGTAACGTTCGCTAAAGAGGGAAACTTAAGTAAGATTTATTTAAAAAATCACTAAAAATAGGCACTGCAAAAAGAAAAATAGCTGAATCACAGATTTGATTCAAAAGATAAAAATACGCGTTAGACTTTTACCTAGCATTTGGTGCCAAGTCTGAAACATAGTGTAAAAAATCAAGGTTATTAATAGCTGTGTTGTAGTCATTTAATGAAGCTTTGTGAATTTTAAGTAAATTAACATTTATTATCTACACCATATGCAAAAATGCTATAAACACCTGAGGCCTGATTCAGTAAAATAACGTTTTTGAACCGTGCGAATTCAAAGCTTATGAAAGCTTATCGATAATATTACTTTTCTAAAATCGAATTGAAAATTAATTAAACTAAGAGTGATTTTAAAGGTCTGATAACCAAAGCGTAGCCACAGATCATACTTACTTAAATGAATATCAAAATTATTCTTTCAAATTTCCCTTCGAATCCTTCTTTTAAAATGAAAACGAGTCGTTACTGAATCGGGCGCCTATTTCTTTTTATTTATATTGATATTAATGACTATTACATTCCACGTTTTCATGTGAACCCAGGTGTGGCGGAACTGCTGTTCCTGTACACCAACATGCTGGTCTTGATCATATTCGTTCTGTGGTGGCTGAGCCCAGACACCCCCGCCGATCCTCGTGCAGTACAACAATCACGCAGGTCAGTTCCATTCCGGGGATGAGGCCAAGTGGGATAGGAGTACGTCCATAACAGTTGATGTTCTCATTAGACTGGAGGGTTAATTATTTTAATTCGTATCGTCGCGTAAATTTATTTATTTGGCACATTTCTGTGTGTATTATTATTTGTATTTGAAATGTTAATTCAAATACAAATAATAATACACACAGAAACTACTATTATTATACGTACACACACACACACATCATTGTCCTTAATTATATCATAAAAATATTCGTACACTATATTGGTTACCTGCATTTAACTTAAGTACACATTATAAATTGGTTAGCAGTTAAATCCTTTTGTTTGTTGTATATAATAATATTATATACATATGAGTAAAAAATAACTAAGAACAATATTATTGTTCTTAGTTATTTTTTACTCATAAATATGTTTGTTATCTATATTAAAAAAAAATACAAATTCGAATGTTAAATACGAATGGTATTATTTGGTTTATTCCAACTAGTCCTACTAACAGTTCAATCATCGGACAGATTGGACAAAAATTGGTCAAGGTTTTGTAAGTCAACTCAAATGAAAAAAATAATTACTTAATTACTAAAAATGTCTTGCTACAATTAATCTAGAATCAATGTTTCGTATCCTCAGTTTCACGGCGTACCTGAAGTGGGCCGCAGTGCTGGTGGTGAGCTGGTTGTACCAGATCAGTAGTTTTGTCATTCCCGGACTCGACAAATGGTACGATGTGGACAAATACGATATTGGTATTGGAATATTGATATTCCTTTTATATATATCGTTGAAGAAAATATACAGGCAACTTAATAAGCGGTAAGTTTATTTGTAACCCTACGTTAGCTGCGCGTGAATTTCAATCTAACGCTGCAACTACTTAATCTGTGGACTTATTCCTAACCCGTCACTACTGGAGATGAGGGTGGTTAAGTTCATCGTACATTTCGGGGAGTGCGCACTGGAATTGCACAACCTGAAACCTCCAAGTCCTTTCCATCAACGAACGACCAGACGAACAGCGTCGCGCCACCGCTATATGGTCTATATTCCACTCATACGCACAAAGCGCTTTGCTGACACGTTCATCGTGCGTACAGCTAAGGAGTGGAATTCCTTGCCTGAGTCTGTGTTTCCCGAAAGCTATAACCTGGGAGTTTCAAGTCACGAGTGAATAGGTTCCTTCTAGGCAAGCGTGATTCATCGTAGACCACATCGTCACTTACCATCAGGTGAGATTGAGGTCAAACGTAAGCCTATCATGAATAAAAAAAAATACTTACCTTAACTGTAACTGTGTTAATTATAAGTTTACAGTGCTTACAAGTTTGATATTATATAATCGACCAATCACCAATGTTTGTGTGCAGCCCTAACTAAGTATAGTTCTTAACGGTATGGTATGCCTTCGTTACGGTAGTTTTTCATTTCCAAATGTAACAAACAATATGTTGTGTGGTTCAAGATACCTGTTGCTGATACTTTTGGCAGTCTGGACTGCTTTCGCCACGGTGAGAGATGTGCTGCAAGACGACCTCTACACGTTCCCCGAAGGCGTGCGATTGAAGGGTTAGTCGGTTATTATACTTATTATTATCATCGGGCCCGCTGTAACAGATAAAACACAGATTTTTTTTAAAAAATTGCTCTTGTATCGTAAATACACTATTATAGTAGGTATGCATTGATTAGACAAGTTTTTTTAGTATGAGAAATAGATGCTCAATTTTATTTATTGGTATATAGACCAGTGCAAATAGACTTTGAGACAAAATAAATTTATAGTAGGATGAAACCTGTTGTAAAAGGAAGAGAATATAATAAAAATGATAGGAAAAATAAATTACGGGCGATCTGAGGTCGGGAAGTGGGGAGGGGGGTGAGTTTTAAGGGTAAAAACGGTTTATCTCGATTTCCGGCAAAACTACAAGTCCTATGGAAAAAAGTTAAATGACAAAGTTGTAGGTAATAAAGAGACCTACAACTTTTCATTTACACTTTTTTCACATAACCTCAAAATGTATGTGAAAAATTCAAATAATCAAGTTTTTGGTTTTTTATTTTTATCTTAAGCAAAACAAATTTGTTTTCCACGAAATTTGGTGAAAACTTAGCTTTTTATGTCCCAAAGACACTGTAATTTTTTTGATTTGAAATACTCTTTTTTTCAGCTTATTTTGACTAAATATCGAAAAACCACCCTAATTTTCAATCGAAAAATCTCACGTCAAAATATCAGCTTTTTAAAAAAAGTCAAAGAGTTTTTTGTTCTTTGAAATCTCTTCTTTCTGATGATGTAAAAATATATATACATTGCTATGGTAAATGTTCTCAGAAAATGCAAAGAAGAAAACCTCGAATTCGAAATTAATATTTTTGTATTTAGTCATTTCCTCGCTGAGGTGGGTTGAAAAGTTACATGTTGCACTATAACTTCATGGTTGCACTCGAGTGCAAAGATTTTTCACCTTGTGCACTTTTGATTCCCTCGCTAAAGCTCAGGGTTCTATATTGTGATTATTGTATTTAGTCATTTCCTCGCTGAGGTGGGATGAAGAGTTACGTGTTGCACTATAGCTTCATAGTTACACTCGAGTGCAAAGATTTTTCACCTTGCGCACTTTTGATTCCCTCGTTAAAGATCTGGGTTCAATTTTTAGAACCCTTCGCGTGCTCAGTTTTGATGACCGAGCAAGCGAAGGGTTCATAATTTGAATCACGAGCGCAGCGAGCGATTCACGAAATAGAACCCTGAGCTTTAGCGAGGAATCAAAAGTGCACAAGGTGAAAAATCTTTGCACTCGAGTGCAACCATGAAGTTATAGTGCAACATGTAACTTTTCATCCCACCTCAGCGAGGAAATGACTAAATACAAAAATGTTAATTTCGAATTCGAGTTTTTCTTCTTTGCATTTTCTGAGAACATTTACCATAGCAATGTATATATATTTTTACATTATCAGAAAGAAGAGATTTCAAAGCACAAAAAACTCTTTGACTTTTTTTAAAAAGCTGATATTTTGACGTGAGATTTTTCGATTGAAAATTGGGGTGGTTTTTCGATATTTAGTCAAAATAAGCTGAAAAAAAGAGTATTTCAAATCAAAAAAATTACAGTGTCTTTGGGACATAAAAAGCTAAGTTTTCACCAAATTTCGTGGAAAACAAATTTGTTTTGCTTAAGATAAAAATATAAAACCAAAAACTTGATTATTTGAATTTTTCACATACTTTTTGAGGTTATGTGAAAAAAGTGTAAACACAAAAGTTGTAGGTCTCTTTATTACCTACAACTTTGTCATTTAACTTTTTTCCATAGGACTTGTAGTTTTGCCGGAAATCGAGATAAACCGTTTTTACCCTTAAAACTCACCCCCCTCCCCCCTTCCCGAGCTCAGATCGCCCGTAATTTATTTTTCCTATCATTTTTATTATATTCTCTTCCTTTTACAACAGGTTTCATCCTACTATAAATTTCTTTTACTTTTTACCATTTTCATAGCTATCGGCACTGGTCTAATAGTATAGAGGATGTAGGTATATGAGTTAACAAGGCAGGATATTGACGAAGGTTTTCTTCCAGATGGTGAGGAGTTCGACTACATCGTGGTGGGCGCAGGGGCGGGGGGCTCGCCCGCGGCCGCCCGGCTTGCGCTCGCCGGACATCACGTGCTACTCGTTGAGGCTGGTGGGGACCCTAACGTTCTTTCCAAGGTATTAAATTTACAAACGTTAAAAAAAGGCTTTGGAATATTCATGACCTTAAGTCACAATCCACTTATCATTTGATAGCTGCACCCAGCGGTTTTACCCACCACACAAATTGTACTGGCAGATTCTTTAAAACAATGCAAATTGAAATAGCACAAAGGAGATGTTTCACAAATGTATGGACCTTGGGCCCGATAATTGTACCTACACCACTTAGAAAAATAGCTAGGCAACGAAGTTTTCATTTTTCACTATTCAATTCTTATAATATTGCCTCGTATTATTGGCGGAATCTAACTAAATAAACACTTTCTTGCAACACAACAAACATGGCGGACTAAAACTATAAAAATGTACTCTATATTTTGTTAATTTATGCCCTTGAATTTCGCAGGCGAATAAACATAATTGTATATTTGCCAATATTACCGGTATTTTTCTGTATTGTGTACTATTAGGGGGCCCGTAATTAAACATCTCCTTTAACGCATTGTATTATTACGATGTTGTATTTAATGTTTTCAAATTTTTTATACACTGATCCCGAGTTTTTGACTACAGGTCCACCCCATACCAACCCAGTCCCAATCATGTGTTATTATTTTATTTTGTTCAATGTCATGTGTTGTATAGGTGCCAGCCGCAGCTATGCAGCTTTTGGGTTCTGACGTGGACTGGCAGTATCAAACAATATCCAACAAAGTATCGTGCCTATCTTCAGACAACCAGCAGTGCCGCTTCAGTCGCGGCAAGTGCCTTGGCGGGTCCACCTCCATCAACTACATGCTCTACACGCGCGGCAACAAGAAAGACTTCGATGAAATAACCACTCCTGGCTGGACCTACAATGATCTAATGCCTTACTTTTTGCGTTACGAAGGATTACAAGTTCTCAATGAGCTGCCACCATCCTCCAGACCCTACCATAATACCACTGGAATTATGCGTATAGGCTTCTTTGGGGAGTTTTTAAAATTGTGGCATTCTAGAGTAGTAGAGGCATTTGAATCTCTTCATTTCCCCTATAATCCAGATGTGAACGCGGAGTCTCAGATCGGCGTCACTCAAGTAGTTGGTTACGTATACAAAGGAGAACGTATGAGTACAGCAAGAGGGTATCTCGCGAGAGAAGATGTGAAGAAAACGCTCAAAGTGGCTAAGAACACCATGTGTACCGGAGTCATTATCGATGGAAGTAACATTGCTCGTGGTGTCAATGCTGTACAAGGTTCCAAGAACTTGAAACTATATGCTCGAAACGAAGTCATATTGAGCGCAGGAGCAATTGGGACTCCTCAAATACTGATGCTATCAGGTATCGGTCCAGCTGATCACTTGAAAAGCTTGAACATACCAGTGAAAGCAGACCTGCCAGTTGGCGATGGTATGACAGACCACGACTTACCTTTACTTATAATGCGAGTTGACAGAGATTTAGGGCTTCTTGATAAAATAAAAATATTGAAGTGGATAGTGAATCAGGTGAAGAAATTCCTAGTAACAAAACAAGGTGCGCTCACATCAAACGGTCTCACTGACGTCAGTGTATTTGTGAACACCAACTGCTATGATTTCGAACAGAGGAGGCTGCTGAAGGTGAGCTCGGATGGTAGCGACTGCGAAGTGCCCAACTTGCAGATTATTCACGCGTATTTGGAAAAAGGCTTATTAGCGCCCGTAAAAAAGCTGCTCAAGAAGGCTACGGGTTTCAAAGATTACGTAATTGATCAATTAGCTGAGGCGAACAAGGATCAGGCATTTATATTAATATCACCTGTCTTGTTAAGACCCTATTCATCGGGCAACGTGCGGTTAGCAAGTAAACATCCATTGGCGCCACCAGCTATATACCCAAACTATCTATCAGATGACAGAGACGTAGATGAAATGGTGCGATCAATTAATATCGTCGAACAAATTGCAGAGACAGAAATGTTCAAGGAGAAAAATGCTTCCTTGCTAATGTTGGCTCTGCCATGTCCTCGCTATGAGGCGGACAAGCGAACATACTGGGAATGTTATGCGCGTCACATGACGTATGCAGTGTACCACGCGGCGGGCACAGCAGCGCTGGGGAAAGTGGTGGATGAGCGGCTACGAGTGCTCGGCGTGCAGGGCCTGCGGGTGGCAGACCTGAGCGTGCTGCCTCACCTGCCAAGGGGCAATACTGAAGCTGTGACGGTCGCTATTGGAGAAAGAGTTGTCGACTTCATTTCTGAAGACAATAAACACTGATGCAGTTAGTATGTGTGGTACTAATGTGTGGATTACTGTAACAAGAAGCATAATACGTAACAGTAGCTTAGTATTACTCTATGTAGCAATCTTAATAAAGCTCAATAAAAAATCTGGTTTTATTGATGTTTTGCAAATTGGTTTAGTGTTATACCTGTAGTGGTTTTGGAAGTTCCGTTCGCACGATATGCACAGAGTAACTAACTTTTGAAACAAACGGGACTATTTCTGATATTAAGACACTATTCGTTAATCATCATTCATCATTCTCTGAACCTTTTCCCAACTCAGTTGGGGTCGGCTTTCCAATCTAACTGTGATGCGGCTGAACTTCGATATTTTACGTGGAGCGACTGCCATCTGACCTCCACAACCAATGGCGATATCGAAGTTCCAAGTTAGACTGGTTGGACTTTTGAGGGCTCTAACTACCCGTAACGACTGCCATAGATGTTTGTATGGCAACCGGGATCGAAGAGACAAGAGACACTAAGACACTATTCGTTAATAACCCTGTTGATTTCCATAAACATAATTATATATATCTTGAAATACCAAAATCACACAATCATATTAGTCATCATAACGTAGTCGTATATAATATAATGTACGTAGTACGCGTAGTTGTACAAAATTATAAAATAATAGATTGTATGACAAGAGAGCAAACTGGTATTTTTACAGCAGGGGCGCTACTTTGTGTCACGAGTGAAGCGAGGAATTCAAATACATCGCCCGAGGGAAAAATTATTTGCTCTTGAGTCATATACTCTACTTTTAATCCCCTTTCTATAAGAAAACTAGCTGTTGCCCGCGGCTCCACCCGCGTGGATGTCGAAATCCGTTCCAAAAACTATCCTATCTCTCAAGTTGGATCGAACTGCACATGGTGTGCGAATCATATTATAATCGGTTAAGTGGTTTAGGAGTCCATTGAGGACAAACATTGTGACACGAGATTTATATATATTAAGACAAATTAGAGACGGTGTTATGTCAATTAATCAATTCAATTAATTAGCCTGTCGACGTCCACTGCTGGACGTACTCGTAGGCCTCTCCCAATGTGCGCCATACCACCCGATTCTCCGCCTACCACATCCAGTCCATCCCAGCTCCCTTTTTCAGGTCATCGGTCCATCTGGCTGGGGGCGTCCTACCTTCCATTTGTCAACTCGCGGTCTCCACTCTAGGACTCGTTTGCTCCAACGGCCATCGGTCCTTCAACAGTTGGGTGGTCAGCCCATTGCCATTTCAGTTTGTTTATTCCCCGAACTATCTCGGTAACTCCAGTTCTTTGTCGGATGACCTAATTACGACCCCTTTTTTATCGTTGGGAAATCCCCACGGATTCCACCCCATCGGCCATCGGAGGTGGTTATGTCTTAATCGAACCGACTAAAATAAAACCAAATGCCGGGTGTAAAATTACCCAATAGGCATTTTCCTCGCACCCCAGCTGACCCTGGGCCATCTACAGTTTTAAGATGGCCCCCTCGGTCCCCCGAGAGTGGCTTGTGCGACCCCCCGAGTGGGAGGTTTTAAATAAATTTTAATATAAGTACCTACTCGTGATAAGTCCTCATATTCTAACAGTTTATTGATATGTGCGATAAGAACCTTACTTATATCTATATTAATAGACTAGTCTACGCCCACGACTCCGTCTGCGTGGATTTCACGTTTTTTGACTATATCTCCGGTTCTACTCAACCGCTTGTGATCAAACATGCGTAAGATTGTAAGTCTAACTAAGACCTTTCAAACAAAAAACCGTATCAAAATCCGTTCATTGGTTTTTGCGTCCATCCGCATAGACAGATAAACAGACATGAATTCCAAAAATATATTTATGTTTTGTGAATAACCCAAGTTTCTTTTAAAATATCTCCAATGTACAGACACAGCTACCTTAAAATTTTATAATAGAACTAGCTGTTGCCCGCGGCTCCGCCCGCGTGGATTGCGAAATCCGTTTCAAAAACTATCCTATCTCTCAAGTTGGATCGAACTGCACATGGTGTGCGAATTTTATTATAATCGGTTAAGTGGTTTAGGAGTCCATTGAGGACAAACATTGTGACACGAGATTTATATATATTAAGATTAGATAACACGTGTGACGTCACCAGTGAATCCCGACAAGCTGTTTTCTCCTCCCTATCGGTAGAGGTCAGCACGGCGGTAGGTGGCGTGGAGGTCAAGATCGAGTACCCAGAATCCAAACTGACTGCTGCTTATAATATAATTAAGTTAGGTAGATTAGATTTTGTGTGTCTGCACGAAGTACTAGTATCTAAACAATATTTGTTATGATTAAACACGATTCGAGGAATTGATTTCTTGTTTAGTAGGTACCTACAGTGATGCCGTATTTGTACAGTTGTTTTAACTTCATGTAAGTAACCGACACACATTCTTATTAAGTTTGGTATTAACTGTACCCGCGCGATTCAAATTTTTAAGGTTCTAATTATTTTGTCTTTTTTTTTTCAAAGAATATTAATTTACGCCTTACGAGTATAATATCATACCAGTGAAAGTCACGTCATAATGGGTCCAGTCCAGCCGGTGCATGCATCAAAAGTCGTTTCCGGAATAGTATTTGCGTCCATCGCTAGTAAACAGATAAGAATTCAAAAAAAAAATTGATCGAAATCTTTTTATATCACTTAGGTGGCAGCACACAGCTTACCTGATGGGACGCAAGCAATTCTTTTAATTTTTCCAATGTACGAGTAGGTACAGACGGTACAGACATGACTACTTGAAAATTTTAAAAATAATATGATAGTATTTTGTATTAATAATATAAATATGAAATGAAGTCATCCCTCAGAAAGCACGTTAAGCCGTCGGTCCCGGTTGCCATACAAACATCTATGGCAGTCGTTACGGGTAGTTGGAGCCCTAAAAAGTCCAACAACAACGGTCTAGTTGCAATGCTTCGATATCGCCTAATGTGACCGTTGGGTTGTGAAGGTCAGATGGCAGTCGCTTCACGGAAAATATCGAGGTCCAGCCAAATCCGCAGTTAAGACTGGTAAAGCGGACCCCAGACTCCGAGGTGAAAGCTTTGGATACGACTGGGATTAACGCTAGGTTGAAGGAAATATAAAATGAAGTCAGTCTCAGTAGTTTGCGATAAAAATATTTACTATTATTTGACTACACGTGTAAAATGCTCAAGTTATAGGTACCTATTGATGGCAATAACAGTGAACTTCCTCCTATTGCAAATATTAGAGTCGACAGTTAATTAACCTATTCATTTAAAAAGCTATAATTGTATTTGACTGATTTTGAACACTTAGGTTGTATAGGGTACAACCTGAGAGTATGTAATTGTTAATTAGTTCGTAATATACTTGTGTTAGGCTATTTAATAACTTACTAAAGTATCTAACCTAATTATATAACAAATAACTAGCGCTCCTGGGTTTGCACGGGAATATTTTTTCATTCGTAAAAATATATCAGTCGCCGGTAAGTAGGGTAGCCAGACCTCACTGTACCCCTGCTCCCCCTACCCTTTTCCTAGCCTCTCCACCCATTTCTAGCCCTCCCTCCTTCCCTTCAGAGTAGGCAGCGCGTGTGTGACACCTTTAGTGTTGCACACGTGGGCCGTGTCCTTGTCTGTCACCTACGTAGTATTTAGGGTGCTTTTTCTAGATTTTTTTTTTCATGATGAATTATTGCCAAACCAAACTGAGAATAAATCACTTGACAGCTGTTAAATCGGTCGCCATCTTGAACAGTAATACCAACTTAAAGTTATATATCTCGAAAAAAAAAAACACCCAGTATAAGCAGTCACAACGATAGGTAGGCTAATTAGCCTGGTTTTGAGTGGCTGTTAAGATACATAATATTCGCAATGGTCGGTCAACAGGATGTTTAGACATCAAACTCAGTATTTTGTGGCTTTTCTAGGCAGTGCGTTATCTGTACCAAATATTAGGTACCTAATCATGGTCGGTGGCAATGCCGCCGACAATCGTACAAGTCGCGTCGTGATGCGGACGTTTCGAATATTCGACGCTCACGAGTGGTACATAAAGGGGATTGATATCAGTGGGATGCAGTTGATCCCGAGGCGTCGAAGAGTAAGGTACGATATTACTTTGTTACATCTCACGGTCCACCTGATGGGAAGCGGTTACCGTGGCCTATGGCCGTGTGTAACACCAGGCGCTTCACACTCGCGCTGCCGACCCCTGAATGAAGAATCCCATATTGTAGACGCTAAGGAACGCGTATTTTCGTCTTTAGAATTAAACCAACTATTTCGGGGGCGTGGGTTCGATTCCCGCTCAGTGCAAATATTTGTATGCATGAATATGTTTATTTGCATTGGTCTGGGTGTCACTATGTATAGGTACCTAATAAGTAGTATTTACAAAAAAAGTATATGAGTATGTTTATCCGTATTCTAAAACCCATAACACAAGTTAGTTAAGCTATGCCTACTTTGGGGTTAGATTTTTCTTCTCTCAGTGCCTATTTTTTTTTTTAATTAAAATTTCATTTGATTTTTCCTTAAACTTCATCATTCCACGTTTTCATGTGAACCCAGGTGTAGCGGAACTGCTGTTCCCGTACACCAACATGCTGTGCTTGATCATATTCGTGCTGTGGTGGCTGAGCCCAGACACCCCCGCCGATCCTCGTGCAGTACAACAATCACACAGGTCAGTGATTCATTAAATTAGATACAGAACTTATATACTCACTAGCTGTTGCCCGCGGCTCCGCCCGCGTGGATGTCGAAATCCGTTTCAAAAACTATCCTATCTTTCAAGTTGGATCGAACTGCACATGGTGTGCGAATTTTATTATAATCGGTTAAGTGGTTTAGGAGTCCATTGAGGACAAACATTGTGACACGAGATTTATATATATTAAGATTTAATTTTGACAAATTAAATGAGAGAATTTTGATTAATTGACTTAAATTTAATTGAATAAAAGAAATTGAGAGGGCTGTCATAATAATTTTATCATAAAATACACTTTACTGTTTCTTGCCCATTATCAATTGGCTAGCAGTTACATCAATGGTTGTCTGCCACCTACGACGTGGTATAAAAAATATTCCTGTTTTGTTGTATATTGTTCTGTTGTTTTACTGATATGTTTGTGATCTATATTTGTCGATTTTTTGATGACCGAAACCAATTTTTAATAAAATTTCCTCACTTTGTGAGAGAGCCCGATACTCGTAACCTAAGTAAAATCATAGGTAATACAGTTTTGAACTACTGTCTGTGTATAAAGTACGAATGCTATTATTTGGCCAAGTTCATGTTTTATATAATTACTTACGTTAATCTAGAAACAATATTTCGTATCCTCAGTTTCACGGCGTACTTGAAGTGGGCCGCAGTGTTGGTGGTGAGCTGGTTGTACCAGATCAGTAGCTTTGTCATCCCCGGACTCGGCAAATGGTACGATGTGGACAAATACGATATAGGTATTGGAATATTGATATTCCTTTTATATATATCTTTGAAGAAAATATGCAAGCAATTTAATAAGCGGTAAGTTTATTTGTAACCCTTATTTAATTTTCTTTATTTTTCATAATAGTGCAACGTAATTACATCTTTTTGACGTCAAAAACTACTTAATACTAAGTTTACCACTGCTTCCTTGGCGCTAGTGGAGAAGAAACGGCGCAACAAACTCCACTGCTACATTTTCCTTACGTTAGCTACGCGTGAATTTCAATCGATGGGTGCGTCCGGAGTGTCTACGCTTTAAGCAGTGTAGAGCGTAGAGCGTTTAAAACAAATGACTGATACTCGACGATAGGAAAAGGAAAAAAGTATTAAAAAAGTTCTTGGTATCGATAATTCTTCCAATTATCCTTAATTTTGACGTATATCCACAAATAAATAAATTGAATTGAATCCTTCATTCATTCATTCTTCATTTACTTCTCAGAATACGTTACTTGATAACGGTACTATCGAATGGTGTTATAATACAGGAGGATTATTTCCAAGCCAATGAGTTCGATACATGGTTTGGACCATTGATTTTTGGAAAATCTAATGACATAATGTTAGTTTTCATCAATATCGGACTCGTGATTCGTGTGATCATTTTTCGATATACTTCATTGTTTAGAATATGGCCATCTACGCCCAGTTTAAACTTTCACTCTGTTTTCCACCGAAAAAAATAATGTTTAATTCGTTAGACTATTTGAGGAATTGTTGATACCTACTCCAAATTAATTTTCAGTATAAATACATTAGGTACACCATATCGATTAAATTTTTCCCATCACTATAAAAAAACGCTTTACGCTGTACGCTTGGCACTCGGACGTACCCTACCCTAACGTTAATAGCAACACTATCGTATGGTGTAATAATATAGGATGTGGTTTTTTTTTTCAAAATCAACAGGTCCTAGCTAGGATTATTGGTTTTTCAAAAATCATGCTTTTGTGCAGCCCTAACTATAGTTCTTAACGGTATGGTAGGTATATAGTGTCACTGTTCATTTTCAAATGTAACAAACAATGTGTTGTGTTGTTCAAGATACCTGTTGCTGACACTTGGGGCCATCTGTATAACTTTCACCACGGTGAAAAATTTACTGCAAACTGATGTCTACTCGTTCCCGGAAGGCGTGCAATTGAAGGGTAAGTCGGTTGTTACACTTTTATTATCATCGGGTCAGAGCGGGTTCAAACAGACAGAATAGACAAACAGACAGATAACAAATTTGAAATAAACAAAAAATTGCTTTTTTTATATGTATCATAAATATATATTATAATGTATAGTATGCATTGATATAAAACCTGTTATTTAAGTGTGACCGGCGCTGAGTGGCGGTGTTCAGCGTTTCAAACAAATGACTGAGACTCGCGGATAGCGAAGGGAATAATGTAGTGAAAAATTTATATCGGATTGTAAATTTTGCCATAAATTCTTCATTCATTCATTCTTCATTACTTCACGGAAATCGTTACTTATTAGCGGTACTATCGAATGGTGCTATAATACAGGAGGATTTTTTTACAAGCCAATGAGTTCGATACATGGCTAGAACCATCGATTTTTGGAAAATTAATGACTTAGTATTAGTTTTCATCAATATCGGGCTCGAGATTCCTGTGATAATTTTTCGATATTCTTCATTGTTTAGGATTATGGCCATCTACGCCCAGTTGAAAAAAATCACTCTGTATCATCATTTTGTTTAATGGTATAGAAGATGTAGATTAAGATATTGATGAAGATTTTCTTCCAGATGGTGTGGAGTTCGACTACATCGTGGTGGGCGCGGGGGCGGGGGGCGCGCCTGCGGCTTCACGGCTCGCGCTCGCCGGCCACCAGGTGCTGCTCCTGGAAGCTGGCGGGAATCCCTTAATTCTTTCCCAGGTATTGAATTCACAATTGAGGCGGGAGTGGCCCTCTACAGGGCTGCTCCGAGACTCTTCACGTATCCCTCTGACTAGCAGAGTACACAATAGGGTACTCCCTATTGTGTACTCTGCTAGTCAGAGGGATACTAGTCATAGGGTGGGGGGCGGGGATAGCCCCGGGTTAGCTGGGATGCGAGAGATATGCCTATTGAGTAACCTTATGCCCGGTAATAGAGACCTGAGACGGGCGGTTTCCGTGCGGATTACCGCACTATAAAAAAAGCAAAAATATTTACAAACGTTGTTGAAACATAACATAACATAACATAACATAACATAAACTCACGCCTATATCCCCGAAGGGGTAGGTAGAAGTTGTTGAAACATCATGATATTGTTTTTAAGTCATATGGCACTTATCGTTTGTTAGCTGCTGCAACCAGCGGTTTCACTTTATTAATCTGTGGTTTCACCCACCACACAAACTATTACTAGCATGGCAGTTCTTTATAAACAATGCAAATTGAAATAGCACAATTTTTAACGGATTGTATCATGATATATTTAGTGTTTTACACTGATCCCAAAGTTTTAGTTGCTTTATTTTAAGCACTATATTATTCAATGATATGTGTTTTATAGGTGCCAGCCGCAGCTATGCAGCTTTTGGGCTCTAAGGTGGACTGGCAGTATCAAACAATATCCAACAAAGTATCGTGCCTATCTTCAGACAACCAGCAGTGCCGCTTCAGTCGCGGCAAGTGCCTCGGCGGGTCCACCTCCATCAACTACATGCTCTACACGCGCGGCAACAAGAAGGACTTCGATGAAATAACCACTCCTGGCTGGTCCTACAATGATCTTATGCCTTACTTTTTGCGTTACGAAGGTTTACAAGTTCTCAATGAGCTGCCACCAGCCTCCAGACACTACCATAATACCACTGGAATTATGCGTATAGGCTTCTTTGGGGAGTTTTTGAAGTTGTGGCATTCTAGAGTAGTAGAGGCATTTGAATCTCTTCATTTCCCCTATAATCCAGATGTGAACGCGGAGTCTCAGATCGGCGTCACTCAAGTAGTTGGTTACGTATACAAAGGAGAACGTATGAGTACAGCACGAGGGTATCTCGCGAGAGAAGATGTGAAGAGAACGCTCAAGGTGGCTAAGAACACCATGTGTACCGGAGTCATTATCGATGGCAGTAACATTGCTCGTGGTGTCAATGCTGTACAAGGTTCCAAGAACTTGAAACTATATGCTCGAAAAGAAGTCATATTGAGCGCAGGAGCAATTGGGACTCCTCAAATACTGATGCTATCAGGTATCGGTCCAGCTGATCACTTGAAAAGCTTGAACATACCAGTGAAAGCAGACCTGCCAGTTGGGGATAATATGACAGACCACGACTTACCTTTACTTATAATGCAAGTTGATAGAGATTTAGGGCTTCTCGATAAAATAAAAATATTGAAGTGGATAGTGAAACAGGTGAGGAATTTCCTAGTAACAAAACAAGGTGCGCTCACATCCAACGGTCTCACTGACGTCAGTGTATTTGTGAACACCAACTGCTATGATTTCGAACAGAGGAGGCTGCTGAAGGTGAGCTCGGATGGTAGCGACTGCGAAGTGCCCAATTTGCAGATTATTCACGCGTATTTGGAAAAAGGCTTATTAGCGCCCGTAAAAAAGCTGCTCAAGAAGGCTACGGGTTTCAAAGATTACGTAATTGATCAATTAGCTGAGGCGAACAAGGATCAGGCATTTATATTAATATCACCTGTCTTGTTAAGACCCTATTCATCGGGCAACGTACGGTTAGCAAGTAAACATCCATTGGCGCCACCAGCTATATACCCAAACTATCTATCAGATGACAGAGATGTAGATGAAATGGTGCGATCAATTAATATCGTCGAACAAATTGCAGAGACGGAAATGTTCAAGGAGAAAAACGCTTCATTGCTAATGTTGGATCTGCCGGGATGTCCTCGCTATGAGGTGGACAAGCAAAAATATTGGGAATGTTATGCGCGTCACATGACGTATGCAGTGTACCACGCGGCGGGCACAGCAGCGTTGGGTAAAGTGGTGGATGAGCGGCTACGTGTGCTCGGCGTGCAGGGCCTGCGGGTGGCAGACCTGAGCGTGCTGCCTCACCTGCCAAGGGGCAATACCGAAGCTGTGACGGTCGCTATTGGAGAAAGAGTTGCGGACTTCGTGTCCGAAGACAATAAAAACTGATAGCGATAGTATGTGCGGTGAAAATGCATTGATAGATGATTTAGTGGATAGTTTAAATAAAAAACTCAAAGTAGCTGAACTATTCCTTGATCTCAGCTCCGCTTTTGACAATGTTGATCATGACTATTATTAATTAATAAATTGGAGCATTATGGTGTATGTAACAATGTTCTAAACCTTATTAATTATTAGATCTTATTTATTAAACAGGAAGCAATAAGTCAAAACAAAAGTGGTGTTAGAAGGCAAAGAAAAATCATACAAATCTAGATCAACAACAATAAGGAGGGGGTTCCTCAAGGATGCGTATTGGGACCATTTTCTTTATTTTATTTTTAAATGATCTGCCTAATTATATATTTGTAATGAAATTCCCGATATAAAACTCCTGAATTGAAAATCATTCAAGCTGTCAATATTTCGAAGAAAAAACTAAAATAATATTTGTTACAGAAATACTATCACGACATAGATGAATTTTTGAATGAATATAATTAAGTTGTAATCTCTTGATCATAAGTTATTTTATTTAATTGTACTTATTGTTTAATTGACATCGATGTATTTTAACTTGACATAACATATGACATTTCTTGTTTTCCCTGTTTCAGTTTACATTTTATGATAATTTGACATATTCATTGATTTGCATGTACTTATTTATTTTAGGTACCTATTTGAAATTTCAATTCAAATTGGTTTATTCATAAATTGAATTGAATTAAGCTATGTACAACTGAATAAATTACTTTATGTGGAAATTTCAATATAGCCTAATGAAAAAAAATTGTTTATTGACATTTTGCGAGCTGGTTTTGCTCGTTGCCTGTAATATATATTATATATATATTGCAGCTAATATACAAACAGATTAACAATTTAACAACACACGTGACTATTTCTAAAATTAAGACGCAATTGGTCAAAAGTCTATGTAAATTTTAATTATGGTACTTTCCGCTCATATGGTATCGCCGTGGGACATCATTATTTTATTTGGCAACGGGAAAATATTCCACCTAGCGTCTACGATAGAAAGTCAAGCTTACGTAATTTTAAGATAGATGGCATTGATAACTAAATTCTTGATTTTCGTTTAGTAACAGTATGTTTTTTTAAGGGTGCGATTTATTGAAAAACTTATAACACTTTTGAGAGAGCCACAAAATTCAAGTAAAGTTTTTGTATAATTCAAGTTAAGGTGTCAGATAAGAATTCAATTTAATTCCCGCAGGATCCAGCCCGTAGGCCTACGTAGCAACAAATAACTAAGGAACACTTTAAATAAAATGAGAAGGCGCATAAATTGATTGATTTATTTTGCAATATTCAGATCAGAAACTTGAAAGGTTACGTCGTTTCTGATGACGTATAGTTATAATTTAAAAGTTATGAGGTATAAAAAAGTCAACGACAGAAGTTGATATAAACGCAATTATTATAATGTTTTCTTCTTCTTTTTCTTCTTGGTATATTGGTAATAATGGTATACGAGTACTTACATACATGAATTAAAATCTCCAGCTCCAGAGGAGTCATCATATTGATGTTTTATTTTATTAAAGGTTTTAAAATTATAATTTGTAAAGATAATTTAGCCGTAGACTGTACTTAATGTATATTATTATAATATAAATGAGGAAATGATAACCCTCAAGTTATTTACCATGTAGGCCTAATTATTTTTTTTATCCTTTAGTCTTGGCATTGTGCGTAGCGCGCCAGTGTTGCTGCTCGTGAGGACGCCACTGATAACGGAGACTCAGCATAATTATTATAATTAACATAATCTTTATTTGTATAAAATTATAATGTCTGTATGTTGTATTGGATTGAATAAATGTTAAGTTAATGATTCTAAACATTAAATCCGTTCAATAGTTTTTACGTCTTTCGCTGGACGTAAAAACTACGGAACGAATTTTGATGCAGCTTTTTTATTAGTAAGGTCTTGGTCAGACTTGTTGAGTAGAACTGGAGATATAGTAAAAAAAACGCAAAAACCGACATCCACTCGGGCGGAGCCGCGGGGAAAAGCTCGTGCTCATCTGCCACCTAAGTGGTATAAAAAAGGAACAACTAAATTGAAGTTATACGGTAATCATAGACCGTGGAAGTTCATCGCTTATTCGATGCGTCAACAGCTATTACCTCACTTAATTAGTGCTAACTGATGTTTACCTGATTACCGCGTCATGGCTATAGTGTAACGTTTACCTACACTTCAAGGCACTACACGCAAGCAGCGCACACCACCTTCCCTTTCCTACAATTCCGGGTCGGACTGAGTAACATGACGTAGCCTAGTGGTTTGGGAAATGGACTGCTGAGACGAGGTCTCGGGTTCGATTCCAGGTTCACCATGGCACACACCAATGACTTTTCGATGCTTTTCGAAGTTATGTGTGTATTTATCGCAGGTTTATTAGTGCCTCGGAGAGCACGTTAAGCCATCGATCCCGGTTGCCATACAAACATCTATGGCAGTCGTTACGTATTGGTTGTAGAGGTCAGATGGCTGTCGCTCCACGGAAAATATCGAAGTTCAGCCGCATCACAGTTAGACTGGGAAGCCGACCCCAACTGAGTTGGGAAAAATGTTCAGAGAATGATGATGACCGGGTAACATGACGTGTCGCGATGCTTCGACTCAGCGCCAGTGTGCGTTGAACCTTAAACACAAGTTCGCACAAATACCTGAATTATTATTATGATAAAATAATGTTAATTTATTCTGACCACAATTATGAAACACTTTGTAAAAAAATTATAACAAAAAGTTAGTCGCAAAGTTTTAAATACTTATAGACCTATAAAATTAAGTATCACTCGTAAGTTGTATCTACTAGCTGTTGCCCGCGACATTGTCTACGTAAAATTTATTGTTAATGTTCAGTAATGGATGGTCCTTGTTGGTCCCAAGTTGGTCGCACGTGCGCTCGTACACTTCGAGACCAACCATTGGTGGCACAAAGACTTCTATTAGACACTGTGAGATCATCCCCCATAATTGCACCGTGCACCGTAGTTCGGGTACTTTGTCTTACTTAGCCTTCAAAATATAAGAAAGAAAGGCCAGTTCAAGAGTACCTACACGCACGCCGGTTGCGGGTACCGGCGTGCGTGTATGAAAAAAATTATTATGAAAGCTGAAGAAGCGACAGGAGTATAACAAGATCGTAACAAGTAGGAAGATGTTGTCTCTGCCTACCCCAAAGGCTTGATTTGTATTTTGGGGAGACCGGGGCTGGATGACTAGATTTCAGCTTAAAGGCTTATCTATATTTTTATTTATTTCTAGATTATTAGATACTTAATTTAAAAGGGGTTTATTTAATAAGTTAACTATCAAGCTTTGGACAGGCACAGGCCAGATCTTATACAATACATAAAACTGGTCAACCTACCCCACGCTTGGGGTAGGTTGACTATTCTCCTGGGGTAAGTCGACCCGTGGACTTATAAGGACAAAATCTATAAGTAAATAGGATAAAGGGCAACATACATAAACAAGAAAGTATTCTTATTTTTTTATTGAAAATTAAACATACATAAACAATGAAACAATAAAATTCAAATGATATGAATAAACAATCAGTAGTTTCAAATTAGGTACTTAGAGTATCTATACTAATATTATAAAGAGGAAAGATTTGTTTTTTTGTTTTTTTGTTTGTTTGTAACGAATAGGCTCCGAAACTACTGAACCGATTTCAATAATTCTTTCACCAATAGAAAGCTACATTATCTGTGAGTAACATAGGCTATAATTTATCTCGAAAAAATTCAGGGATCCTTACTAAAACTTCAATAATGTAACCCAAGGTGTAAAAAAATGACCTAAACAAATTACTTACATCGCGTGCGCTGCGAGAACTATTGAAGATAGAACAAAATAATGTACTGTGGAAATGTACAACTTAAAAAGGTCTACATAAAAGTCCGCGATAGCATATGTCTACCTAATAAGGGTAGCCCACGGTAACCATTTTTATCTTTACAAATTACAAAAAATTCATGTGTCATTTTCGAAGCTAATTTTAACAATACAGTATTATTTCTTATCTAATTAAATACATTAGATACGTTGTACGTTTAATGTAGATCAAAATTGACATTCACACTATATAATTACCATAAATAGTTTATGAGCTATCGCAATATGAAAAATAATGCGCGGCGAAATAAATGCAAGTTGAAATGGGGACGTAAATCAAACCAATATACTTCGGGACATTATAGGTACGTAGGTAGGTATCTAAACTGTGCTCAAAATATTATGCTCTAAACACGCAGTACAGTTTTCTTGGGTGCCTTTGAGGATAGCACGGGTGCTACAGCACTGGACGAGCTCAAATTCACCAATCATGGATTATTGCAAGACAATCCGCTCGCGCCAGGGCGTCGTTTGTCTCGCGAATTATACCTATCTAAGATTATGTTTCCTTATGTATCTCTTTGTATTATCACTGCGATGCGGGCGAGGACTCAGGGCTGCACACGCTGGCAGAGTGTCCGGCGTGGGAGGTGCCGGTGGGAGTCCTCACACTGCCGGTGCTGATCGCGGCGATGGTGCAGAGTACGGACGCGTGGTCGGCCGCCGCCTCCTTCTGCGAGCAAGTGATACTCGAGAAAGAGGCGGTGGAAAAGGTTCGGGAGAGGCTGCACAGAGCTCTTCCGGACGGCGGCGGGCGCGGACGCCTAAGGCGTCGGAGGTCTGACGACCTCCATCCTCCATGAGCGCTGGCCTGGGGGTGACGGGTGGAGCAGGCCGAGGCGGAACGCACCCCCCCCCCCCCTATTCCGGGGGCATGACGGGAACCACGTGGTTCTCAAACCCGAGGGCCATCTCGAATCCGGAGACGGCCCGGGTCAAGCCGGGGTGCGAGGGAAATGCTCTTTGGGCCACCTTACACCCTGTTTAGTCGGTAAGAGTGTGACATAGCCTGCCCCGCTGGCCGCGGGGTGGGTATCCATGAGGAAAAAAAAGTTATATCTTTGTATTCCCATCCAAATAAATTATATCGTAATCAAGACTTTCAATAAAATAAAAAAAATTATTTAAAGACTGTTTGAGTTATTGAAATCGGACGTCAGAGGAGGGGATAGGGACATCATGCTTTTTTATACCATTTAAGTGGCAGACGAGCACACGGCCCACCTATGTGACCTATGCACCTATGGACGTGCTCAACATTAGGGGCGTCACACTCGCGCTGCCGACCCTGCAAAATCCTTCTAATGCCCTTCTTGAAGAACCCCATATTATAGCCGCCAGGGAAAACCACTGCAGGGAGATCGTTCCACAGCCTCAGCGTGCGCAGCTTACAGTACCCACTGCAGGCGGATGCAACGTGTGGGGACGAATTCCCTGCCTGTGGCGAGCGGTGCGATGATAGAAAGTGGTTATAGGCATCATAAATCAAACAATTCCCATCCCAGGGTCAACTGGGTAGCGCGGGATATGCTCTAAGTAATCTTACACCCCGGCAACTGAAGACTTGAGCCGGCGGCGTGCGGTTTTTATCAGGTCTGAGTGAGACTTAACCACTCCTGCTGGCTGACAGGGATGATATATGAAGGAACTTCCGCACGAAAGAAGGGATTTGAAACAGAATTCGCAATCCACGCGGGCGGAGCCGCGGGCAACAGCTAGTCTGAAAATAAACAAAATACTTCCTCAGAAGTATTAAAAACAAAACAAAACGACTTTTTATAAATTTCTTCTTCTTATTATAAACTTTAATTGTTCATAAACCAGTTCGTCAACTGTTGGTTGACCAGGTGGTCAACCAGCCCCATTATAATCAAACGCAAAAAAATTCTGCGTGGAAGGACTATTACGTACGTTATTTTTCAACTTTAATTTCCTTCACTAAAACGATGTGCGTGTGTGACGCCGCGCTCTAGGGAGTCATCAGGCTCCGGCTTAAAGCCATTGCTTTAGCCGAGTTATTGATATTTAGTCTACCTACCCCTATAGTCAACCAACCCCGGTCTCCCCTATATGTAAAATATAATACACGCAATATAACTAAATAGTTGTATTTCAAGGTACCTACACCACTTGTTAATCCTTATTAGTACTATACTACTATATACTATTCATTGTCTTCAAGTAAGAAGTCAACAACTCTCTCACCAATAGCAACAGTCACGGCTTCGGTATTGGCACGTGGTACCCGGGGCAGCGCGCTCAGATCAGCGACACGAAGACGCTGCACGCCGAGCACGCGGAGGCGTTCATCCAGAACGGTGCCTAAGGCTGCTGTACCGGCTGCGTGGAACACTGCATACGTCATGTGGCGCACGTAGCACCGCAAGTAACCTTGCTTGTCCACCTCATAGCGGGGACAATCTGGCAGGTCCAACCATAGTAAAGACGCATTGTGCTGTCTAAGTACATCCGTGTTCGCAAGTTGTTCAATAATACCGATAGATCGCACAATCTCATCCACATCTCTGTCGTCTCCCAGGTAGTTGGGGTATATAGCTGGAGGCGCCAGTGGATCTTTACTCGCTAGTCGTATTGTGCCCTCCGAATGAGGCACTAATAGGACAGGCGATAGCATGACGAATGCGTAGTCTTCATTCGCTTTGCTTAACTGTTCAATTAAGTTGTGATCCAACCCTGTTGAATATTTGAACTGTTCTTTTGCAAGCGATACTATTTTTCTTTCTATATATGCCATAATGACTTGTAAGTTTGGCACTTTACAGTCACTGCCGTTCGAGCTTACGTTGAGTAGCTTCTTCTGTTCGAAGTCATAACAATGTGTGTTGGCAAATGCACACACATCGGTGAGGCCATTGGACGTGAGGGGGCCTTTGTTATTTACTACCAATTCCATAAATTCTGGGATCTTTGATGTAAGTATTTCCAATTCACCAAAGGGTCCAAAATCTTTACTAACTTGTAGAATAATCAAAGGCAGCACGTGGTCGGTCATACCGTTACCAACAGGCAGATCTACTTTCACCGGTATGCCCATGCTTTTCAAATGATTAGCAGGTCCTACACCTGACAGCATCAGTATTTGAGGAGTTCCAACTGCACCTGCACTCAATATGACCTCTTTTCGAGCATAAAGTTTAAAATTTTGGAAACCTTGGACAGCGGTGATACCAAGAGCAACTTTATTTTCGTTGATTATTACTCCCGTACACATGGTGTTCTTAGCCACATTGAGCGCTCTCTTCACGTCCATTCTCGCCAGGTATGCTCGTGCGGTGCTCATCCGTTCTCCTTTGTACACGTAGCCTACAACTTGAGTGACACCAATTTGTGACTCGGCGTTTACATCTGGATTAAAGGGAAATTGTAAAGATCTGAATGCCTTCATAAGCCTAGAATGCCATGGGTTCTGGGAGTCGCTAAAGTAACCGGTACGCAAAATCCCAGCGGTGTTATGGTAAGGTTTAGAGGATGGTGGAAGTAGATCGAGATCTTGTAAACCTTCGTAACGGAGAAAGTATGGCAAGAGATCATCGTAGGTCCATCCAGGAGTGGTGATTGCATCGTAGTCCTGCCTGTTGCCACGTGCGTAGATCATGTGGTTGATGGAGGTGGACCCACCAAGACACTTGCCACGATTGAATTTGCACTGTTTGCCGACTGACGAGAGGCATGAAACATTGTTCGATAAAGTCTTATACTGCCAGTCTATTTCTGAACCCAAGAGCATCAATGAAGCCGCTGGTACCTACAAAAGCACAATAAGACGAGTTATCCATAAGTTAGCGGTGGTAAACTTAGTATTAAGTAGTTTTTGACGTCAAAAAGATGTACTTAATTACGTTGCACTATTTTGAAAAATAAAGAAATTGAAATGAAAATTGAGTTATACTTATTGCTAAGTAATAAAAGTGACTTATTCGTTGACTGGCTCAGGTGAAACACGCTTATTCGAGCAAGTTAGCTTGACCTTTCTTTATTTATCAATTTTGCAGTTACACGCACTGGAGAATTTGAGATTTTCATGACAGCTTTTTTAAATTGACAGCATTTGAAATACTGGACTTTACTTTTTGGATTTCAGTTAAGTCAAGAGCAAAGTACAGGCAAGTTAGCTACAACGGGGACTAAGCCGTAATGATGATGATTTTTTTGGTTTTACCATACGACGGATGCCCATTCTTAACACATCGATACCCCACCGTACCACTCTTTGAGCCGTTAAGCCGTCGGTCTCGGCTGCCATATGAACATCCAAGGTAGTCGTTACGGGTAGTTGGAATCCTACAGAATCCCATACTGGTCTAACTACGAAACTGTGATAACGCCTAGGTATATATTATGTTGTGGAGGTCCGATGGCAGTCGCTCCGTGTAGTCGTTTCATGGAAAAGTCCAGTCCAACTGAGATGGAAAAAGGGCCGCATGATGCTGTACTATAGACAAGAAGTAAATGGATGGAAAGGTAGTAATTATATTATCTAACGCCATGAATGGTAATGACCTTGCTTAATACTGTGGGGTCCCCGCCAGCCTCCACGAGCAGCACTTCGTAGCCAGCGAGCGCCAGCCTGGAAGCTGCGACGGCGCCCCCTGCGCCCGCCCCCACCACGATGTAGTCGAAGTGCTGGCCATCTGAAAAAATTGTTGATGGGAAGAAACTGTATAACCAAATTGGATGCAATTTCTTAGGTTCTAATCAGTAGAGTAACAGTTCACGACGATTAAGCACTTTGATGATCGTTTTATCAGAATAGAGACTGTCCTAGAGCAGTCTTACAACTTTAACATAATATTCTTCCTTCATCCTTTCTAGGGTTCCTCTAATAACATAGGTGCACAAGAGACAATGTAAGAGAAGTGCTATGAGTATTATATTATTAAGAATATGGCGTTTTAATTTATACCTGCCCCAAAGGTCAAAGACATAATGTTATAATATTATTACGTATGTTTATACAACATAATTACAAAGATACAATAACATGTTATTGTTAGATGCAGCAAAAGTAATGACCATGATGGATAAGTTAATGTTTATTACGATAAAATCAAGATAGTTATTTTGTTATTTTAAACCTGACAGTGTACCTTGCAATATATATGTTGTTATTACTTAAGACTATTTTAGTACATAATTAAAACACAGGATATTTCGTTATATAATCACAATAGTAATAAAAAACATGTAGACGTAAAAAAAGTTATAACTTACCCCTCAGCTGAACTCCTATGGGGTACGAGTAAAGGTCAAAGTTCAGTTTAGCGCTCACTGTGACGAATTTCATACATGCTGGCAGCAGTACCAGCAATGCGATTCTGAAACCACGAATAGCTTTCAGGGTACGTCCGGAGCCGGAGCCGGAGCCGTGCCGAGCGTACAGCGTTTTTGATAGTGAAGAGAAAAAAATTGTCGATATGGTGTAACGTAGCTATTTGTAGCGGTAGTCCATGCGACTGCTACGCAGGGGGCGCGGGTTCGATTCCCGCTCAGTGCAAATATTTGTATGCATGAATATGTCTATTTGCATTGGTTTGGGTGTCTCTATGTATAATAAGTATGTATTTACGAAAAAAAAGTATATAAGTATGTTTATCAGCATTCTAGAACCCATAACACAAGCTAGTTAAACTAAGCTTACTTTGGGTCTAGGGAGCGATGTGTAGAATGTCGTTGAATATTTATTTATTTATTTATTTACTGAAAAATAATTCAGAGCATCGATAATTCCTCAAATAGTCTAACGAATTAAACACTTATTTTAATCTGTGGATATACAGAGTGATGTTTGTCTGGAATCTTTACAGGACACAACAGATTTCTCGATCCTATATATCCTACTATAAAATTATAAATTAGCTGTGTCTGTACATTAGAGATATTTAAAAAAATACTTATCTTATGTTAAGTGAACGATTCTAAATACCTACCTACAATATTTTTTTTGGAATTCCTGCCTGTCTATTTGCAATGGGCCTAAAAACTAAGGAACGGATTTTGAACGATTTTTTTATTAGAAAGGTTTTGGTTATACTTAAAATGTACCGTATGTTTGATTGCTATTGGTTTCGTAAAACAGGACATGGGACCAAAAGAACCAAGAGCGCACGTGGATCTGGTACCAGCGGTATCAAATAGTTGTCAATATGCCAGCAGTGGTTTCCTAAAGCTTATTTATATCCCTTATTTGTCATAATATATCGACTAATCAACATTAAAAAGTAGGGCATTTCTAAGGGAACTGTGGAAATAGTAATCCATAAATATTCTACGACATTCTACACAGCGCTCTCTAGACCCAAAGTAAGCATAGTTTAACTAGCTTGTGTTATGGGTTCTAGAATGCTGATAAACATACTTATATACTTTTTTTTGTAAATACATACTTATTATACATAGGAACACCCAGACCAATGCAAATAGACATATTCATGCATACAAATATTTGCACTGAGCGGGAATTGAACCCGCGCCCCCTGCGTAGCAGTCACATGCACTACCGCTCCGCCACAGAGGCCGTCAAATAAAACATATATCTGCGTACTTATCTTTGATCGGTTCTTAACTGCGAAATTAATTGTGTTCACTTAACCAGTGGTGCGCAAACTTAACTTCGTTTGCGCGTTTTAAGATCGCCAGTCATTATAATAACTGTAATTACTAATTGTATCAGCAAATACTGGTCAGTTGCGTTGCGTGTCTAGATAAACACTTGCCGCGAAGGAACGCTGTTAGCGAGCTCCAAAATGTTAAATGTTTTTAGGGTTCCGTACCCAACAAGTAAAAACGGAACCCTATCACTAAGACTCCGCTGCCCGTCTGTCCGTCTGTCTGTCAACAGGTTGTGTCTCATGAACCGTGATAGCTATTTGATACAGATGATGTATTTCTGTAATTACAACAAATACTAGAAGCAGAATAGGGCCCTCACATAACGACGTGTATTTTTTGCTCCATAATGCTAACGACAACAAGTGTCGATTGAAATATTCATAGATTAATTTAATTGTACTCGTATTTTGACTTCAAAAATAAATATTTAAGTAGAACTCCCCAACAAGAAACGTGATTTTACTAACTTTTAAACTTTCTCATTCCACGATAACACTAAATGTTAACGGGAATTAACGCGATCATGGAATAGACCACTTGGAAACGGCCTAGATACAGCTGTGCCAGTCAGTCTGTGACCACGGCCGGTGTAACCTGGTCGAAACGTCAGGCATTCCAAAATGATCGCTTTAAATTCTCGTTAAAATTTTTGTATAAACGTGATTTTTTTATATAATATGCAAACGGGAATTAACGCGATCATGGTATAGGTATATACATACCTTTGGAATGCCTGACGTTTTTTTGCCGTATAATGGTACAGAACTTCGTGCGCGAGTCCGACTCGCTCTTGACCGGTTTTTCACTATTAGTTACATTGTAATGTGTGTAATAGGAGCATCCACTTTGCAAGATAAAGAGTACAAGGGTATTATAATCGAGGCGTGTATTAAAGTATGTACGTAGGTACCAATAAAGGTTTTCAGGATGAAAGAGAATTTCCTTACTAACGAACTAGGTGTTCCTAATTATATTTTACTACTGTTTTTAACTATTTTGTATATTGATTTCATTAAACTACCGGTCCAATTTGCTATAATTTCAATTTTGCTTGTTTGATTCCAAGATTTGACATTGTCTGACTAATCCCCTACTGTGGTACCCGAGCTGTGATATGCGGAAGTTTTTTACGATTAATTACCTACTTGAATGTTCTTTTGAGAGGTTTTTGCAAAAAATCTTACCTACTCTAAACTCAGTACCTTATTTAATAAATAAAGTGCCTTTAAAACATAAAAATAAATTCACATTTAAATTATTTTCCTACATTCAAACTAAGAGTAGGAAGGTATATTTGAGTTGTGACTTTTTTATTAATTAAAATATAAATGATGGATTACATGTAAATAAGCAGTTAGCAAAAAAAATGAAAATGACAATCTCACGGAAAATCTCGTGACAATGGAGTGCATTGAACCTTTTAGATACATAAAAGAATAATAATTAACAATTCATTTTCTACGACAATCTACGTAGCGCTCTCTAGACCCCAAGTAAGCATTGTGTTAACTAACTTGTATTATAGGTTCTAGAATTCTAATTAACATACATATATACTTTTTTTATGTAAATACTTATTATACATAGAAACACCCAAATCAATGCAATTTGCATTGATTTGGGTGTATGTATTTAATACATACACATTCATGCATAACAATATTTGCACTGAGCAGGGATAGAACCTGCGGCCCCTTTTGTAGCAGTTGAATGCAGTAACGCTACGCGACAGAGGCCATCAAAATTGCAAATCTCGTATGAATCCTACAGTCCCGGGTCCTTTAAGCGGGGCGTCAAAAGCATTTGATGAGGCTGTCAAGCTGAGGGTGCGGCCCGGAACCTCCACGTGGTGCACCCGGGCAACGGAGGTGAGCAGCACCTCCCACTCGCCACGGCGGACGCTGCTGCCTGCGGCCAATCCAGCCTGAGTGGGAGTGGCCCTCTAGAGGACTGCTCCGTGGTGCTCTACGTGTCCCTCTGACTAGCAGAGTGCATAGTGGGGAGCGAGCGGGGGGCGAGCTTATTGTCGGTCGAGGGGGCCATCTTAAAACCGTAGATTGCCCGGGGTCAGCTGTGGTACGAGGGATATGCCTATTGGGTAACCTTACACCCCGGTAATTAAGAGCCGAGACGGCGTGCGGTTTTAGTTGATTCGATCCCGACATAACCACCCCGATGGCCGACGGGGGTGGTATCCATGGGGATTTCCGCACGATACAAAAAAGGCTGTCAAGCTGAGGGCCACCATTATGGCACTATCGGTGTATGTAGTGGTGACCCCATTACTGAGACTTTATTTTTAGCTTACTATCAGGCGAGGTGAAGTCATATTGAGGGACTGATATAAAATATATATACAGGGTGAATTTTTCAAAAGGGATTGGATGGCCAAATCCGAAACTATAAGGAATAGCGAAAAATGGTCAAAGGAGTCACGAGCCCGATTTTGATTAAACTTAAAACCTCATCATTCGATTTTTAAAAAACCAATGAACCTAGCTGAGAATAGAACCTGTTGATTTTGAAAAAAAAAACACACCCTTTATTATTACACCATACGATAGTGTCGCAGTTAAGGAAAAAATTCTGCAAAGTAATGATATACGGCAAATTTAAGGAAACTTTGGAATTTAATAAAATTCATGTTTTATGTACCTATTTGTTTCGTTCGAAATCCCAGAAAAGATCGTGACTATTCCGTGTTTTAAATTATACTCGGAATGATTATAATGATTAATGTTTTTTTTTAACAAGTTGGAGCTCCAGCCCATAATAGCCGTAAAAGAGGTTTTGATTCAGCAGTTTGACGATAATTTTATTGCAAAGCATGGTCCTGTGCCTTGGCCAGCAAGATCCCTGGATCTTATTCCCTTAGATTACTTTCTTTGGAGGTATGTCAAAAACGAAAATTACAAAAACACATATGATACAGGTCATGACTTGAAACGTTCTTTGGAGAATATTCTAAACGGAATCAATAACATTCTAATATTGAAGGCAGTACGATCCTTGAGCTCTCAAATCCAGCTATGTATTGAAAACAATGGTCTACATTTTGAACAATTTGATCAGTTAATGTAAGAAAAATAAAATGTATTTTGTTAAAGATGAGCTCTTTCCTTTAGTTTACGGTATGTCATTACTTCCCAGAATAAGATCGTTAATAGCAATACTATCGTATGGTGTAATAATATAGGGTGTGTTTTTTTTTTCAAAATCAACAGGTTCGATTCCTGGCGAGGATTATTAATTTTTCAAAAATCTAATGATGAGGTTTTAAGTTTCATCAAAATCGGGCTCGTGACACCTTTGACCATTTTTCGCTATTCCTTATAGTTTCGGTTTTGGCCATCCAAGCCCTTTTGAAAAATTCACCCTGTATATTGAAATATATACAGATGTACTAAATTGAAACAAACTACTAAGGGCTTAAACTGAAGATCTGGGCCTGAATTCTGCTAATCCCTATAATATATATATATAGATAATGTCATGCCACTGACACTCTAAAAAATGCTATTTATTTGTAGACTTTACCGTATACAGTTTAAGTCTAAAATCAAATGAAAAGAAATTCCTTAATCTTTTTCATTCGCTCTACAAAGTATCATTTAATTTTAGACTTTAAATAAACAAAGTCCAAAATTAAATGGTATTTTTTTGAAGTGTCAGTGGCATGACAGTGGCTTGTTTTAACAGAATCAAGACCCTGGCCTACCTGACTTGGTAGTACATCCCAGTGGTGGAAACGCAAAGCTCTTCGGGATGATAGCAGCCTACTGCTAGTTCGATGTCTGGCGTTCAAAACTCCAATCAAGTTTATCAGTAGCCACCTTCAGCTGACACTGCCATGTGATACGTCTTACACTTGTCATGCAACAGAAACGAATAAAAATGGATTGAACGAACACACAACACACAAGAGGCGGCCGTGACATTACTTAATTTAATCCATGGCCTTCTATTTATAAAGTATTTTCAGAACTCTTCACAATTAATTTTGCCACTATTTTTTATTACCACTTTAATTAGAAGGGCTAACTTAGTCATTTTCCTTTCAGCCACCTATGTAACTATGTTTTGTAACCCGTTACAAAAGATAAAAATGTTTTCTTTTGTAACTAGGCAACGAAAAAAGAGAGAGAGTACCAATAAAAAAAAAGAAAAAAAAGAGAACATTTTCTTCTATTGTAACGGGTTACAAAACACAGTTACATAGGTGGCCGAAAGGGTCATTTTTTTAGTTTTTTTTTCAATTTATTTATTCGTAGCAAATCGAACTGAAGAAAGCTCAATGTTAGTGAAGTGACAGAGTCACTGTACACCTCCTCCCTTCCACCCCTTCCTAGCCTCTTCCACCCTTTTCTTCAGGGTAGGCAGCGCGTGTGTGACACCCTTGGTATTCATAGGCGATACGTTCATAGGCCACGGTGACCGCTTCCCATCAGGTGGGCCGCGTGCTTGTCCATAAGTTTGTAAAAATACTCAATCTTTACTAACTTTTAAAGTTTCAGTTTTTTATTATTATTAATTTAGCTAAACTCAATCTCTGTTATAAATCACTTCAATATTCCAGGTCATCTTTACTCATTTGCTTGATTGGTTCATTCTTCTACTTTGTACTTTGTAGCATCAGATACACGCTTTTTTGAATGTTTATTCAATAATTATGTATGTTATTTAACTGCTGTGAAATGATCTCCCTGCTGTGGTTTTCCCTAGCATCTACAATATGGGGTTCTTCAAGAAAGGCATTAGAAGGTATTTGCAGGGTCGGCGAGTGTGACGCCCCTGGTGTTGCACACGTCCCTAGGCCACAGTGACTGCTTCTCATCAGGTGGACCGTGCGCGGGTGCGGGCCGGAACCTACGCGCAGTGCACCCGGGCAACGGAGGCGAGCAGCGCCTCCCACTCACCATGGGAGACGCTACTGCCTGTGGCCAATCCGGCCGAGGTGGGAGTGGCCCTCTAGAGTGCTCCGAGGCTCTCCACGACTAGCAGAGTGACGGGGGTGGTATCCATGGGGATATCCGCACGATAAAAAAAAGTAGCCTTCCGGAAATACTTTTTTAAGTATTCAAGGAACAAAAAAAACATAAAACGTAACTTGTATTTTATCCTATTCATCACAATATTCGTTAGTGTAATTTTAGTTTTAAAAATTATTTTATTAGATATTAAAAAATGCATTTTATAATGCAATTTTTTTTAAATTAAATTATTTGATTTTGAGTGCGCTTATTAATTGCTAATATTTGAGAATGGCCTAAATTCCTACTTACTTCTAACTTCAAAAAATAAATATTTATGTAACAATGATTTTATAAACCAACAATCGATGTATTTTATTTACGAGGCGTGCGTCCTCTATTTGTGAAAGTTATTTTGGCGGTGATTTCCTTCAAAGTTTCATCAGTACTCCTTAGTGCTTTTGATTTAAAAATTGTAGAGTCAAAGTGGATTGTAGAGTTGTTTTATTAAAATAGACTTGGTGGCGATACTGACTTCCACGCTGGTGAAGCCGCGGTCGGAAGCTAGTACTGTTATATAATTATAAAGTGTACATAGGTAGATACGGCAATAATGTATTAAAATTTTCCTCCTCTGAGCACAGGGCCTATAAAATTAGGTAGTCAATAAACAGGCTATCGAACACAAAATATAATTTTTCAATTCGAAACAGTAGTTCCTGAGATAAGCGCGTTCAACCAACCACCCAACAAATAAATTCTTCAGCTTAATAATTTTAGTAGGTATAGATAATAAACCCGACCAATGCAGATATTCATATTCATACACACTAATATTTGCACTAAGGGGAAATTGAATTTCGATCGATTTCCCCTTAGTGCAGAATCGAATCGAAAACTTAGCAGTCGAGAGCTCTTTCGCTACATCAATATAAGATAATGTGGTGAGTTTTCACACTCTCAAAGAACGAAAGATATTAAAATAACATCACCTTCGATGGTGCAGTCGGGTAAACCCAATTATTTATCAACAATCTGAATCATTACCATAAAAAATGTTTTTCATAGTAAACAAAAATATTAACCTCTAGCGCTGTTTGATTTATTTACACAGCTTTGCACAATGTAATGTGGATGTTTACGTCTTTTAATTAAGTGGAGTTTCACATAAAAAGGGTGGGAATAATATTATACGTATATTATTTGCTACAATTTCGTCTTTGTTATTTGATTACAAGGCAGTACAGCCAGCATATACATATTTCAAAGTTCAAAAATTGAATAAAATTGATAAATAATATTTAATACGTATACTAAGTAGTTAAACAGTATTTGTACTAAGAACTATAAAGAACTTGGCTCAAAAACGAATCTAGAAAATCTGCGACAACGCGCGCTTCATCAACCCGAGCCGTGCGGTGTTCCTCAGGGATCAGTCTTAGGGCCGCTCCTGTGGAAAATCGACTAGCATTGGATCCTCCACGTCATCTTTCTTCCCGGGCTGGGTATCATTTTCTGTCTGTAATTTTCGATATTTTCCTTACACGTAATATATTACACTTAAAAGGTTATTGTAAAATTTAATATGTAACCGTATTCTGTTTTAGTGAATACCAAAACGGTTCATGGTATCTTTGTTAAAATTATTATAACTGGATGCCTAGTATTTCTGGGTTTTTGAACGTGGTCTGGGTGTAGTTTTATGAATTTGCCTCTTTTCAAAATATTATGCATACAGATCAGTTGTTTTAGTTTTATGTATATAAAAACGAATGACCTTTTCAAATTCATTATTCGTTATGAACAGTTTTCGTTTAACTGTAGTATTGTACTATTTATTATCTTCAAGTAAAAAGTCAACAACTCTCTCTCCAATAGCAACAGTCACGGCTTCGGTATTGCCACGTGGTACCCGGGGCAGCGCGCTCAGATCAGCGACACGAAGACGCTGCACGCCGAGCACGCGGAGGCGTTCATCCAGAACTGTGCCTAAGGCTGCTGTACCGGTCGCGTGGTACACTGAATACGTCATGTGGCGCACGTAGCATCGCCAGTAACCTTGCTTGTCTACCTCATAACGGGGACAATCTGGCAGGTCCAACCATAGTAAAGACGCATTCTGCTGTCTAATTACATCCGTGTTCGCAAGTTGTTCAATAATACCGATAGATCGCACAATCTCATCCACATCTCTGTCGTCTCCCAGGTAGTTGGGGTATATAGCTGGAGGCGCCAGTGGATCTTTACTCGCTAGTCGTATTGTGCCCTCCGAATGAGGCACTAATAGGACAGGCGATAGCATGACGAATGCGTAGTCTTCGTTCGCTTCGCGTAGCTGTTTGATGATGTTGTGATCCAACCCTGTTGAATGTTTGAACTGTTCTTTTGCAAGCGATATTATTTTTCTTTCTGCGTACGCCATAGTAACTTGTAAATTTGGCACTTTACAGTCACTGCCGTTCGAGCTTACGTTGAGAAGCTTCTTTTGTTCGAAGTCATAGCAATGTGTGTTGGCAAATACACACACATCGGTGAGGCCATTGGACGTGAGGGGGCCTTGTTTTTTTAGCACAAATTCAATAAATTCCGTGATCTTTGATGTAAATATTCCTAATTCACCGAGAGGTCCAAAATCTTCCCTAACTTGTAGAATGATCAAAGGCAGCACGTGGTCGGTCATACCGTTACCAACAGGCAGATCTACTTTTACCGGTATGCCCATGCTTTTTAAATGATTAGCCGGTCCTACACCCGACAGCATCAGTATTTGAGGAGTCCCAATTGTACCTGCACTCAATATGACTTCTTTTCGAGCATAAAGTTTAAAAGCTTGTAAACCTTGAACAGCGGTGATACCAAGAGCAACTTTATTTTCGTTGATTATTACTCCCGTACACATGGTGTTCTTAGCGACATTGAGCGCTCTCTTCACGTCCATTCTCGCCAGGTATCCTCGCGCGGTGCTCATCCGTTCTCCTTTGTACACGTAGCCTATAACTTGAGTAACACCAATTTGTGACTCGGCGTTTACATCTGGATTGAAGGGAAATTGTAAAGATCTGAATGCCTTTATAAGCCTGGAATGCCATGGGTTCTGGGAGTCGCTAAAGAATCCGATACGCATAATTCCAGTGGTGTTATGGTAAGGTCTGGAGGACGGTGGAAGTAGATTGAGATCTTGTAAACCTTCGTAACGGAGAAAGTATGGCAAGAGATCATCGTAGGTCCATCCAGGAGTGGTGATTGCATCGTAGTCCTGCCTGTTGCCGCGCGTGTAGATCATGTAGTTGATGGAGGTGGACCCGCCAAGACATTTGCCGCGACTGAATTCGCACTGCTTGCCGACTGAAGAGAGGCATGAAACATTGTTTGACAAAGTCTTATACTGCCAGTCTATTTCTGAATCCAAGAGCATCAATGATAGTGATGGCACCTATAAAAATACATAATGGTTTTATTGTGGTTTTTATTATTATTTAACCTTCCTCTTAAGCATATATATTATGTATGTCATGTAAGTTGTCCAGGGATACAATGGAGGTCATTCAACTTGGAACTACCATTTTAGAAATGTTGATTATCTGGAATGGTGGTACCTTTACCTTTTGGACTTCAACTTAGCTTACTACCAGACGGATTCTGCTATATTCAAGTACGAATTAGTTTCTACTAATTAATGATACCGGCAGAATAGTAGGGTAGCTGTTGAATTGAGGGGGTTGATTTCTTCATAATAATAATAAAGTGATCAATACTGCAATATAGTGTTTATCCAACGACATCAAATCTTGTTACAGTTACTACAGAACGTTAGAGACCTTGGTTAATAAGGTGGGGTCCCTGCCAGCCTCCACGAGCAGGACTTCGTAGCCAGCGAGCGCCAGCCTGGAGGCAGCAGCGGCGCCCCCTGCGCCCGCTCCCACCACGATGTAGTCGAACTGCTGGCCATCTGGAAATTTGTTCTTATCATTACCCTATTGTTGCGTAATATGAAGAAAAATGACTTTTTTACGGGCGTTCCTTTGTGCCTTTTGTGCAATAAAAAATATTGATTAGCACTCGGTGAGATGATTTCGAAAAAAATACAAGTAGCAATGCTCTTTTAGAAATTCTTGAGGGGTGTAGGCAAATGAAGGATTGGATGTTAAATATAATAATGATTTTCGGGCTGTTGCATCATCCGCCATTTTATATAAGTGAAGTTATTTTGTTACCGGTTATATGAAATACTTACCCTCTAACAGAACTCCTATAGGAAACGTGTAAAAATCAAAGTTCTGTTTAGCGCTCACCGTGACGAATTTCATCCACGCGGGCAGCAGTGCAAGCAATGCGATTCTGAAACCACAAATCATTTCTTAGACAGATAAATAACCACTGTTAGCATATTTTCGAATACCTAATAGATATAGGTTTTTCCGTATTCATTTCACGAAATCTCATTCCATTTCGAAATTTCTTCACTCATCCCAACTACCTATATTATGCTAGAAATTAGATTTTATATACCATTATAATATTGTCTAATGATGTTAACTGGCTCACGTGTATCACGAAATTAGAACGAATGCAGCTGTTATGCGTTTAGAATAATATGTGTGGAGTAAGGCAGAACGGTGTGGAAGGATGTAACGAGAGTTTGGGCACGTTACCATGTTATGTGTTTTCACACTATCAATAAACAAAGGTATATACTGCGGCAATATGCACAGTCAAAGTCCAAAGTAGATGATCATGTATTGATGAACCAGAGCTCCGAAATGTACCTAAACCTCGAATGCAACCAGGAACCTCGCTAGGATTATATTGAATAATGGACGGCAGGATGGTGCGTAGTTCAAAATTCAAGTTCTTGATGAAACCACGGATAAGCAAATTAAACTGTGTGACACCTGGATGCACTTAACTATTCAAAATTATGCAAATAAATTCTGAATATTGTGTTTCCACTGCAGAGTTTCTGTATGAGTACCTACGACGTACGGACTAAGGTGAAACTGGTCAACAAACTGTAAATGTGGTTGTGCACTTTTTTATTGTTTTTTTTTCTATATATTAGGTGTTGTTATAATTTTTATCACGCCTATGAAAATTATTATAAATATTATAATTTTAGAGTCACAAAATGACCTCAGTCACCTCATGTCACTTCCATGCAGTGGCTAACCTTCCTTCATGCTCACCACTTACATACATATCTTGAAAGTAAATTTTTGGTGACATATTACAATTATTTCAATAGAAACTCGTTCATCTATACTTCAATACTAAAAAAATAATATCTTTTATTTGTCTAAAACATGTGTGTGTATGTAAGTACAATATTTACGAGTACATGCACATACAATAGCATGCAGTAGATACAACATGTTTTAAAATACTTAGAACTCCATCAATGTTTTGCCTCTTATAGTGGTGTACAAAATAATATTTGAGAGACGCTTTTTCCAATCCAATCAAATATTTCCTTCTTTTTTATTCTAGATGGTTTTGCTGCGATTTTTGAAAGTGAGTTAACTAAATACATGAAAAAACGGGTCACGATTTTTAAATACACTTTCTATTTGCACAATCACAGAAAATAACAGAAAAAACACAAATAAATGATTTGATTTGATTTGATTTGATTTGAATAATTAAAACAAATAAATATAGCGAAAACAAAATATAAATAACATTCATTTTTACGAAATTAAACTTTACAGTGCGTTTTTATAATTATGGCAGTAGTTTAAGAAAGGGTCACTTAACAGAGTTGGTGTGGCATGACCAGTGTGTTGACCAGTGGAAAAAAAATTACACTGTTTACTTCGTGCGTATTTAAAATGGCCTCGAATTTTTTATATACTTATGCAGCTACTACCTAACTATTTAAACTAACTATTTACTGATTTTTTCAGCTCACGTGCGTCATTCACATTATCATTGAAGAAAAACATATTATATTTTTGAATATAAATTAGTATTTGTAGTCGGATTCGTATTACAAAAAGTAGGATTTAGAAACTCTTAATGCAAACTAGGAAAAACAAAATGAACTGGCATGCGGCAATTTACATTACAATATTTCTTAATTGCCTTCAAGCAACAATTTATACATTTAAGTACTAAATTAACTGGCAATAAAGCGGTAGTCTTTAATCACTAGTAATAAATCATCGCGGCGGTCTTTTCAGTCTCAATTTAAAAGTATTATGCTCACCACTCAACTATAAGTTTAGGTACCTGTTTTTATTGTGCATCCTGGAAATGAGCAACTGAAAGGTCTTTCAGAGGCTTCGGCTGACGTTTTTATAAATTCCTTTCTTCTTACACTTGGCGAGAAATGGCGCGACAAATACAAAACACACATGCAACGTCTGTGAGGTTTTTCTGATGTATAGAATTGATATAGTTGCATTGCATAGGTATAATAATATCATATCGAAGTGAAAACTGTACGCTGTATATCTATCTATCTATCTAGCGATTCTTCGTACGAATTTTTATATTTTTGTCTGACTTCATTACCTTTCACCACAAAAAAATATAATACCTTAAACTGATGAATTGATAGAATAATAATTGATTGATTAATTTGATAGTTCCATTATGTTTATGACAAGGGATTTTGCTCCATTAGAAGCTGAACATCGCTAATTTCTGAGTCTCGAAATCAAGGGAACAACTGCTGCCCCAGTCGGACAGCTCATTTCGGACGGGAGATACCGTCGTGTCCTACCTCCAACTTAGCGGTAACTTTGTTATTGCTGATTCTTTTATGCCGCATACACAATGGTTATACGTAAATTACTAATTAAGGATTTTCCTGGTTGACCTTGACAACTGATGCGTAAACCAACCGACGACGAGTCGAAATAAAAAATATTTTGTTTTTCTAAAATCATGGTAAACATTAATTTTTAGGCATCAGTAACAAAAAGGAAAAATAACAGTCAAGTGCGTGTCAGACTCACGCACGGGGTGTTCCGTATGAAACTAAAAAGAAACTGTTAGAAAACTAGAGTTACCAGTGCAGCTTGCAGAGTAAGCAAGCTGAATGGACGAAGGACTGGGTACATCTACTGGAGAGACACCTCGAGTGGAGGGTCGAGGAGCTCGCTGTGGCGAGTGTTGCCTCCCAGAGGTTGACCCACCGAGGGTGAGTTCCCAACCCATTTATGTCCTACAGCTAGGCACGGGTCTCCTCTTCTCTAATGAGAGAGCTGAGAGGGTTTAGACCTTAATCAAAGTCTAATGCAGGATGATGGATCGGAAATGTCCTCAGAATTTCTTCTAGGACGTGTGGGTTTCGTTCACCGTCAGCAGAAGGTAATTCATGTGATTGGCACATATAAATTCCACAAGGTTTCAGGTTTCTTTTTTCTTTTGAGATATATGTAACCCTATAAACGTTACATATATACACATTAACATTAGTCAAATATAAAAAAAAATAATTAGATAAATTAAATAGGTTCATTGTCTGCATTCGCACTACCAATGTCAAATATAATAATAATACGTCGGCTATGACGATCTACAAAATATTAAAAATGTTTTAACACCTTGACAAAAGAACTCGATTATTATTAATAGCAAAAACTCAAAAAGAAAATTATGAGTCATCATAAAATTATAACTAAGAGGAAAACAAAACCCAGTTTTTTCTTTTAATATGCAATATTTTTTTGGTACCTACTTACTAAATATCAAGAACCAAGCGGTTCGGTACCTCTTTTCTTTGCCGCACCATCAAAATCTGGAATTCTTCACCAGCTCACGCGTTTCCTTCCTCATACAGTCCCGGGGTCTTTAAGCGGGGCGTGAAAAAGCATTTGATGAGGCCGTCAAGTTGAGGGCCACCATTGTGACACTATCGGTGTTTGCAATGGTGACTGCTATTCCAGAGACTTTGCCTTCAGCTTACCATCAGGCGAGGTGAAGTCATGTTGACGTGACCGACATAAAAAAAAAGATGATTAAGGTGTTATTTAAGAAAATATGTAGGTATCTTTTGAAAGCCTACCTATCCATTAAGAGCATCGTATGTGGTTCCATATCGTATAAGTAAGTCGTGTCGGATTGGTTCGGGGGAATTAATTGTTACGAATCTTTGTATATAAAACTTTTATATACCTATCATTACGAATTGTGGGTACATGTCGCCCTCTGTGGGACACAGTTGAGTTCATGTTTCCCTTTGGTTATTGTTGTAACATGTGGCGGGTCGGATGTTATCCTGTACACCTAGTTACCGGTTTATTTTCCTGTTTAGCGTGTCCTTAATCTCAATGGGCTGTTTAGAAGGACGTACACAATCATTGCATGAAGCACCTTTCATGATATTTTTGTAGATTTAACACGTTTTTATTAATTTGGTATCAGTTTGTTTGTAACGGCATTTTTAAACTTGATTTTGAAGTTCTACCAACTGCATCGGATTGATTTCAAAATTTTGCGCAGTCTTTCTCTCTCTTGAATATGTTTTTTGGGTATGCATAAACTTTGAATAAAAAAAAAACTTTTATACGACAAAAAATAAATAAAAATAAATAAAAATAACTTACAGACTGTACCTATCTTACAGTACAGTATTTGTTAGAAGAAAAAGTTTGAGCTGGCTTCTTTGATGATGACTTGTAAAAAGAATATTTTTGTGGTCTATGAGCTGATTCGATACACGATACACACATGGATACACAATTACACACATGATTACACAAGGATTACACATTGTTATCTCCAAACTCCAATTAATATTTTTGTTTGTGGTTTTATTTTTATTTTCTTTTTAACTTGGTTCTTAATTCAATGAATATTCTTATTTTCTCATAACACAATAATTAGAAAATAGTGTAAAAATAATGATTGTAATATATTCTACTAAAAAAAAACAACTGAACATCACGCAGAAAATAAAAGCAAATAGGTTTAGGTTCGTAGCAAAGAGGTTTGATTTTGTTTCAGTTAATTTTGTTCCAAGTGTTTGCTTGTTATAATAAACAAAACAACAAATCATTCAAATAATAGAACGAAAAACGGACAAACGAAATAGCCATTATAATATTTACATTCCGCCGTTCTCTAGTAGTAGGTAGTACCTACTTGTTTCAGACATAATATTTTTTTCGGATGTGACTGTACAGTACTAGGACTATACAGTCTTACCACATGAGTAAAGATATTCATGTGGTCTTACTATGAAAGCCTGCTGTTGAACTAAAAAGTACGCTACTGAAAATCTAGATGGCAGCACCAGTACCATACCAATAATATTTAAGCTTACAGTTAAATTTGACTTTAGCAAGGCTCTAGTGCAGTTTTATCCATAAAAATATTGGAAAGGGTAAGTTTCTTTTCTCAATTTAAGTCTTGCTCTCCTCGATTATGGTTGCATTTTAACCAACAGTACTTACACTAAGTAGGTATTACTTGATATAGCCGTTATAATGCAACATTTCAGTACAGATTCAAGTTGAGTTTCTGATAATTCTAATTCTACATAGCGCTATCGAAACCTAAAGTATAGGCATATCATAACTAGCTTCTGTTATACCTAGACCAATGCAAATATTCATATGCACGCGGGTTCGATTCCCGCTCAGTGCAAATATTTTGTACTGAGCGGGAATCGAACCCGGGACTCGTGACTCAGTGTTCCAACGCTCTACCGCTACACCACAATCGTTTGATTGAGGTCGAAGTATGCAATTCCATATTGTTAGCAAAAAGATTACTGTTTTATTAAGCCGCTTTATTGGCGGTTTTGAAATGAGTCCGATGCCTTATTAAAGACATAAATCCACAGAGGATCACAAAATTGCAATTAAGAGTATTTAAAAACGATTACGTAAATTAAAATGGAAAGTCCTCTACCGATTAATTCAGAGCTTTGAGCAGAGGGAAATTAATTACAATTCGATACAACGGGACGGACCCGCGATTGTTTAATATAGCTACTCGTATCGTAGCGAACTCTAAAATAGAATAGTATCTACTCCGAAGTATAGGATCAAAATGCTTCGCTTCTTCTTTGCTTCTCTCGACCAATGATAAAACAAGTAACAAACGTAATGTGTTACTAAGACATACGTATTGTGATAAAAATTATGTGTTGTATTTTGTACAATTTGCAAAGTGTAGTCCTTAAATAATTAAGTGTTCCTGTATGTAAATTTTGTATGAGCTACAATGCTTGCAGAATATAGGTATGTGTTTATTACGTTGTGCTGCCTAGGTTAATTTACTAGTATTGTGCATAAATTTTATTGTTATGATATAATAAAGATATTTAAAACTGAAAACTGAACTGAACTCTCGACCAATGAAATTGGTTCAGGTGACGTTATGGTCACGTGACAACCTTTTTCTGTAAATTGTTTTGATCGAGAGAAAAGAATAAACTTATCTACGGACGCCATGCTGAGAGGGCAGGTCTTGGTCAGACTTAAAATCTTTGATCTCAATTGGTTGAGTAGAACCGGAGATATACGAGTAGTATCGACGGTATCTGAATGTCTAACTGAGCAGTCCGACTTTGGTAGTATCTCCACCCTACAGATGACCGTGGTCATAATAACCATCGCGTTGTGTTCCCGCCGCCGGTAGGTAGGGTAACCAGAGCTCACCCCCCCCCCCCCCATCTCTCAATTTTCGCCTCCAACCCTGCCCAAAGTTCTCAACCACTCTCCCCCTCGAAGGTCGGCAGCGCAAGTGTGAAATCTCTAATGTTGCACACGTCAATAGGCCACGGTGGCCGCTTCCCATCAGGTGGTTCGTGCGCTTGTCTGCCACATAAGTAGTGTAAAAAAATAGTAAAAACGCGAAAACCGACATTTACGCGGGCGGAGCTACGGGCATAAGCTAGTGTAATGATTATGTTTGCAAAAACTCCATAACAAAGTGAGTTTCCTGACGTGGATATTTTTTATGAGAAAAAAGTAAGGCACAATATTATTTGCAATTTGGACGGTTACAATTGTCATGCGGACACAAGTTTCGTACTGACTCAGCAAATAAATCACAAGTTTGGCGCATAAGTGCGGCGACGAAGTTTCACCCAAGAGCCAATATTAGTTGGTTGGTCCCAACTCCGCAGTTTATCTACCGGGCCTTTATTTGTTCAGACATCTACAGAAGCACCGAACATTTCAAACCTATCACAACTTGAAATGACTATCAATAATTCTATAGAATTTTATTTTTCTCTGCATTGCATTACTCAGTATAAGGATTTTTAATTTACATAATTTAAATTTACATCGCTTTTTTATAAAATGAAATAATATAAATAAAAAAAACCTGACTGCTGTTGAAAAGCCTGAAACAAATTTGATAGCAGGCGGTACCCATTCGGAAATCATAAACTGAAAGAAAATTAGTGGGTACCGCCTGCTATCAAACTTGTTTCAGACTTTTCAACAGTTTTTATTTTTATTTTTTAATCATTTATTTTATTTTATCCTTTGTAGTACGACACATAAGCCATTATATTTCTGAAATCTCCTTTGAATTTCCTTCATTTTGATACAACCCTCGATAAGTTTGAGTAAAAATATATTTTTTACTCAACTAGACGAGGTTTCCCAAGAGGCATTTCTCTCGCAGCCCAGCTGACCCAGGACCATCTACGGTTTTAAGATGGCTCCCTCGAATGTGGAATTTTTGTAAGCATTATGTCAAAAGTGAACAAGACCCATAAGTAGTCTGATAGACAAAGATTTTTGGAAAATGTATTTGTAAATAGGACTGTTTGTCTTATTCGGTACACAATGAGTTATGAATCCATTGGGTTCTTACTTTCAGACAACTTTAAGAACCACACATGCTACAACATGTTCAAGTTTCAGCGGTTCACATTAATTAAAACGGAAGTTATATACTTTCCAAATTTCGTACAAAAGTTGTGGTTATTCGCAATTTACCGTAGCGTTAATGAAGCGATTGAGGGCCACTTACACATTTTGTAATATTAGTAAGAGATAATAGTATCATCTAAAGTGTAGATAATATCAATATAATTATTTATTGAAAGAAATTAACCACGTCAATAATTGCTGTCTGGTTTCTGCTGGAATTGTGAGGACTCGAATTCATACTTAAATGTTAACTAACATAGGTTAAGTATTTTTATAACTAACAAAATGAGTCGTTGTTACTTAATTAAATAAATAAATTATTATTAATATTATTATTATTAAGTGGTTGAACGATGCGTTCAATGTACAGAGCTAACCAGTCTAACTACTTAATTTCTTCGTCCAGTTTAATAAGCTGGCTTGGAAATTTTGTAGAATGTTTGGCGAACGTGCTTTTTGTGTAATTAAGTTGGATTCGTATGATTTGGTTTCTATTTAAAAGGAGAACATCTTTGGGGAACTTTTATAATATTTATCTTGGCTTACTGCAAGTCATGCTTAACATTTTTTGGTGATGTTTAGGTTCAACGAAGACTATTGTCAGGTAAAAGACGCAGTCATGAAACCGACTGTTGTATAACAGTAGTAGGATACAATGTGCGACATCGCATACTTGTATTTCGTTTTGTTGTTTTTTTTCTTTTGTACTTTATAGGCGTTATTATACTTATGCGGGCTTGCATGAAAGGTTTAATGATAGTAGAGGAACCACGTGAAGTCCTATGTTTAAGTTACATTTCGTGTAAGTAGGTAAAGATGAGTTCTTTTATAATGTGGCTCTTGAAAACCTGTAAATAATCTTTTTTTCTTTATTGGTGACATGACAAATGTTTTCGTAAAGAAACCTTTGAGTGCGAAGAAAAAAAAGTAGTCCACGGGCGGTACCTAGAAAAAAGTACTGAGAAAACCCTACCCAGATTGTATTGCTATTCAAAGTCAAAGTCAAAGTCAAAAATAATTTTTATTCTGTATAGACCATTTTAAGCGGCACTTACAAAACGTCAAATTATAAATATTTAAAACTAGAAGTAAATGGACCACCGGTTCGAAACGCGGCCCAGACCTGAGAAGACTCCGGCAAGAAACTCAGCGGGCTGTTTTTTTTTGGTCTATTTACAACAATTGCCTTAGTCTAGATAAGTACAATGTTATTTCGAGTAACATAGTTGAGTGAACAGTTCATTTCCAAGCTTCTTTATCATCTAAATAATCTTGAATTTTATAATAAGCTTTTTGGGAGAGTTTTCTTTTAACAACATTTTTAAATTTACTTACATGTAAATCTCTAATTTCGCTTGGGAGTTTGTTGAAAAAGCGTATACAGTTACCCCGAAAAGAATTACTGATTTTTTGGAGCCTACTATCACAGGCTACAAGATTGTTTTTGTGCCTGGTATTTATATTGTGCCTATCACAAAGTCTTGGAAATTGTGAAATATTTTTCCGCACATACATGAGATTTTCAAATACATATTGTGAGACTACAGTAAAAATGTCTATTTCTTTGAATTTATTTATATATTTATTATATTGAAATGATTAGTTATATTAGTGAAAAGGGTCTTAAAATTTTATTATTCTCAATAATTCAAGAGTAGCTGGCTGACTTTTGACATTTTCGTATAAAGGAGTACTTTAATTTGAAGAAAAGGGGAAGAAATTATACACTGACGGCCTATGAATTTATGAGCTCTGCTGAGTCGCCCATTATGTTTAAAAAATAAAGGGCATTTTGGAAGTGCCTTTTTATTTTGCAACACAATTGGCTTATTTAGACATAAATCTCTAATACTCTGTATTACCTTCTTCAAATCGATTGCAGTCATTTGAGAATATCGTGGTTAGGAAAGATCATACAATTTCTCTGCACAGAAACTATCTCCACACCCCCAAACCCCCCTCCCTTCCCAGATAATAATTTTCACTCCTTAACACGGGTTTCCTCTCGCACAAGTTCATAATAAACAAATTTGTCACAATAGCGTTCGTTTAAAACAATACATTTATCTGTTAATCTGAACTAATTAACTTGTTTAGTAATTGTGTTACAACAACGATAGGAAACACTTCCCAAACAATAATTATAAAATGAGCTTGTTTCTGAAATTACAAGCGCGGAGTTCTCTAATTTGTTTCGTAACGTGATTCGCTGGTAAAACAATATTGTTTATATAAATGCTCTTAATCGTGGCTCGGGGGATAATCTCACAACTGCTTTGGTCCGTTTACTAACTTCGCAATGATTTCCTCGCTGGACCCTTAAATTTTATAGTAATCGGCATCATATTATTTAATGGAACTTAATCTGTTTCGAAGTTCTTTGAAAGTTATAAGTTTCTTTTATTGAGCATTTAAAAGATTTCAATACCAAATAATCTTATTCTTATGGTGAAACCACACTTCCCTATTCGCTATCCGCCTTTATTCATGTGTATAAATCGAAGTAGGGATGATTTATTCGTGCATATTTGCTTTATTCCCACGAATATTCGCCTTAGTCACTCTTCCATAACGAATTGTGGAGGGTTTAGTTATCTATAGGAATTTCCTCGAATACAATATAGGCGAATAGCGAAAAGCGAATAGCAAAGTGTGGTTCTACCATTAGGAAAACTTCACAACGATTCAAGCTAAACATAGCTTTATAGTATGGGTTTCAGAACACGTATAAGCTTACACATTTTATTTTTGCAAATAAATACATTCCATTATGAATATTCATAGAAGCATCCAGACCAATTACATTTACATATTCATGCATAGCATCATCGCAACGAGCAGACATTTAATGGCAGTCACTTCAACTTTAGCTTGGGTTATTGCAGTACGAAACATTATCATGTTGGATTCCATCTTCTTTATTTGAACAGGTGCATTACATCATTATCCTCATCTTGCGAGCCTTTGCCCATAGGATCGATTTTTCAATCTAACTACTTCGATATGCCGTGAAGCGACTGTCATAATATCTAACCTCCACAACTCATTGATGACATCGAAGTTCTGTAGTTAGACCAGCTATCGGACTTTTTAGGGCTCGAACTATTCGTAACGACTGCCTGTAGATGTTTCTATGGCAACTGGGACCGACAGCTTAACATGCTTTCCGAGGCACGAATACACCTAGACCAAATTTTTTTAAACATTAAGCGGGACGTGAAACAGTATTTTGATGAGGCCGTCAAGCTGAGGGCCGTCACTGTAGCATTACCGGTGTATGTAGTGGTGACTCCAGTCCTGAGACTTTACCTTTAGCTTACCATCAGGCGAGGTGAAGTCATTTTGACGTGTCCCATATTTAAAAAAAATATTTAAAGAAACCCGACTGCCTAAAAAATTAAAAAAAACAAGCACTTAGATGTCCTGTGGTCTAGAAACATAATATACAACTTAACAGTCGGGATCCATTGAAAAATTAATATGTGATACGTCAAAATTTATTTTTATTTTTTCCCCTTAAAACTATAGCGTATTACAGCGGCCATGTTAGTTTTTTTTCGCGTCATTCATCTAAGAACACTTGGGTTACCGACACGAATCTAACGATATGTTAATTAAAGAAATTCATCCAGTGGTGTGGAAGATATGAGGTAATAAAGAATCTTAAAAACATACATACAAGATACGCGCGAAAAACATAACCCTTCTTGGTAGTCTCCTATCCAAGTAGGCATTTTCATCCATTCAAATATTTGCAATGAGCGGGAATCAAAAACGCCACTCTACTGCCACGCCACATAGGTCGTCGAGCAGGTTCATTATGTAAAGGCATGTTTATTCTAAACTAGTTAGTATAAATATTGTGTTAAAGTTGTATCCTCGCTAACATTGTCGAGCCGACACCTTCATGTAAACATCGCCGAAGTTCCGCGGGTCTCTCATGGAGTTGCGCGCTGAGTACACAAGTTTGCGGACTCGTTACGACTTACGAGGTTATGCATGATTGTGTGCTTGATGAAGGCGACATTATTAAATTGTTGACATTGTTGTAAACTAGTTTTGCACCCCATTTGTCAGTCAACTGGGGAACATTTTACTTAAAGCACCACACAATACTTTCGAAAATTAAGATTTCGTAACTTGTAATGTTACGAAATCTTGATTTTCTTTGAAAGAAAGAAAATAAAGAAAGAAAACTAACTTTATTCATGAACACAAAACGTACACAGGTTATAAGCAATTCAAAAGATTTTTTATTTTTTTATTTACCACCAACAGACGCAAAAGCCCACGATCCACGACCCACCAACCAATAGACTATTGGTAGCTTAGCTGTTAAAGAGATAGTCTTACGATCCAGAGGTCCTGAGTTTGATACCTGGCTATCACAATACCCGCATAAACGTAGGTACCTACTACTAACACAGGCAATTTAAGCTAGAATTCAGGCTTCAACGCTTAAAAAGTCTTTTGAATGTTTTAAGGTCATCTTAAAATTCATCAAACGAACTCTGTGATCGCTGATACACATTTATTTTTGTATTCCAAATCTATTAATTTTGTGATTAGTTGTCGGATCACGGCACGCCTCAGCTATACAAATATAATTAGTTTGTGTTCCCAAATTGTTTCCCTTCTCAACACGATCTTTCATATTTCAAAATCTCGGTATCATTTATCTTTACACCTTAAATAAATGTCAGCATTTTGCAGAATGAGTATAAAACAAATTTGTACGTTTTAGCTGCGTCACTGTGAGTTATTAGCAAGGGTATGCCACTAATTATTATAAAGACTCATAACACTGCTCAGTGTTTTTACACCCGAGGGGATGACTAGTGGGCAACAACCCTTTTTCATCGCTCTGTGATATGAGAGAAACGTCCTATTATAATAATAGTTTTTTCATGGTTCGGTTGTTAACCTTAAAATGTCATACGTTTTTATTGGAGGTCCAACGAGTTCTAAAAAAGAGGTCGTACGGGCACCTTTTTATTTTGGAGGTCGTACGGGTACCAAAAAAGAGGTCGTAAGGGCACTTTTGAAAAAGGGTCCAAACTTTGAGGTCCTACGGGTACGTCGCCGAAATAATCACACCACTTCGAAGTTATAGTTTGACAATATAGGATTTTGGATTGTCGTGGTCATTTAAATCACTGGTATTTATACTCGTAATAGTTAAAGGGATATCTTTTGGAAGAGAGAACAAATTACTGGATTGAGTTTTATGGTATGACATTGACGTAGGTATGTTTTACGTATTATAAGGGCTAGTGAAACACTCATATCTTCAGCCATTATTCTCAAGTGTATGTCTGGGGCTTGGGGTACATTGAATGTAGTGTGTACGCAGCTAGGATTAAACATAAACTATGCAAGTGTTGAGAGGAGGTAAGAGCGTTATGAGTAACATGACCATCTATTTTGTTCAAAACGGGACAGCCTCTATTTTTTTACTGAAAAAAAAAAACGTAACTACTTCTAACCCGATTACAGTGCCGTCTATATCACTGGCCGATGTCCAAGTGTGAGTGACAAATTGACAGATTATAGACGCTTGAAAATAAATGTCAGGGGTGATCTGTAATATTCGTAGCCTTGCTGTTACCTTGTTTTTAACAAGAAGCTACTTGACACATGGTGCGATGTGGACTTCATAGCCATCTGTTTTTCCACCTCCATTTCTGTAAGGTTATTAAAGTGTGATCCAACCTTACTCGTGGCTACTTTATTCTGTTAAAGTGGGACATAGTCACGTATTTTGGGAACAGCGTTAGAGATAGCACAAATGCACTGTCTCGCTCTATTGAATGACATTTTTAAGCAATTGCATGCTAACTATTCCCAATGATTTTCTGATCGGAAAAAATGATCATCCAGGACGGGACTTGATCTCGCGACCAGTCCCTTACAGTGGGAATGCCTGGACCCACTCTAGATGCTCGAAAATTTCCGATATATTCTACGGCTAGGGTGTCTCGCTCTAGTTGGAAATCATGGTCACGTGAGTTATGAGCCAAATTGTGTAATTTGTAGGTATTGTTGACAATGTCAAGTTATAAATTACATGCACATCGGCAACTGTCAAGTGTCGACAGTTCACGAGGCACATTTATTATACGTAACGTGTAGTTCAAGGCGAGTGTTCGTTTAATTATTCGCAGGTGTCTCGTGTGTCACAACACTATGTGATTAAGATTATCTTCGTAATGAAACATAACATATTGACGTTAGAGTTTTGAATATTTTGAATATTACTAGTGAGTATAAGAACATGGAAGGGTTATATATGGCTTTTGTAGATAGTAATCAAACGCCCTGTATCGTACAACTTATGTCTTATCACGGTGTCCTTAGAGGGTCATTAATTTGGACTAGCAAATAATCTGTTGACCTAATGGGATAATTTGACTATAGTCAACAAATCCTGGATCTGATTCTGTGGCTTGATAAGCTATCACTGGGCTTCAAATGATAAACAAGGTTTGTAAAATATGCCCAGGAGATAGCCAAATATGCCCAGATATCAATCAATTTTGCAGTTTGTAGTTTGCAGTCCACTGCTGGAGGCCTCTCCAATGGATATAGCGCCTGATCCTCCGCCTTGCGCATCCAGGCTATCCCAGATACCTACCCTTTTAAGGTCGCCCGTCCATCGTGCTGGGTTATAAGATGTCAGTCGTCCCCACAAAAGTCAAAATAAGCCATAATTATCACGAGAACTAGTAGAAAATAGTTACCTCTATTCCCGTTCACGTTCCGTGAATATCTATTCCAGAGATATTAAGCCTACCTATATTATTTCATGCTATATTCTACCCCTATACCAAACATCAGCCAGATTCGTTCAGCTGTTAGTGTGGCTAAGTAACAAACATCCAAACATTTAAACAACCTGTCATCCTCAAAATATTAGTAAGATTCGCGCGGATTCGCGTGAACTTACCGACAATATCCCACATAAATAAAAATGGAGATTGATTCAGAAGCTACTTCTGTACAAACCACCTCACAGTTACAGGTTGTAAATACGAAACTCAATTACGGTACGGAACAACTAGGCTCGTGTACAATATCGAGATTTATTTCAACTTCCATCGCCCGCCAGCGTGCCCGCAGTCGCGGGGGAATGCCGTCATGTTTGTTTTATATAATTCAATCTTAACTTTTAAGGAAAAGTTGTAGACACGAGCAGGAGCTTTGGAAAGCTCTTTTTATATTCAATCTGTTTTCTTTGCGAGTTATGAAATAAAACGATATCATTTTTATTAAATGTAAGTACTCTTTTTGCTTACAATGTGTGTTTTGTAATAGCTGATACCTGCGGCGTAGACATTATCGTCATATCGCCGATACTAGTTAACTGATTGCAATAAAAAATACTGAAAAAACACAGTATAAAATTGTTATATTGTAGTAATAGTGTAGAGTAGTGCATAGGTAGAGTAGATTCTAGAACCCTCTAATTTATCTTCTCTTCTGAACTTTCATTATTTTTTGTTTTGAGGTATTTTGCCATCAATCCCATAACCCTGAAAGTAAAAACAGCGTTGGTTGTTGCTTGGACCTGTACAATGAGATGTCTCAAAGTAAAATCTCTGTCAAAAATCACTTACAAACTACGCATTGCATCTGATCCCATATTAAATTAAAATCCTTTGTAATTCGCCCATTATTAGACTTACCAGGCGAGCTTCCTTCGACAGCGAAATTAAACATTAATTAAAGAGGTTTGTACTACAGCACTCGGGGCTCGGCATCGTGAACAATATGAGTACCAGGAAATCCATTATTAAAACAAATTTACTTGCTCTCGTCAAAGACCCCGGGCACGCCAGACCTGCGCCATAGCGCACCAAATAGAAAATTAAGAGAAAGTGCCAGCAGCCAACGTAAAATTGAAAATTCGTAAAATAAAGCTGGACTACTTATTTTTTATCGTTAACGTATTATGCATTTCGTTTTGTATTTCAGGGCACGAGCGGAATGCGTTATTGGGTACTTTACATCCTAGCAACTAGCACACGATAAAAAAAAATCAAAAACTCGACTGCCTAAAAACTAAAAAGAAAAAAGCTAGCACTTAGATTGAAGTCCGTTGGTCTAGAAACATAGCAACTGAACAGTCGGGATCCATTATTCGACAGCCAATCTAATTTCAATGAATAATTTATTTTCTAGAAATTTTAATACTCTGTTCATTTATATATACTGTCACTCACACAATCACGACGAATCAAATGATACCTCGCATGTCAAAATCCGTCAAGCCGATTAGGCTGTAGGCCGTGACAAAGAAATGGACACACACATACATAGTCTCGAAAAACATTACCCTCCTTTTTTCGGCAGTCGGGTAAAAAGAAAAAGAGGTACTAGGCACTGGTAATCTTGAATATTTTTTCCCAAAAAGATGCTATGATATAAATAAGAGCTTATAGTCTGGCGCAGGTTTTCCTATTGCGTTTGGGGGTCAAACTACATTGACCCCCAACCGCTCGCGGAAAGCCTGAGCCAGAACCTCGTTCTTTAACTTGTAGGTGCACCAGCTAGCTGATGAGGCTGGCTTGACGATCTAGGTGGTCTCTCATACACTACCATACCACACCCATTTAGCTCCTATGTTTGTCAGTCTCACGGATTTGTAATAGGAAGCGAGTTTATTGACCGATGATTCATGCGAGATGTGCCTGCGCCGCCGCGCGGAACTTTTACGATTTAGATTCACAATAACAAAACGATCAAGGATAATCACCCCGCTCAGAAATGGTAAAATAATTATGCTCTCTGTTGTAACTTCTATACTAATATAAAATTGTAAAGTAGCTGTGTTTGTACATTGGAGTATTATAAAAATCTAAAAAAAAATCTGAACATGAAAATATTTTTATTGACTTCTTGTCTGTTTGTGCGAGATGGATGCAAAAACTACAGAACTTATGTCGATACCTTGCCCCCGTAGACAAGTGACACAGCGTAAATCACTAAGGAATGGAATAGAATAGGTCAACAATCACATCAAAGCTCGTCGCCGGACTCGCCGGCGTACGATGCGCGCGCCGCGGCAGGATCTCGAGCTTGGATGTGATTGGTTGATCTATTCTATTCCATTCCTTAGTGATTTACGCTTGTGCCACTTGTCTACAGGCCTTGGTCAGACTTAGAATCTTACGCATGTTTGATCACAATCGGTTGAGTAGAACCGGAGATATAGGCGAAAAACGCGGAAACTGACATCGGGTGGAGCCGAAGACATAGACTAGTGTTATATAATTTGACAGAGTTCAGTGAACTGTGCTATAAATTGCTGAGCAAACTTTTCTTTGTAGTACCTTCGTATGGGCGCCAGTAATATAACCACAGAACAAAGAAAAATCCTTAGGACTAGAAATCGTATGGGGGCGTGTTTGTGTCGCCAAAAACCTTAGTGTAATTGCATTTACCTCACACATATACACTTGTGTATGTGCACAACGCAGGCTAAAATAATCAAAAAACAAGTTTATGCGATTGATTTTAAGGTTTATTTTCCTATAAGTTTTCACGAAATATTTACTTCAATATTCTAGAAGTTTCTATACCTGTCCAATTCAGGATGCCAAATGATAATTTTGACAGTTCACGTCTATGAAGTATCGTATTTTTATATACAAAATAATACCTCTAAAATTATCGTAGCACATTGACAAGTACCGCCCACTTTTCATAGTGAAGCGTCTTGCAAGAATTCAGCACAATTGACTATGACACACAGGAATCGAATGAATCGAACTTAAATTAATTTATTGAAATTTTTAAGTACTTATCTACTACAATTTTTTGTAATATAGCTAATAATAATATAATAAAATAATAAAAGTGGCTAAGTATAATGCAAGACATAATTACGGTAGGTACCATAAAACTTCTCTTTTATCATTCTGAAATAAGTTACCTAAAATAATAAAAAAATAAATGCTTTTGTGTTTTTATAACTATCGATTCCATATTCTACGGGAACGATAATCGAAAATCGATTAGATTCATTTTCGATTATACTATATGGGGTACACTACTTAGAGCTGTCAAAATTATCATTTTAGGTAAGTTTGTGAAAAATGTACGACAGAATGTGGTGTCCGTATTTTGAGTTAAGTTAATTTCATCCTTACCAATGTTATATTTAAGGACTGATTTGCAATACAATACAATTTTAGACATCTATTGGTGAAAAGCAAAACTATAATGTACATTGATTTTGCTATTGACCGCTAGATGGGGTATTATTGGGATAAATAAATGTGTGCTCTATTCCAACGTGGCTTAAACATAATTTTGTTGTATATTACTTTAAAATGGGGGCAGATTTGATGGTACTCTGTAAGCATCATTGAAGTTTATACCTTGTTAAAACGTACTTTAAATTCATTTTCAGTAAAATAAGGTGGTAGTTCTGCTCTTCTTATATTTTAAGGTAAAATGTATGCAACCAATAAGACGTCCTATAAGTCTGTGTGAGTGTATTTTTTGGCGACAGCTATTCCTTTGTATTTTTACTTAATTACTACTTCTATGGTTTTTTAATGTTCTGTGAATATAACCTATAACAATATTTGTCAATCATAATAAGAAATCGTACAAGGCGATAGAAAGAGTTGCGGTATCGGTAGCGCAAAGGAAAACGTAGGGCTTTTTTGAAGGACTCGTAGCAAAATGGAGAGCTATTTTATTTGTAAGTAAATTTTACCATTTGAAAAAGAAATATTTTTTTCAGGTACCTACAGCTTTAGTTAGGCCCTTTTTTTAGTTATTACCTACTATAAGAGTATTTAATGAACCTCTGTGGTGTAGCGGTAGTGGGTTTGCTACTTTTTTTTTACTTTTTTGGGTCTATAGAGCGATGTGTAGAATGTCGTAGAGTAGTTTCCATCAATACCCTTAATGATTTTTTAAATGTTTTTTTTTATCGGAAAAAGTGATCATCCAGGACGGGACTTGAACCCGCGACCAGTCCCTTACAGGGGGAATGCTCTGACCAACTGAGCTACCTGGACCCGTCCTAGATGTTCGAATCTCTCCGATACCCGATCTCTCCTAACGGCTTAGGGCATCGGTGAAGCATACCTACTAATTGCCTTAAAATCTCATCAAACATCCCTAAGAGCACATTTCACCAGATAAACACCACATAGAAAAAAAAATTCCGAAAAGATTAATGTCTGTATATAAATATCTCATTGATTTAAAGTTGATAATCCAGTTTATTTTAAATTGATCGCGTTCATCGGTGATATTCGCAAGGTATGCTAGACAATTTGCGATAATGGACAACAAAAAGAAGTCTGTATAGTCATTATGGATATAGCGAGGCCCAAGGAGTAAAAGACTTCCGATAAGGATTCAATTAAGGTCCCTAGAGTCCCGCCCTTGAGCAAGAACAGCTGCAATAACGGAAATGGAACTTTAATGAGGGGGAAATGACTACCAGTTACTGACATATTGAGACAAAGGAATGAAGTTGCGCAGACGTTTATAGCGTTTGTATGGCAATCATCAATGTATATGTTGCAGTCAAAACTCTTAACCAGTCAAAAGTACTTTTAACTAGTAAAATCAGTCTAAAGTACTTTTAACCGTAAGCAAAACTCAAAACTCTTAACCATCAAGAGCCTTAGCGGTTTTTTTTTCAAACCACCAAACACATCCAGACTATTGCAAAAAGACATATTCATGGATGTAATATTTGTACTGAGCGGGAATCGAACCCGCGCTTCCTGTCGTAGCAGTTGACTACACTATCGCTACGCCACAGAGGCCGTCAGAATAATTTGTTATATTAATTTATCAAATTCAATTAGTTAACCTATATTTATGTTTATTCCCATAGACATTTTATTGCCAATTAAGTTGTTGATCCTCTAAATTAACTTTTAATAGACATTCACGAAGGTAAGCGCTCGTCAATTAAGCGGCGGGCTTCGGGAAAAATATTTTATTCAACGTGCTTCGGGTCTGTTTTTTTGAGCTTCCTAGAGGTAGGTACCTATTTTAATTTATTCATACAATGATAAAAGCGTTGGTAGCTGAATGGACAAGGACGCGGTCTCTACTCAGAGGTGTATCGAGTTCAAATCCGGCCAGACAGTACCAATGTGAATTTTACTTTGTGGAATTTATATGTGCTAATCACATGATTTACCATCTGCTGACACTTGTTTCTGTGGCTGACAGTGAAGGAAAAACATCATGAGCAAACCCATCATGTCCTAGAAGAAATTCTAAGGGCATGTCCGATCCTCCAACCCGCATTAGGCCAGCGTGTGTGGATTAAGGTCTGAAACCTCTCAGCTCTCTCGCTAAAGAAGAGGAGACCCGTGCCCAGCAGTGATTTAAAAAATATGAAAATATCTATTTTTGAAGTATTTATAAAGTTCAATGAAATCCTGAAACTGCAAGACGGCGCTTCATGCCGTGAAGTATATCGGAAAATCTAATTATAATAGTTTATAATATACACATTTATATAAAGCTTGAAATAGACGGCATAATGAGTTCATACTTCACGATCATTAACCAAAAGAATTAAGTGAGTTTAATAGTAAGTTTCTTGTGAATATTAAAGTTAAGATAATGAGTTATTCAATTGTAAAATGTAAATAGATCGTAGAAAAAATAACAAAGGTAACAGATAGTATATGACGCACGCGAGCATACTAAAATAAATAGTTATTGAGAACTAATAAACAACGAATGTTACAATAAAGCGACAACATCATCTAAGTATACAAGAAAATAAGGTCGTACATAAATAGAGATGTAACAACAAGACCATTTCCGACACGAGACACTTGATATATGGTGGCTAAATGGCACAAAACAATAACAGCGACACGAAACGAGAGCCCTCTGCCATTGCTCGCCTTTGTAGCGAAAACCTAGCCGCCTACTTAATTGTACACTCCATTAGGACGACCACCTCTGGGGGCTTTTACACGCGATGAGTTAATAATAAGAGTTGTAATATATTATTTGCTATTTTAATATTCACAAGGACGGGACAAACTCCACTATATCTAATACGAGTTGTAGAATGTAAATACGGTTGTAAATACATACATAAGTTATTATACATAGAAAAATTCGCACTAATACAATAGATATATTTATGCATACAAATATTTGCACTGAGCGTGAACGTAACCAACGACCTCCGGTTGAGCAGTTGAGTTGAGAAGTAGCGGCAATTAACGTTGTAGGTACTATCTGGACTAGCTAAAAACCTCTCAATTCATATTACTGTATACTCCACTAAGAAAAACCACCGAACATCTGGCAAGGTCTTTCGCCATCTAGTCTTGTTATCACGTGTCGGTTACGTATCGTACGTCGTAAAGATGATCTTTTCTCAAACGCCAAGGGCAGATCGCATATTATAAATCCATTACCGACCCATTGAGTGAAAAATGTGTCCGCGACGATTGTGGACTTTTTGTCCGTCTGCCGGGAAACTGACTGTAGGGATAATCTGGAAGAAGTAATAGGCTATTTTTGTATGCAAGTATGTCTGTTCTTAATCCTATGGCCTAAAGGTGCTACAGGATTATAGCAAGCCATTTGCACCTATTTGCGTGTATTTTGAGCTGTTGGATTCAATTACATTATCGGTCGGGCAAATCGATTTGAAAATTATATACCTATGCGAAACTAAGCCTTCAATTTTACATAGAGACCTAGAATTATTTGACTAATACATGATCCTGTTATAGCAGTATGTTGATTCAAGCTCCTTACTTAATCCATTAATATGTCTGCTTTGTAAATTGATTAGACAAGCCGTCAGTATTATTGTTTGCCTCTATTTTATCAAACTGCTACAAATAGTATTGAGAACCAGGCATTTAGTTAAAATATAATGTAACTTCTTATTAAATAACTTCATTTAATTCAATATCATGACGATGTTTAGTTTGAGTACTAAGTCGGTTGGCCCCACGAGTTATAGGAACCACGGTGTCAATCACCCCGTTCACTTTTTGGTTTGCAAGTAAGGTCAAATTAGGTCGAAAGCAGACGGCGAGGCAGGGTGGTCAAAATGACCGCGACGCACTTCTATTTGTACGATTATAATGTTGCATTTGTCCGCGCAATAGCTCCTGCCACTTTTCACAGATACGAGGACTAAATGCGATCTATTGTTAGTAATAATAAGAGTGCGTCGCGGTCATTTTGCCGCCCCGCGCCTCCATCTGCTTATCGCCTTACTAAACACCCTACAGATACAGCACCGACTCGTAGTCACACTACATTATCACACCAGTATGACAAACAATAATTCATCATCTATTAAGGAGAAAAGACCCTTATTATAGCGATAACAAGTTGCCCAAATTTCCAGAAACATAATCTAAAATGTTTCATATTTATGGGGTGTGTAGTGTGGTGTACATGGGCGACTCGGAACGGGATAAATAAACATTACATTTATTTGATAAATATGTAACAATTTTGGGTTGAACGACCTCCACTTCGCCGAGAACCTTTTCTTTTTACTGATTAATGTATAACACTACTTATTTAGTATAGGATGGTTTTAGGACGGGATTTATCTTAAACATATACACTGAGAGACAAATGCCTCGAGTGTGTGGTTAGGAAATAAGTTTGCTAATAAATAAAATGTGAATACGATCTGCTCAGCGGATAAAGTGCCGCTCCATTTTTTTGTATACTACTGAGGTGGCAGACAAGCACGGGGACTAACTGATGGGAAGCGGTCACCGTGGCCCATGGACGTGTGCAATACTAAGGGCGTCACACAGGTCACACTCGCGTTGCTAAACCTGAAGTGGGGGTAGGCTAAGAAGAAATAGGGGAGAAGGGGATGGTGAAGGAGGGATGAAGTGAGGTCTGATAAAAAATCTTGGTTAGACTTAAAATCTGCGTTACACTTGATTGCAATTGGTTAACTAAAGCCAGAGATAATGCGGCGAAACTGTGGGTATCAGCCAGGTATCAATAAAATGGTTGACTACTTGTACCTACCAACGTACACAGTGATTTTGTTTACATTAGTGTAACGGACGTAACGTAAGCCTACGTATTAGCCAGCCATAGCCAAAGCCAAAGCCAAAGCCGCCATGTGACCTTCTTGATCCGCCAGCCAGCCAGTATGTCAGCCAGCCATATATGTTTATGCCATGGAAAGAGATGTGTCACATGGAGCCAATGCCAGCCATTAGCCAGCCATTTTTGATAGAATATGATTGCAAATATAAAGCGAATAGTCAGCGTTCTGTTACTTTTATTTACCGCCCGTTTTATTAGATAAAGTTGGTGGAGTTTTACTTCAGGAACATTAAGGTCACTTCACACTGGCATTACACGCCATTGAACCCGCTCAACTTTTCGAGCTGATTCACAAATATTATATTTATGACGCCAATATTTTCCTGTTTTTTCGATCGAAGCCGTTCTCGGACAGACAGGCGCCGCGCTCCTCCTTAAATAGTCGACACAAATAATAAGTTCCGATATTATTCCACGATCTGTCGGAGGAAACTGTCCAACTAATTAGACAGTAGTCCGTTGTCAGGTCAAAGCGAAATTTAATTTGTTTTCGTACTTTAAAACAAGAGACCGTTTTGTACTTTACACGAAACCGCCTATAAGATCCAAGCGTACTGGCTCAGGAAGACTACGGCATGGACTTTCCCTCCTCCAAGGTCGGCATTGCGAGTGTGACACTTTTAATGTCGCACACGTCCATAGGCCACGGTGACCGCTTCTCATCAGGTGGGCCATGTGCTTGTCTGTCACCTAAATGTGTAGGCAATTTAGCACTGCAGTTTTATTCTTCTATTCGGAGGTCTAGTGGCAGACATTGATATTGGGATGTTGTAGTAAAATTTCAGCATCAGTAGTTTCATAGTAGTTGAAGACCGCTAGATGGCGTTGAGTATATGTGATGTCAAAGGACACAGTTGGCTGTTACCTTTTCCGTGAAAATTTACTGCGAGTTATAAGAACACGAGTGTAACTTCAAAACCCATTTCACAATAGACTTCTGCCTACCCCTCAGGGAATGTAAAGCTGTGTATACTTTTATAGTCGTATTCCTTTTTACAAGGCACTCATGAACGACACATTTACATTTTATTGTTACGGTTTACAATTGAGCAGCGCCAAGGAGAAAAGAACACAGCATTGAGCACTCATACACCTTTTTTAATAGCTTATATATACTTTGTACATAATGTAATGTAAAATATGATGAATTCGAAGACTTCTATTAATAAGTCTTTGGTTGGATCACGCATGCAAAATGTGGATATACCTTTATTTCTTTCTTTTTCTCAACCAGAAATCCCCACACCATCTTGGGTATGCAAAATTCGGGTTCTGTGCATTTTAGTAAGTAACTATAAAGATAATTTACTAAAAACCGTAGCAATTGCCTCATGTAAGTAATACAGTAGCTGTACCATGAGTTTACACCACAAAATTACACTCTAGCGATAATCGAAATCTGTTATAATAGTGCTCGTGGTACAAAGTTTAATTCTCTCCGTGACCGCCGGGATGTTCGGTAAAGGACAAAGACAAATAAAATATCTTGATTTTCTTGAAGTATATTAATTTATTCCTTTACAATTTTTAATGTAATTAGAGCGCTAGTGATATTTGGGTTACTTTGAGGTAGTCCGTAGGAGGAATGAATTGAATTAACGATGATTTGCATAAAACTAGTTGAACCGTTTACAAATCACGTTACAAATCACGTATGATTTAGTGCAAAATATTAAAGGGTTTATATGAAACTAATAGTAGTTTTGTCGATTAAAAGTAGTTACTATTTAGGAATAAATTCAGTTAATAAAACTATTAAATATTTTAAGTATGGGCATATAGGCGCAAACACGGGGGCGCTGTACAAAAATTCCATACAAATTATTTACGGCGACGCTAACGAGAAACGACAGTGTCAACTCACGGTAGAGCCACAGAACTAAATACCAAGCGCTCACGAGACAGCGTATCGTAAAGCCCCTACTGCTCTCCAATTCCGATCTCGCGTTCATGTTTTATTCATTTTTATATTATTGTGTATTCATAATTCGTGCCATCCTCCACAGTCGCACCTCAACTCAGACTACAAACACAGCTGGTGCGGTGTTAACCTAACTATTATATTTTCTGCACAGTGTCGTCCAGCTGAAAAATGTTCTGTTGGTCTGTGTTGTATGGATTACTGGGATCAGTTCGTGACTGGAGTGCAGTGCAGTTGCAATAAAATAACAGCTTCATATTTCATGATTGGTTTGTGTACAACTGGAACCCTACTATGTTCGTATCCATTAGACAGATACTTGTAATAATTTCTATAAAAATAAAGTACCTATGCAATTTTAACTATACTTCGTCACTTAAACTTAATACATTGTAATAGCTTTTTACAACCAATTTACAACCAATAACAAGTGTTTTTTATCTTCAACCTAGCCATGTGTGAAAGTAACATGTAATAAAATAGTTAATTGTAGCTACTGTGAGCCCGACTAGTACTGACAAACACAAACTTGCAACAAAGAGACACAAATGGCGCCGACGCACTGACTTTGTAATGTTTATAACAAGATCTACCGCAGAAATTGTATTTAATTTCTTTGTACTCCTTTTGAACTGGGTTTTAAAACTAACTTGGTAACTCGACTACATTTTAGAGTAAATTAATAGCCATCTATTTAAATTCTTGAGTACTACGAAAACAATGTACGAATGTTGCAATCATTAAATATATTCTTTTATTTATTACAAAGAATTTAAATGCATGGAAATAGGACACGACAGTATCTCCTGTCCGAATGTGCAGTCCGACTGGGGTAGTATAATCCTCCGCTATACTCGTAATTACCATGGTAATGTGGTCCCGCCGGTAAGTAGGGTAGCCAGAGCTCACTGGAGGGATTCTTTTTTTTAGGTAGGTAGGTGGCAGAGAAGCACATGGCCCACCTGATGGGAAGCGGTCACCAAAGGTGTCACACACACACACACACACACACACACATTCTGCGCTGTTAGCGGGGAGACCGAAGTCTCCTACGATGTTAGCGGGGAGACCAAGGTCTCCTGCGTTCTCAGTATAGAAACTCATTCCCTCCCTTATCAAAATTGGAACATGTCAACATTAAGAACGGGACCTGAACCCGTTATATTGTGATGGAAACATGTCGATAATTATCAGATGTAAGCTAGTAGTGAGTTGCGCGTTTCGTTCGCTCTGTTGTACTCAATTATTCACGGAGCCTTCAACTGAATAAAGCTGTTACGTTAAAAGCACCGGTAATGCATCCGCAGTGACGCTAAACGGAACTGACGCGACGTTGTCAACACATCGATGTTTCATTACTCGTAAACCTAATGGTACTGTATACTCTATAAACACATTATTATTTTTATACATATATATGGGAACCTCTTCCAGAGATAGAAAGGTAACCTATGTTTTATTAGTCAGAATATAATTTCTACTCCTATATCAATTTTCAATCAGATCCGTTCAGCCGTTTTTGCATGATAGCCGGTAGCTGAATGGCTTAGGAGTCGGCTTTACGGTCGAGGGGACCCGGTTTCAAATCCTGGCTAATACACCACCGACTTGAACTCACTTTTAACACAAGCAGTTGGCTCGTTCTCAGAATATTATATCCTTTATTTGGAGATGAATTTTGATTGGGATTATTCTGTTTTACGGTAACAAAGTTGAATTCATAACCTTACGTGTGAATGTGTGATATGGAATAACGTGGAACGGGGGAACGAGAAAAGGAATCAAATAGGCTATATAACGGTATTTCATTAATTACACACTTTGCCAAAATTTCTCCAAATTTTTATAATTTTACTTTTACGGCTTTTACGTTTTATTTAACTTTTACGCTGATATAAGGATATACAATGGATAGGCTTTAAGATATTGAACGCAAAAAAATGTGACATTGTACATAATTGTTGTAAATCATAATAATAGCATCATAGTTCACGGATTGGACGTCCGATATTTTATTCAGTACACAAGTAACTAATCCCTGACAATCAAGATTGCTGTAATTGTTCCCTGTAACTCTGACAAGGGATGAAAGATTATAGGCGAACATGGTTATTCGCTACGAATCTGTAATTAATATTTCTATAAGTAGGCAATTTAGCAAAAAAAAACAAACATAGTTAATAAAATGTAAGTGATTTCACTTCTGCCTACCCTCCGCATCAGATTTAGTCCCGTTATATAGATAATACGTGTTCGTTTTATCGCTCGTATCTACGTAAATCCGGCAGTTAACTCGTAGACGTTGCTACGCCGTAGGCACACATGCTACAATCGTAACCAGTCAACGACCTTGACCTCGTAGCATTCCCAACGTTTAACGATCGATGGGATGCAGTGTAACTAAGAGTGCATATTGGATTTACTCGTCTGAGGATCAGAGAAACAGAAGAAAGGATTATGAAAAAGTGAGAATAAAAACAGTCCAACAAAAACTGTTGACAATCCGCGACACAGTTACAATAACCAGTAATAGCAAACCTTTGTGTCATTGTGTATAATGTACGACGGCTCCTGACGGCGACGTCTCTCGGCGACTTATTACTCAAGCCACACACAAACTTGAAAGTTACGAACCACGAAAATGTTACATATTGTGTACTTTTCCCGCCCCTTGGGATCCCCACGGAGACGTGGCGAAGTTGCCGATTTTTAGCACTCGTTGGTACAAAGATAAGTTAGTACTTTGGAAAAAAACTTAAGTATGTAATGTATGCTATCTAATAGCTAAGTATATTATAACTTCTTTCCAAAGTTAATTTAAAAATTGTAGTGCGACAACTAAGCATACAGTGATTTAAATCTATGTTTTGTACTAAAGGTGTAAAGATATAAATAGTTATGTATCAGTTTTGTATATATTCTGCAGAAAATGGTTTTGCCAAAAGGAATGTATTTACCTGTAAAACGTAATATATAATTTATTACTATGGATTAATAGGATGTGTACACTATTTCTCTGTATTTTTCTAAGTTCTGTCAATAAAGATACTTTAAAACAAAAACAAAATAGCTAAGTTATGCGTCTATATTACTGAGAGCAAAATATCCAATTTGTGATTTAGTTTCGAAAAATAAGTCTGCGCTAAAATGACCAAGTACTAAAAATATCTTAAAGCAATTTGTTCACTTGAGAATAATTAAATACCAAATTAGACGACCCTAAATTTTAGGCACTTAACATATTTACGGTACGATAAATACGATGCTGTAAACTGAGTTCAAGTGTTTGGGGCTCCAGACATCTGAGGCTTTGAAGCAGGCTTAGACTGTGGTCGATTCTATAATAATGTTACAACATAAAGATTGCTAGACGAGAGCTATAAAATTATTGTCGCACTAGACGACTCACAATACAAAAGTTGAAAATAGTTTTAGGATCACAATTGGGCAGTTAGAAAGAACGCACCACGTGTCAGTCCACGGGCAAGCAAACCAAGATCGAAATTAATAATTTCAGCAGCACTCTGTACTGGCGAGATTTTTTTTTATACAACTTAGGTGGCAGACAAGCACACGGTCCACTTGATGGGAAGCGATCACCGTGGCCTATGGACGTGTACCGACCTTGCAAAAATCTTCCAATGCCCTTTTTGAAGAACCCCATATTGTAGCTTCAAGGAAAAACCACTGCATCCTTATAAGGTTTAATAAACGAAGAGGAACCTTGTGAAGTGTGTGGGGAAGATACGTGAGTCACAGTCCCGTGGCTATAAAACGTACAATCGTATATTCTGGAACATGTTCCCGTATATAAAACGTACAGAAATAATGTGTCACGAAATAAATCAAATGCTAATAACTTGTTTACTTACATGTAAGCTTTTAACTCGCAGAGGCTCAAATGGTATGAAAGTGGCTTTTACGGGAACAATGACCTCGCTCCGAGGAACATCTCATAACTCAGGGTCTGTTAACAAATGACTCATGGCCATTAATATTTATATTACTATGCTAAAGCTAGAATGTACATTTACACCTACTTCACTTCTATATCTTTATACGGGTAAATGTTTTAACACCCATGTGTCACCAAATATATTATTATGTATGTATATATTGTGTATGAGCACAGTACTATTTCAATTGTGAACGTTTTGCTCCCATGGCTCATTGCTTTTAATGTAAAATTTTGGAGCAATGAACGTTTTAGTAATGGTAAATTCAATAGTCTGTTGGTCGGTAAATACATTCAGTTGTATTAACCAACCAACGGACTATACTACACAGTCTTCTTCTTCTTCAACCTAGCGTTAATCCCAGTCGCATCCAAAGCTTTCACCTCGGAGTCTGGGGTCCGCTTTACCAGTCTTAACTGCGGATTTGGCTGGACCTTGATATTTTCCGTGAAGCGACTGACATCTGACTTTCACAACCCAATGGTGACATTAGGCGATATTGAAGTATTGAAGCTAGGCCGTACTAATTACACAGTATTAGCTTTTATTAAACAAGTTTTAAACACTTCTTCTTGATATAAAATATGTAATATTCAGTGAGGAACCACTTCACCGTAGACTTAAAATTGAACAAATTAAAACAACAGACTATCGCCAAAAACAAATGCATTACTTCACATTAACCGCGGAGAACGTTGGTTGGCCCCTAGATCAAGCAAATCCTCGGTCACCAGAAATGGTGACCTCAACCTCTTGAAGGAGGGCAAACGACCTGTCCTCTGGAGAGTACCTCGCGAGACATCACCTCTGTCGGCCGACAGACCGCCCAGTCACGCTCAACAAATAAGTTCAACTTATCCACAAGTTTTTATTGTATTTCACGTACGCATTAGTTGTTATTGCGTTTGAAAGTTGCTCATTCCATTACCAAAACATTTATAAACAAGTTACAAATGTAATTATCATCTGAAACTTGTATATTTCATTCATGCTTGGAATATTTGATGTGAGTTCAGTGGCAAGCCCGTTCATACTAAAAATATTGTTATTCAAAAAACTTTTTAAAACATGCTTTTGTTTAATTTATCATTCAAACTAAACCAGTGTGATTTTTAAAATTTCAACAGGTTTTGAATTTGGTTGAAAACGGTTAATTACAAATTTGGAACTACAACTTATATAAAAACAGTGGGGGGGATGTAGTAAGCCTTCTCGAAGAGCGATACCTATGTTGGGGCCCTCTCCGTAAGTAGCGGTATTGCAGTGAAACCAGTACTACACCACGATGGTAACATCGACACGAGAGAAGTGCAGGTTAACTAAAGGCTTGTAAAAACAATAAACCTTGGATTTTATGTCCAGTTTTATGGCGTCTTAAACGAAAACGTCTAGACTGCAGTGTTGTAATGTACCTACCTACTTGTTACGCCTTTCTCTCTTTAGAGTGAGTAGGCATTATATCTCCTATCTCCACCATTTACTTCTGCTCTTGCATGATTCACGAGAGTCCTCTACATTCATAAAACCTTTCATACAAACAACTCCACCGATTTATACATTCACCTCTTTTTTCATGAGGCCGTCAAGTTGAGGTCCACTACTGTTGGTGTGTGTAATGGGGACCCCCTTCCTGAGACTACCTTTAGCTTACCATTAGGCGAGGTGAAGTCATGTTCACGTGTCCGATATATATAAAAAATAATTAGACCAATGCGTCTTAGCAGACATCGTCTTTCTCAATATAATTACTAGTCCAGTCACAGCAAGCGACCCTCGTCCAATGATTGGTGAATATTTTAATCAATCTGTGTCAGATCGCGTTCATTTAAATCTTCGTTAGTGCTGATCTGGCTCAAGGGCTGCTCCCGGACCTTAATTGAATCCTTATCGGACGCCTTTTCCTTGAAAGACGCAGCGCTCCCGGTGACTGGTACACACTAGTTGTTGGGTTAATGAAGCAACTTTATTGGTTCTTATTTCATTCCATGCCTCAAGGGTATGAGAGTAAGGGATCGCGAAGACCATGTGAAATGAAAGAGACATAGCAGTAAGATGGAGAACGGGTAGATATATAGAAGATAGATTAGTAAGTAAACACAAAAGTGTGCCAATAGCCTACTACATATTTTTGGAGGTGGCGATTCGCACACCAATAAATTAACTTCGTGCGAGTCACCTACAGAAAATAAATATATATTTAAAGGAGTCGATTCGCTCGTTTCGGGCGAGTTCAATTCGTGCGAATCGTCCAATAAGCCAAATATTCGTCAACTGCCTCGAGTACAACTTGCTCGTTGGCGCAAGTTGGCGCCTTTAGATATTGCCAGTTTTCAACTGGCTCACACTTTAAGGTACTTTCGTATAAAAATATATTAAAACAAAAAAAAAAAATAAGTAGGTTGGTACCTGACAAACTAGTATGTCCACGAGGAAACGGCCACTATTATTATAGGAAATAATGTTGTTTATTAGGAAAAATAAAATTCTCAAAAAGAAGAGTCAATGTTTATAGTAGGTGTTCAGTGTTCATTAAATAATACAACAGGATTTCCAAATTAACTATTTTTGACCCTTTACAAACATCATAGGAGTCTGCTGGTGTGGACGGGCCCTAATGTTTCTTGATTGATTAAGAATCTATTGATGTGTCAGGTTTTTCTAATTAATTGGTGGCCATCTCGTTTTGTCATTAACGGAAGCTTGGTCGAAGGTGACGGAATGTGATTGTACGTTGACATATCGTCGGAATGGCAGGATTAGCGATGGTGGAGAGGCAAAAATAGGTTGACAGCAGCAGCTCTTAACTTAATATTAGCCGTTAGTGCCATCAGCCATCGCTTGAACAGTTGGGATCCATTGAAAAATTAAAATGGCCCCCAAAAAATGGATCCCGACTGTACAGTTGTTTATATTTCTAGACTACAGGACATCTAAGTACTTTTTTTTTTGCTTTTTTGTTTTTTTACGCAGTCGGTTTTTTTATTTGATACTTTTTAGTTATCGTGTACATTCATCACTAAGTTCACAAACTTCAATCCGCGTGTAACTGTTATAGATGAAAATGACATTTTTTTATTAAAATATAGTCATGATAATATGATAAGCCCTTTAATTTGATATCTATATTGCAGTATACAATTCATTTTTATTTTTTTGCCCCTTAAACTATAGCGTATTATAGCGGCCATGTTGGTTTTTTTTTCGCGTCACCTGTCTAAGAACACTAGTGTTACCGTGACCTAATTAATTTGGTTTCGAAGATGTCCATCAACTTCTAATTGAACAATACAGCATACCGTAAGACACCATCTCTATAAGAATTTTAGAGTTTATTTTCGATGTTTTAGGTGATCAGGTGAAAGTGATTCGTTCATAACTCTGTAAATATTTACGTTAAATTGTCTGCACTTGAGCGCCCCGTATCGCAATACGAAGCCTTTGTAATTTATGTTCAATTACGCACAACGCGGAAGTCGCTCAAGAGAAGTTTAATAACAGCTCAAGTAACAGGCGGGCTAATCAAGCGAGATATTAAAAAATACAAATATAAAGGTATGCAGTAGTAATATAGACATAGGTAGGTATATATTTCAGCCATCTTGACTGCGCCAGCAGTGGCCTTGTTAAGGACGTCTTGACTGCAGGAGGTAATAGTTAGGGAGACTTTGCCTCAGCTTACCATCAGGCGAGGTGAAGTCATGTTGACGTGACCGACATAAAAAAAAAAAAATATGCAAGCAGGCTAAGAATTCGACTTCCTAGAACAGCAGGTAGTTTAGTTGGTATAATATTCGCCTTAAACTGCCGCGGTTGCAAATCGTGTACTGGATATTCTATCCCTTTAATAAAAAAATATAAGAAGCCCTCAGTTCCACCCGCGAGGCGAAGAATATAGACCCTATTCCTGGTATTAATGTAGCTCTGATTGTATTTGTGTGTGATATCGTAGAGCTGTAATCGTGGGCCGTGTACTTGTCTGCCACTTAAGAGGTACAAAAAAAAAATTCATGTTGTTAAAACAATCAAACTGTTACTTTACATTAATAATTCGGGAATTTTTCAATTTCTGTTTCACTAAAAACAAATGAAGTTAGCGAGAAATGTGTAATTTAAAGTACGCACCGTCTCGATAGTTCTCAGCAAGTTTGTTGTACGATCAAACATTTTTCGATCTCAACCCGCCGCCCGCCGGCGAAGTTACCAACAAACTTGCGAATTTTATATCTAATCTAAATTCCTATCGAGTTAATACAGAACGTAATTGAGTTTAAAAATTCACCATTTGTTTTATTCAACAGTCTGCTGAAGCAGCTGATTGTGTTCGATCTAAGGTCTCCTGAATGTTAAGCGAGTTACTGTCTTAAAAATAGTTTACATAGGTGTATATAACCTGTACTTTGCTAATTATGTATAATAGGTTTGTACCTATGTTTACTTATGATGTTTATATCAAAACATCTGTAATGAAATATTGATCAAATATGTTGATAGATGTGTATTAAATAAATAAATATAAATATTGTACGACATTCTACACAGCGCTTCCTACACCCAAAGTAAGCATAGTTTAGCTTGTGCTATGGGTTCTAAATTGCGGCTATAAATACTTATGTACTTTTGTAAATATATACTTATTATTCATAGAAACACCCAGACCAATCCAAATAAATAAATTCATGCATACAAATATTTGCACTGAGCGCGCATTGAACCCACGCTACAGAGGTCGTCGTTAAATACAGTAGGTGTGTTCAAAACTGCATCAAATTTTATAAACAACCTGTCATGCAGCAAATTATCTGACATTAAAACGCCCATTAACTTATTGGACAACATAGTACGTGAGTTACCTATTTCGTACAATGTGATAGAAACTGGTGCCAAAGTATTGCAACGTGGCGGTCGCCGTCCCATCGTCCATTTAGAACACGTCCGATATTGGGAACATGTGTCAATGTGTCACAATACATTTGTAACGAGGAACGAGGATCTCGACAAATGTTTCACACTCTAACGATATTGCAAACGGGATGATTACTATCCCGATGGAGTAGGCAGAGGTGTAGGTAACAACATTTAGAATTTGTTTTATAATTTTCACTTCGTGTGCTTTGTTTTAATAATCCCAGCTTTTGTCAGAATCTTTTTGTTATTTGCACTGGTGCAGGAATTTGGGGCTGAATGGTCATATGCAGTCACACCCGTAAAAGCCAAGATCCATAGCAAATTTTGGATACTTGCGGGGCGTCAGAAAGCATTTGATGAGGCCGTTAAGCTGAGGACCAATAATGCCATAATGGTTATGGCATTATTGGTGTTTGTAATAATGACCCCCATTCCTGAGACTTTACCTTTAACTTACCATCAGGCGAGGTGAAGTCATATTGACGTGACCAAAAAAAAAATTCATTACTATTACACGTTACCCAGTCTTTTTTTCAAGAGGTAATTCGTTAGTTGTCATATCGTGTTCTATGACTTTATAAATTTTCACTAAATCGGTAGAAAGATTACCTATTTTCACCATAATATTCAACTTTACGTGTAGAGGTAGTTATTTTGTTTCCAACAGTAACCAGCCCTGACGGCACTGTATGATAATTACCGCAACGACTTAAAAGTTATTCAATTATGTAAATGTGACGCTGACTGCAGCTCCACGCTCCCCCTCCCCTGTGTCCACACCCTGACTCAGCGCCACATGCCATGGTAGAACTAACTTTTTAATTACTCGACGTTAATGCTACTGAAATAAACACATTAACACGCTTTTTAACAACTTTTTTATTAGGTTGGTACAACTACAACCATAGACCACAACGCATGCATTCGTTGTATAAGTAACGGAACCTTTGGCGTACTTTATAAGTTCAGATTGATTTGATATAGTATTGCACACATCAAGTACCGATGATAATAATGTTAATATAAAAAAGTGAATTAAAAATTATGTTTTTTTTAAGTCAGAAAAAAATGTTACTTTCTTTGGGATTGACTATATTGTTAAAAAGCGTGGGGTATTTACAATCATCATTGTCATCTACCCCACGCCTTTTAAGGTAATATAAACGATAATAATTTTGAAACCAACAATAAAAAAATAAAGATAGTAGACTAACTCAAAGCATTACGAGACAGTCTTAAAAACAAAACAAAACGACAATCTAGACCGTTATTGTAATATTTTTATTAAACTCACTTAAATACAAAATGACTTCGGAACCTGCCGAGCTCCCTCACAATAAAGCCGCCTCGTCTCCTCAAAGACCCTTCAAGAACCGCTTCAAATTAAATAGATGTTGTATTACGCTTCGCGGAGTAAAAAATAATAAATAAATACTGTTTGCTGGAATTAATGGAGGATGTAATGAAGCGGCTATTTTGTTTGCCCGGCCGCCGTTGTTGCGTAAGCGGCGAGTGCTTACGGGACAAATGATAACAATTTGACCCTAGGTCCTCGACAACAACATTCGTGTTTAAGTAAAATATGTTGCTTTTTTATATAACTACAGCAACAGATATTCTTCACTCGATTCGGTTATTTTAGGTTATACAGGGTGAATTTTTTTGACATTTTCAGGACGGGACAGTACATGGGAAAGTACTCTTAATACTAGAGATAGAAAAAAATCTTGAAGGAAACATTTCTTTATTTTAGAAAAGAAACAAATCTGCATTAAAAATATCGAAAACTTACTTGCCATACTTGGCCATCGAACCTGCTTACTTAATACAATAATTTTTTTTTTTCATTGAGGCATTAATTGATAGAGTTAATCATAAAGATCAAATCTCTCTAACAAACATGATAAATTAAATAAAAAGGAATGGAATGCTATGTTTTGCAAGCATTGCAATTAGCTACTTGCCCTCCAAAAATCCACCCTGTATAGGTGTAACTGTGCCGAGTGGAGGTGGTACCCTACCCTCTGACCCTGAAGTGTAAACTTCGGACGTAACTGATAAAGAGATTAGATTCATTAAGAGAATGATGACAAGCATAAGTTATACTAGTTTGAACCAGTTGTTCCTTCTACATAATTACCTGTATATTAAGGCTTTGATCAAAAGTGTAATGTACCTTCTGAAGGCAGGTTCGTGTATATTGATGGTAGGTAAAGTACGTGAATAGAATGTTCCTCAGGCGCAAGGGTTCATCGGCTCATATTGAAAGGGTTGGTTTCTTTCTGCGTATTCTAAACAGACGTTTTTTACATTAATATTAACATCAAAGCATCCCATTCCCATTTTATTCCTTTTCCTTTAATAACTGTATGGTAAGTACTTATGAGGAAAACATTATACCTATTTTAAAGGAATATACACACAATGGGTTACATTTTTTTTTTAACATCTGTATATATAAAAATGAATCCCTATTTCCCTTGGTCACGGCATCACGCGTAAACGGCTGGATCATTTTAGCTGAAAATTTAAGGGAAGGTAGCCAGAACTAGGAGACTAACATAGGATACTTTTTATCCTGCCAAGGGGACGAAGTATACCACGGGCGAAGCCGCGGGGCACAGCTAGTAACTTATAAACCTGACAGTCTTTTTAAATCCTAGTCTGAAATATTTTATAATCAAGTAGTAATGAAATGTTGGGAATAGAATTTATTCAAAAAAGCGTAAACCGAAGGATAATTTAATACAATTTAATTGCTCTGAGGATAGAGTAGCGAGAAGAATAATTAAATAATGGGTTCTACAATGCAGCAGACATAATTATCTACAAATCTTACATTTTAATAGTTATATAATGTAAAATCTTCGAGTCTGTGCTCATTTTAGTTTATGTACCTAGTAGTTTAGACCCCTAATTTTTTTTATTTAAGCATTATCTAGACCCAAAGTAATGCAATAGTTAGGGGTTTTTGTGTCTCTAACTAGATCTTCAGGCCCATGCCAACCTTGCTTGCAAACCTGTACATTTACTGATAGTACCGGTACACTAACGGAATAGGCTCTTGTGCAAGCGGTTGGGCAATCAGAAGGCGGTCGCTACCATAAAAGCCATATATAATATATAAAGGAGGTAGGACACGACGGTATCTCCCGTCCGAAATGAGCAGTCCGACTGGGGTAGTACCTCCGCCCTACAGAACACCGCGGCCATAATAACCATCGTGTTTTGTTCCCGCCGGTAAGTAGGGTAGCCAGAGCTCACTGTAACTCCCCCCCTCCCTTCCTAATCTCCCTAACCCTTCCCAGCCCTCCCCCTTGTGTTGCACGCGTCCATAGGCCACGGTGACCGCTTTCCATGATGAACTCGAGGGTGTAATATAAACGGGCTCTGAGCTTCGAAGTAGAAATCTAACCAACAGGGACCAACAAAGATGACAGTGATGCTGTTTGTACAATCAAGTCCCATGATGTGGTAGGGTTATATTGAGCGAGAATCAGTACTCAGACTACAAAATTATCAGTAAACATTCTCGTAGCACAATAACACTACACTTGGGTCCTTTTGGGTCAAGTAAAGTGTTATTATGCCGCGAGAATGCAATCAACTCTGAAATGTAGGTACCACAACAAAATGAAAATATAATTTGTCAAGCGTAGAAGCACACGAGCTGTTAAGCGCACGGACGGCTAAGATATTTTAGCGGGCATGACTCAATAAAACTTATGGATGGAACGCATCGAGAAATACTACTGAGATCACTAGAATCGGCCCACTTGTTTAAACTTTCAAATCGGCACACATACATTCACACATTAGTTACTCGCAGCGCGCGGCAAACGTCATTCGATCATCATCATTCTCTGAGTTAAATTAGCGTAAAAAAATTTGCAGATATAATGTTTAAAAACGATTGTAATATCGTTCATTGTTTCCTTAGTTCGAATGAATTACGATAGATTTCTCCACCGGCGCTCTAAGCCGTAGAATATTATCAGAGAAATTCGTACGTCTAAAATGGGTCTAGATAGCTCAGTCTGTCAGAGTATTCCCCTGTAAGGGACTGGTCACGAGTTCAAGTCCCGTCCTGGATGATCACTTTTCCGGTCAAAAATCTTTAGGAATAGTTAAACACTAATTGCTTTAAAATTTCATTGAAAAAATTTTGTTTGTATAGTGAAATATTGTGTAGTGACAGCAAGAAAAAATTTCAAAGAATCACATTGCAATCAAACTTGAATAACACATTTTAAACTAAAATTCACTCACACATGGTTAGCCGCCGTATTTTTGTGACAAAGCCTCGTCATCAGTGCGTTCTGTTTGTATGGTTTATACGTCCATGTTGGCGAGATTAAAATCTGTCACCTACACCGAGAGCACCGCTAACAGACTCGAGTGGCGACCTCTGCAGGTTAAATACGTAATTATCGTGTACCACACAAATACATTCTACACACCTGGTGAACGGTACGTAAGTTCAAGGATTCTGCTTTAGACGACTATTTATTATGCACTGTATGCTACTCGTATCTGGAAAACATTTAATAACCTAAGTTTGTAGGTTAGGTACTAGTTGTTGAATAGCGTGATTGAGCAACAAAATAAATATTCAAACATCTTCACGAGCTTATAGATTTACGATATTAGTAGGGTTAGAAAAATTGTTCCATAAACAAGTTTTTTAACCCTTTTGTCACTTAAATTTTACTGTTTTTAATTTTTACATTAATTTATTTTTTGAGATAAAAAAGTAGTTTTAAAGTTCATTTTTACCAATATATTAGGTGGGTTATCCTTGTTTATTGTTGTTTTTTTAAAGGTTACGTTAAAATATTAAATTACTTGATACAAATCAAATCAAAACAGCTAAAAAGCAGATAGTAACGTGTTTAGTAATTAGTATAGAAGATACTTTTTGCGTGCCGTTCCTGTCGATACGATCGAACTTCGACAATATTAGTTTCAGAACTCGTAACGTAGCAGAATGAATGTTGACCTTTTTACTGTTCCTGGCTTTTATAGAACCATAGGATAGATAGCAAAAAGATACACGAAAGGGAAATGAATGACGATGAAAATGTTCCACATTGTGCCGTGATTTGTGTTCTTTTGAAGACTAAGGCGCCATTGTTGTACGAACCGACTTTTGATCTCAGATGAATTTTCATATCATTGACTAACTGACCCACCCCGGCTTCGCCCGTGGCGTATTTCGAACCCCGATGCACCCTTTTTAACTCACATAATAGGCTCATAATTTATCCGTTTTCCTAAAATGTATGGGAATCTACCGGAATTGTTCACATTTATGATTATTGCTCCGTTTCCTTGGGCAGTAGCGTGATTATATTCAGCCTATGACATTCACGGATAATGAGGCTTTCTATTGGTGAAAGAATTTTTAAAATCGGTTCAGTAGATCCCGAGATTACCCCTTACGATTTAACAAATATGCAAACACACAAACTTTACTTCTTTATAATATTAGTATAGATATTTATTGTACTAGGGTTGACAAAGAGACGGTTCTTATAACATGCCTTTATAATTAATAGTATGTACTTATGTTTGTCAAACATCTCTGTATTTATTTTATTTAATATTCTGTGTGTTTAGGTGTCTAAAATTAACTCTTAAATCTCGTACATTCTTATACTCTTTATGCACTAAAGAAAATGTCTGTAGTAATTATTTTTCACTAGAACAATCTAAGTGTTTGGCTTTAACAGGTTCATAGTTAATAATTAATTATTTATTATACTCATTGCGATTAGCGTTGGAATAAAGTGGTGCAGGGCCCGTAGACAAGTGTCACAAGTCTAAATCGCTAGGGAATCGAATAGATTAGGTCGACCAATCACACTCCAGCTCGTGATCCCGCCGCGGCGCCCGCATCGTACGCCGGCGACGAGCTTGGATGTGATTGGTCGACCTAATCTATTCGTTTCCTTAGCGATTTATGCTGTGACACTTGTCTACGGGGGCTGGTCGGGTGCCGGGTGGCTCTAATGAGCTTTGACTTTTGTACTGTTTGACACTCACGCACTAGACTATTTTTTTTGCATTTAAGCCGTAAATTATTGCTTGTAAATCAATCCAGCACCCGCGTAACTGAACTATTCCTAGCTATCTCTCGGCGCGCGTGACCTGAAATATTTCAACAATAAAAAACTATAAAATTTAGTTGTGAAAATATACAATGAGTGAAAAGAGCTATGTGCCGAATAGTTTATGTGATGCAAAATAAACGTAATATTTGTGGGTGTTATCAAACACTGTAATTTTCGAAAATATCGGTCAAATTCAATTTAGGTTATTAAGTACGTCACAATGAAAGCTTCTACTTGTACATTTCGCTAGGCAATACATAGCCTGTGTGAACACAATAGGCAAAAATACTGACGACTACTTTTTTAAATAATAATCATTACAAAAATTATAAAAAGAAAATTATAAGTAAAATTAGTTGCAGGTAACCTGGTTGGATTGTCAGACTATGATCGCGTAAATTCCCGTAAACATACTAAAATAGTTTAAGTGTTAACAATCTACTTAAACGAATTATGTAGCAGCTTATTGAAAGCCAGATATATTCGCACCCTTGTTCTCGTTATAAGTACCTCGTAACATTACACTCACTCGGCCGAGAAATCTCTTCATTACACCATTCATTAAGTCGCTAAAACTGTAGGCAGTCCTCCCGACGAACCTGTAGCTTTCCACAACATTTATTTGATTTAGGAGGGTAGGATAACACAGATTGTGTGGGAGTGATCGGGAGGGCTTTTAACTAAGCCTCTCTGAGATCAATTGGGAGTGATGGCACACCGTGCGACGCTCTATTTCTTAAAGTACTAAGGACAAGTATTACTGTGTTTTATGACAAATTTAATATTGTTGTTGTTTAGGATTTTTGTGCAGATTTCACTCATATTGGAATAAAACTAGTTTCAACAGATTCTGTCGTGATTAAGTTAGAATTATTTTAACAGAATAACACTAATTGTTTATGCTTTTCAGCAGCTGTGGTTGTAAGTAGATTAAGATACTGGTCGAGTCATACGATTCATGGTACGAATCATTATGTGGTTTACTTTTCTTTGACTAGCAATATTGCTAAAGCAGCACATAAATAAACACGTCGCTTGAACATAAGATTTTATAGGCAATGGAGACTTTTTGCTTTCTTACATATAGCCATAAATCTCAATTTCAGCGCAAACTGTCTTAATATCTTTCATTGGCGTAGATTCAAAATGTGCAGTAAATTTCACAGACTTCCAAAAAAAGTTTTTTGAAATATTCTTTTAGTTCCCCCCTATTTTTAACGTCGTCGCGTCGATAAATTTCGCTCTCCGTGAGGACTAGCCTGAGGGTGGCATCTAGAGCTACCGGTCACACTTCAAGATCACATAAACAGATCCACGATGACAGTAAGCTGTGTTTCACGCGCGTCTCTTGTGTTCGTAGCGAGCGAGATTTTGCTAAATTCCTTCATGATTCTCGTAAGAATTGGTGCAACTTTTGAAAAGATCACTTAACCTACTTGCAAGCATTTTTAAGAAGAAGCGCTTCAAACTTCTGTAAGACCCATCGAAAACTTTATATCTGTTTGTTTGAGATTGAAAACAAAAATTGCGCTATTTTTCTCGTAGTGCTGTTGTGCCAAAAATAGGCCATTTTCAATAATATTCATTCTGTAGACTGTTGATGATCTAAATTTTGTAAATAATCGATCGGCACAATGTATATAGTTTTATTAATCCGTCAAGTGCTCCATTTACGATGTTAAAGTTAAATTATGTACTTATACAATAAGAATATTGCACAAAATGTAATTCTTTGTATGAAGCCAAAAATATTGATGCAGTCACAAATCCCATATAACTTGAACAGAACTATGAAGTTTATGTCGTTCCATATTTCACTTTTGTTGTGGTCAATAAATCTCGCACATACTCGTAAGCGCCAAATCACAAAACTTCCAGCCCTCAAACTGTTATAGTTTGTTGCTCTCAACTTCACTAAATGTCTTTTGCGGTTTCGCTTTTGGGTACCTACATGAATAATATTGTATAAAACTTCAACTCGAACATTAGAAACCTTTTTAGACTAATGTAAAAAAACTTTTTTATCCCAAGACTTAATAACACTACTTATACTACTAAAAATGTATTTATGTTGATATTTTCAACTGCGTTAGGTCACTGTAATCTCTTATCATGAAGCAAACCGTGTGGTTTTTTGATACTTTAGATAAGAACCATGCGGTTCGGTGCCTTTTTCTTTGCGGCACCATAAAGACTTGGAATTCTTTACCAGCGCATGTGTTTCCTTCCTCCTACAGTCCCGGGTCCTTTAAGCGGGGCGTGAAAAAGCATTCTTGATGAGGCCGTCAAGCTGAGGGCCACCACTGTAGCACTATCGGTGTATGTAGTAGTGACCCCCGATCCTGAGACTTTGCCTTTAGCTTTCCATCAGGCGAGGTGAAGTCATGTTGACGTGTCCAATATAAAAAAAAACTACGATCATACCGTTTCATAATACCTAAATGGTTTCGTTTCTACGTCTTCAATACTGGTTCACATGCTGACCTCCTAAGTTATATTTTCATGGGCATGTAATAAACACTCAGGGTATAGTAAACCCTGTAACATGTTCATAACACAGTCTATAAAGCTACGAGTGGCCGAGAGGCTATTAATACATTCAAGTTAGTAGAACATAGGTATTAGCTATTGACTGTACTAGTAACCCGTTTAATGTATTTTAGAGTTGGGTATAAGGGTGTTAACACCATAATTATATAAGAGCGAATCAAGAACGGCATTAGAAAGTTTTTACAGGGTTGGCAGCGCGTGTGTGACAACCCTGGTGGTGCACACGTCCATAGGTCACGGTGACCGCTTCTCATCAGATAGGCCGCTGGCCGTGTGCTTGTCTTTTTTTATATTCAGTCCGTCAATTGACTTAACCCCGCTGGATGGTAAGAAGCTAGGGTAAAGTCCAGAGGGTACGGGCCGCCATTCCAGACACCTTGTCTGCCACATGAGTGGTATAAAGTGTTTTGTTTGTCCAATTCTCTGTATAAAACGTTACATTAAGGTTCAGTCAAGTATGGAGCGGTTGAATATGCATGTGAAGCAAATCGATGCACTTTGGTGCACTTTGAAGCTGTTAACTTTGCCATTAATAAGCTGCTGGCGGTGAGACCGAGACGCGGGTAGGGCTGCCCTAAGCTTGCCTGCAACTCACCACGTATTGTGTGCTTAGTGCTTATTCAGTAGGTACTTATCATTATTTATACTTGCTAATTAATATTGAATAGGTACATCGCAATGTAAAAAATGTAATAGTACATGCACTAAACAAAAACGAGAGATTTGTATGAAATAAGTTACATAAAATTGGCGTGTTACATGACTTAGAAAAGTGTAACTACGAATAACACATCCCCATACATACTAATCACGCCTTTTCCCCATTGGATTAGGCAGAGACAACATCTTTCCACTTTCTTGCATTTCATTTTTTCAACTTTCATAATTATCATCTCCATAAGGTTTCCTGAATGTTAATATTTTCAGGTACCTATTTAAAATAAGTTCTTTTATTATTTTTTTATTGGTAATAGGCTCGCGTTTGACTACGATCTCACCTATTGGTAAGTGATGATGTGGTCGACGGTGGTGCACGCTTGACTGGAAGTCACCTGTTCACTCTAGACTTGAAGATTCCCAGGTTGTAGTTTTCTGGAAATATAGACTCTGGCAGGGCGTTCCACTCTTTAGCAGTAGGTACGCACGATGAACGTATTGCCAAAACGTTTTGTGCGTATGAGTGGTATATCCACGTAAGTTCTTTAGTTCGTTTCGTTCGTGGCAGCCCTAGAGGCGTACGTGGTGCCGAGCTTACAAACTATTTCCATTACACTAAAAGTTGCAAGTGTACAAGCGACCGTCTCCAATATAAGGATTGTTCACTGCAAATGGAGTTAGGATCATCCAATTGTGTTTGTTGCGGAATTCTCTGTTTAAACTAACTTTGTTTTAATCTTCTTAGACTGTTCTCTTTAATAGAAGGGATTTATATTTTCAATGCACACTTTATCCGTTTATCAAAATTCACTGAGGCTATTTACAACTCAGTTGGTGTCAATAAACTTCGAATTTTTTTCCATAAAGCGACTGTCATCTTACCTTCACAACCAACTTGAGATACCGAAATTTTGTAGTTAGTGTAGACGAGTGGTCGAACTTTTTGCTCGTACATTTTGATTCGTTAATTAACAATAATGAAATATAAAAACCTTTATTTCCATTACCTAAAAATGCATGCGATTTTTTTTTGGTATTTTTATTGATACAAGTCGCCTTTCAGTAAAGTTCTCAATTTTGCGCTGCTTGCATCTAATTTCTTCATACTTCAGCTTACCATCAGGCGAGGTGAAATCAAATTGATGTGGCCTATATAGGTATAAAAAACTACTGTCGCGGCAATTTTTTCTTCTATAATTATATCTTATCTTATCCCTTGGTATCCACTCTGCCATCTTTTTGATCTATTTTTACCACCCACTCTCCTTAAATGGTTTGTCTATTTCCAGTTTAAAAGTCTGATTCTTACTAGCACAACATCATAAAATTCTTTAAATATTAAAGGCTATCAAAGCAAGATGGTCAATTTTCTAGCTGGTTTTCTTTATAGTCTCTGTACGTAAATTACTGTTTTAAACTCTTGCTAGGACTACTTTAGACCCAGTCAGTACGTAAACACATTTCTGCGGTAGGTTCGAGTTGGTCTACAATTCCAAGTGCAGAATAAATAAAGTCAATTTGAAGGCTTTAATACCTTAACAGCAGGTATTATGTTTAAAGATAAGGGTCGCGAAAGGCCCTGATGAGGCGGGAACAGCGCTATTGCCGCTCAAATTGGAGCTGTAATGGCCTCGCCTCTAATTTTAGTGAATGGAGGGCCGTTGATAATATAACTCCTTAACAAATCTAAACGCTGAGTAAATTTTGCTTTGTTGTCACCGTTTTAGTTAAGTGTAACCACCAAGACGTTTTGCAGATATTATATTCATCAGATAACTATAGCGCTGTGAATGTCCTAGATTATTTACTTCAATCAGTTACATTGTCTTTTGCTAATAAAGTTGTGAAACTGTTTGGGACCCATCTTATTTAAGATGCAAAATACTGAAAGTTTTTAGGGAATACAGAGAATATGTCGAGATTTTCGGGGCCCAAGTCAACCTCATCTAATGATGCTGATGACAATATTCCTCGAACAAGGTATGGTTTATCTGAGATGTCATTGTATTTTAAAGAAACATGTTTTTTATTAAACCACTTAGGTGGCAGACAAGCGCACGGCCCACCTGATGGGAAGCAGTCACCGCGGCCTATGGACGTGTGCAACACCAGGGGCGTTACACTCGCACTGCCGACCTTAAATAATATTAACGTACGATTAACGTACAAAATTATTCAAGCAGTATTACGCATAGCAACGCATACTGGGAATGGTTCCTTTATAACTTGTAGGTTGTAGAAAATTCCCTTTCGACTTAGTGGATAAAAGTGGAGGGCGTGTCTCCAGTACCCAGTGAGTTCAACAGCTGGCTCGTATGCTCACACCTGGGACATAACGAAGTTGTGCCACTACTTGGAGGCACGTTCACGTCCAGCGCCTCGTCACGTGGTCACGTCCGCACTTGTTAGGCAACTGTCTGATGTAGTTTATTGTGGCCATTTTAGTATTCTGCTGTTATTCCAAAATTTTATATCTGAACAATTTAATTTACAAAATTCTGTGTAAAATAAATTGAATCAATGACACGAAAGAAGAAGAAAAAAATAATCAATAGTTATTGTAAAAATCCTCGGAGCAGGCTTCTACAGAGTCACTCCCGTCTCAGCATCGGCATATAATTGGTCTTGAGGTAAAATATGGCATTCGATTGAAATAGATCGTTTACTAAACACAAAGTATCTGCATAGAGGGAGAAGGATCACTGGATCGAAAGGATGAATGAAACGTTGGTAAAATTTATAGTCTGGAACGGCGCATAGGCTACTTTATAATTTTATTATCTTAAGAACCTGTAGAACGAGTGAATATTTTTTTTTATTCATGATAGGCTTACGTTTGACCTCAATCTCACCTGATGGTAAGTGACGATGTGGTCTACGATGAATCACGCTTGCCTAGAATAATATTCCACGTAAGCGGAACCACCGCTGGAGACGTAGAATTAAAAAGTTGGCAACTATGCGTCGATATGATTGTGAAATATGATTCAATATTTTGGTAGATAGATACACTATATGGGGTTCTTCAAGAAGGGCAACAAAAGGTTTTTAGGGTCGGCAGCGCGAGTGTGACGCCCCTAGTATTGCATGCGTTCATAGACCACGGTGACCGCTTCCCATCAAGTGGGCCGCGCGCTTGTCTGCCACCTAAGCGGTATAAAAAAAATCTTATTATGATGATCCCTAACCTTTACAAATAACAAAAATCTACGTTACTGATGCACAATGACCAATTCGCCAGTGAAAAATGAACCCTCACAAGACATGCAACACATGTGACATCAACTCTCAGTTGGCCGCGCCTGAAAGCTGCCGAGATAATTGCTACTAACAGATAATCCGCCAAGTTTCATGTCTCCATAATGGGACGCGAAAGTTTGCGCGATGTTGGTCATTTGTCAAAGTTAGACGAGGACTTGTTATTTCCTAAGTTTATTTTCAGACGTAATTTATATTGCGTTTTATAAATGAACTAGCTGTTGCCCGCGGCTCTTTCTTCTGGTCCTGTGCCCGCTACCTATTCCAGGAATAAAATCTATTTTGCCAAACATAGGTACAAAACATGGTGTTAGTAACTGGTTGTCCAATCCAAGTTTCACCATTTTGTTGTGCAAAAGTATAATTGTTAGTCAGTGATTACTTATGCAAAATACTTATTAATGTCAACATGCAATATTAATCGCTATCTTAACTTAATCAATGTAATAAAATTATTTCGGAATAATTGAACATAATTACATGCAGAAAATCATAACAACTAGGTATTTATAAATTACATCAATGCATTTTTTATTTGTCTACCGAAATACGAAATTATTTTCATCAGTTTGTGGAATTTGGTTGTATCTTGTATCCAAAACGTTCAAGTTGTAAGAGAAATAATTTATAAACTGGTATAATATAGTCTGTCTGTCAAAGATGGATTTATATCGAAATTACGTGGAACAGCTCAAAGTCGAGATAAAGGTATCTTGCCGATGAGATACACAATGCTGACTTCAATGTTCAAAGTAAGACATTACTCAGTCGAAATATTTTATCAACGGTTAGTACCTATTAATACATTTTCGTAAAACGGAACCAGTTCACTTAGCAGAAATGGAAAAATTTATCTATTCACGTTATGCCTCCAACTTCAGGCCAATTTTCCTGAATTCTCACCCAGATGCCAGTTTGGTAAACCCTCAAAACAGGAGGGAGGGAGGTCACATCGATACGACAATCTGAAATTGGAGAATCATTGGAATCATTACTAGCAACGTCCAAGATTCGTTAATATTGTGTTTAAAAAACCTCCTAAATATATTATGTAGAATAGATAGATAAGTAAAAAACATTACTAAAAACATTACTAAAAGTAAAAAAAAAACTTACTTAGTTATAAAGGTATACTGGAGAAATAATTTAATAGTTACATTATTATCACGAGTTATTTAAATAAATAAATAAATAAAGATTTTACCTTTAGCTTACCATCAGGTGAGGAGCAGCCATTTTGACGTGTCCTATATAAAAAAAATGCTTTATCGTGAGTTTCATCTGCGATAACGTAAATTTTAACAATACCTACGCCTACATCCACGTCAGTTCAGGCATTTGAAAGTTGTTTGGGTACTTTGTGATACAAAACTTTGGGCTTTGGGGCATTTCCCGGTAGATTTCGTTTGTATGTTTTGTACGAACCAGAGAGTCTATTTATATACAGACAAAAGGAACCATTCAATCATGTTGTTTGGCATCCGCGATATGGCCTATTCAACAGTTACTGCCGAGTTTTCAAAGCCGGGGCTGTGACGGGCGAGCGGCACGGGGGCGACAGGGGACGCCATATCCGGGACATACTTTGCTTACTTGTTGCGTATCGCCGGCACATTCAGGATATGCCTACAATGATATCTGTTTACATGACGTATCGAGAGAATCCTTCTAATGTTATAAATGGAAAGTTTGTAAAAGACTTTTTTATATACTACTTAGGTGGCAGACAAGAACACGGCCCACCCAATGGGAAGTGGGGCAACATCAGGGGCGTCAAACTTGCGCTGCCCACCCTGGAAAGAAGGGGGTTGGGAGGTTGGGGGGGGGGGGGGTATGCATAAAACGGCTGAAAAGATACAGTTACGAGCGAATTGCGTTGTTAATTTTATTTATGGTAAACATCTTCACCATATTGCGATCCACAAAGCACACAATTAACCGATCCTTCTCCACTATTGAGAGGTGGGCTGTCTTGGTTATAAGTGCCTACTTGCGTTTGTGTGAATTATTAATAGCGGTTTTGTTATAATTCGCCATACACTATACTAACACTAAAAGCGTATTTACACTTTACATAATGATATGAATTTACTTTGAAATCTGCAGGAAGACTCATAGATACCAATAATATACTTACTAATACAGAGTGAGCTGGCAAAACTATCGTAACGAGAGTTGAAAAAGGTATGTCAAAGTTGGCCAGAACTCATCCCTTCTATCCAGCCTAGTGTCGTGTCGATATTTTAAAGTCAGCTTCAAAAATATTGATGTAGGTATATGTAATTTTCAACATAGGTTAAATATATAGTAGGTATTACTTCTTTCTGGCTCTGTCTGCACCATGAAGCTATTGCTTTATGGTCTGCACTATATTGCATACTAGTTGTCAGTGCGAATCAAATTACACTTATCATTACGTAAATAACTACAGCGCTTAAGTTTGTTAGATAGTCTAATGTGGATTATATTATGTTTACAATATATAAACAAGTGAATACAGACAGACAAGTAATATTGGTATCATGTATACTGACTGCCCAACGGTTCATTATTCTATGCATTCACGTCCCTATTTATCCCGGCACGGGGGAAGCAAGAGGAGTATTTCAGGGGGCAAGTTTTTACCATCAATGTGGCACGTTTCTGTGTCACGACCAAAAATTTCCCAAAAAAGGTCCAATAACACTGCATCCATTCTGGGATTCGCACGCACGACCTGCGTAAATTTATGCCATCGATGCTCACATAGCTGTTTATCAACAGCCTACGGTTAAATTTTTCAGTTGTTCCTTGGTCAGTTTTGTCTGGTTCATAGATTTCGTATGCAAGAGGTGTAGGGGGATTTTGTTTATACTCAACCCTTTTAAGGGACAGACGTGATTGTAATTTATTATTCATTCTCCATTTGAGGAATCAAAAGTATGTTTGAGGAAATAATAGCGTTGTAAATTTGTATATTCGTAATGAGAGTGAATTGAAATAGAACTCTATTTCTATGGCCACTGCGTACATTTTAGGGTAACGTTAAATCATAGTCGGCTTATTAGCTCCAACCCACACAGCACCTACAATATTTAATATTCAAAACAGAGGTACCTCTCTAGTCCCAACTAAAATTCGAACGACTTACCCTTATCCATCTTATTTACTGAATGGAAAAAGCACACAACTGATGTTTTCACAAAATTATTAGACACACGTATAGGTAACAATTACTTATAAATTAATAGATAACTAAACATACAAATAAGTTTATACAGTTAGTTAGCCTGAGGCTGAATTTTAACTTGGAATCAGAAGTTGGTTCTCCAAAATGTTACCAGCCCGTTTCTGGTTCAGTTCTATTTTAGGTTATTCAGTGGGTCTGAATCACAATTGCTTACTCAGCAAGTTCGATTAAAAGTTTGTACCTACATTATATTATAATACGTGGACGTTAGTGTGATATAAACTTACCAATTCAAGTACATCATACATACGTATGTATGAATAATTTACTAACAATTTTACTAACGACCAGTCCATCTACTAACACCAAAACCGTATGTTTATAGTTCAAGTATAAATAATAATGATATTCTCGTCGACTTGAAGATTAAATCAAAATTGTTTTTTGAACTGTTGGCTTCTAACACGCGATTGTTGACTTCGATGAAATGCGCACTTATTTATATAATTCAATATTTAACCAACATCCAAAATCTATTGTGACACCCACTTAAAGTAATGTACTGAGTCCATTGCTGGATTCGTATTGAAGCTTCGGTATAAACTTGCAGATAACGAGTCATGTTTAAATAAATTTAATCGATTTCCAGTAGAAGCTAGATATATTGGTATCAGTAGAGTCAATGCTTACCTTTAAATAACCTCATTTATTTTAGTCATAGAGTAAGGTGTACTAAGAGCTCTATTTGAATCTAAGTCTTTGTTGTCAGCACTTTGATTAAAGGCCTATTTATTGTAATGTGTTGTTTGTCTCTGAATCTAGATTTGAATAAAAGACAACCTCTACTTTCACAGGATTGACTTGCTAATCTCTGTTACGACTTTAGCAGTTTTGATAAAGAATGTTCTTTTATTTTTACACAATAGTAAAAAACCCGACTGCATAAAAAACTAAAAAGAATAAAACAAGCAATTAGATGTCCTGTGGTCTAGGAACATAACAACATAACAGTCGCGATCCATTTATAAATTAATTGCCTGTCGAATTGCCCTTAAAACTATATCGTATAACAGCGGCCATGTTGGTTATTTATTCGCGTAACCGATCGTTACTTGGGTTATCGAGACGAATCTAAAGATATGTTAATTAAAGAAATTCGTCCAGTGGTTTGAGAGATATGAGGTAATAAAAAAACTTACAAACATACATACGTACATACATACATACCTACAAGATACGCGCGAAAAACATAACCCTTCTTGGCAGTCGGGTAATAAAAAGAAACTTGATATTCAAATACACGTACGCTCAGTGCCAACCAACTATACACCACTAAGCTATCTCTATCTACTTACTGTTTTTTAAATATTACTGATTTCATATTGCAAACTTGTAAAAACATTTTCTAAGAAAATACTTTTACTTTTTTTGCTTCTGAAATCGCAACGCCAGGCTTCAAAAGCCTCAACTAACTTACAATTTAGAGCCAATAAACGTTCCTTTATATACTCCGAGTTAAAATACCACTGTCGGGTGCCCCATATCTTCCAATAACATTTAACTTCTCCAGAACTACCGACGTTCCGCTGGTTCGCGCGAAGGATTCGATCCACTTTCAATGGTTCGAGTAAACATTTGGACGAAGTTCCGTCCCATCAACTTGAGCATCAATTACACGAGTTTGTGGACTCCTTGCGACAGCGTACGACGTTTTATTGTTAGCGGGGATAAGTGCAATTATGTAGTTTCACATCTCAGAAACATGTTCGATATAAGTGTAGTGGAACTTGGAGTTTACAGAAAGGGTTGTCTGTCTTGTTATCGTAACTATGACGTATACTACAAAATAAGCTTCTTAGAATATTTTCCCATTATTAGTTTACAATTTGAAGTTATGAGTAGTTAAATAAATAAGTATAGTAGAAAACCTTTGACGTCGGCTCTTGTTAAGGGTATTTTTAGTCGTTGAATCCACGAACTCGGTGTCAATCGCCCCAAAAAGTACTCCGTAGTGTCAAATGACGAACGTAGGAAGTATCCTGCGTTCGTTATTTGACACTACGGAGTCGATCGTCCAATATTTTTTTTAGAATAGGGTGATTGTCACCCATACGCACCAAACCAAACAAAGAGGGACTCGTATTGCAGGAGGATTTGCAGATGTGTTCGAATACAATGAGGAACTGTTGCTCGGTTATTAAAATGATAAACTTATTTATAACTATCATTATATACCAATACATATTCAAAAAACCAAGTATATTATTGGTCTATGCAATCATGAATATATAGTACCTAATAACCTTCACGACAGAAATTTTATTCCAGAAGTTATCTCATGAAATATGTATTTCTACTCGTTTATGAACATGATAATATTTCATAAAGGTATTTAACTTCTCTATTGAATGTTAAAGTATGGGATAATAATAATATATGATTCGCCTGAATATTTTAAACTCAAACAATCACAAAATAAAATCGTTTTAAAACATACATAGGATTCGATAAACACGAAGGTTAGGCGGGAGATACTACGTGCATTTAAATGTAGGGCTACAACCATAAAAACTTAGGTTTATAGCAGTATCTCGACACAGGAGATGAAAGGAACGGCTCGACCTTCACGCGCGGGTCACGGCCGGCAGCGCTCTGAGTGAGCGGGCCGAGGGAACAGAACTATCCCGTAAACCATTCCGTTCAGTATAAACATTATGTAGTTTCCAAGAACATCTGGCCCTTTTTCGTTAACGTCAGTTTTCGGGAATCGTTTTCTCATTGGAAAACGATACATGATAAAACGTCTATTGCCGTCTTCCGGTCACTTTTTTAGGCTCCTAACTGCTGGTGAGAATTTGTTATCGTAAAAAGCTAATAACACTTTTCCCGACTCTCAGTTGGAATTCGAAACGATGTCAGCGTGACAACGACAATTTTTCCTTAGATGCTTAGCGTATAGTAATGGATGTTTATTAGTTTGATTTCCACATGAATAAGCCAAACCTTCACGTACTGCGTCGACGTGGATACGACTTATCCCACAAGGGGACAGAGGGCTCCCAACCACCGGCACAACAATGGAACTAGCAACAGATGGGAACGGTGGCTGGTTGACTTATCACTTGGCTGAGTGGTCGCTTCATCCTTCAAAAATGACTGATCAATATTGTGTTCAAAATATAATAAACATGAATAAAACAACCGCACTTTGCTTGCATATAATACACTACGCATATTATAAGCAACATTTTAAATGATTTATATAACCTTGCAAAGTGAGCAAGGCACATAATCTGCTATATACTTTGGCTAAAATTCCCGGATACGGTTGTAAAAAGCGAAATATTTACAAAATACATCATCAAAAATACTTTAATACTACTCGTAAACGATCGCCTGGCTAAACTACAAGACATTGTACCGCCTGATGGACGTGTGTAGTTCATTATAAAGCATTAACGTGTATAAATTCACGGCACATAAAGCTGTCAGAGCACGTTCGCAATAGCGGGCGATATTGATAAGCCCACGCAGGCCTATTGTAGAGGAACCACCAGGTGCTATGCCCACAGTGAACCTCCTTTTCAAGTCGGTTAAAAATGTTATTTTACAAAATATCCAGGATATTGGGATTAGAATAGAAACAAGCAGAATAATTTAGTTATCTTAATATATATAAATCTCGTGTCACAATGTTTGTCCTCAATGGACTCCTAAACCACTTAACCGATTATAATAAAATTCGCACACCATGTGCAGTTCGATCCAACTTGAGAGATAGGATAGTTTTTGAAACGGATTTCGACATCCACGCGGGCGGAGCCGCGGGCAACAGCTAGTTTATTTATATATTTTTGTGGATAAATGCATCGTGATGGTGTATGTGTGCCGGGAACTAGTAAATTCAAATAAACTCAATAACGATTCGACTATTTATCTTGCGTTGGGCGAGCGCTAAATCTGCTTGTTACATTATTTTATGTGTTCGCCACATTTTTATATGCTCGCGCTATTCCTGAGCTCGTAAACTATGTATTTTGTATTTTTGTTTATTTACACACGAGTGTGTTGTGTTGTGTGTGTGTGTGTGTGTGTGTGTGTGTGTGTGCGGCCACCTGTCGTTACAGATTTCACTCCGGTTCAAATTATGATACGTTCGCGAATAACGATCTGACGATGGATACTAAAGGTAAGTATTGTTTTGGTTAGTTTTACAGCAAATAGTGTTGTTAACGTAACATGTTTTCAGTTTGTGTTACACATTCTTTCTGATTCATAACGGTTTTTTCCGTATCACTGAAATTCACGCTATCTTTCAGAATACACAAAAATGTTTTAGTAAATTTTTGTTTAAAACTCTTCAAAATGTCTGTTAAAGGCGTTTTTATATCATCATATTTATTACACTCGACATTCGGCTGAAACTCTGATACTACTTCCACAAGTGGTTTCTTGCACACTTGCATCCAATTATACTGTATAAAAATATCCAATTACACAATACGTCTAGTTACACGCTACACCGCACTAAATTATTTCACCTAAAAATAAATTAACAGTATGTAGTATCTGACTGCGGAGAATATATTTTGCTGGTGCGACAAAGTGCAGAAGTTCAGGACTTTTTACTTAACGAAACAAAACAGAACTTTAATTAATATAATCGCAATCTTATTTTTTAAGAGGACACCAAGAAAAGAAAAAGATGTTATAATGAACGACATTGGCAGCGCTGTGCAACCTTTTAGTCACGGAGCTGGTCTCAGAATAGCTTACATTTTTCAATTTGAAAATAAAATTGAAGATCTTTCTGGAGCAGCCAGTAAAATTGCAAGAAAATAAAGTTGGTAGAATGAAGGCACTACTGCTCCAATAAAAGACTCGTAATAAAAGAAAAAAAAGTTAAAAGAACCAAGTCCAAGAGACAGTCTCGAGCTGCAGTAGCTCTAAAAAACAACTTTGCAACGAAATTATACTCTTATATAATGTAGGTAGATAGAAAACGATTGACGTAGATAATGATTATTTTGTTTGTTTTTCAAACTCAACTTTTCAGTACGCGCGCCAAACCACTTCAAAATACCTTTGCAATTCTCGTCGAGTTTGCAATTGGAAGAGAATGAAGTCATTCTCTTTCAAGCCATTCACTTGTGTATCTACATTCCAATTTTTATGAACTAATCTCCGCACACAAACTGCGCAGCGCCGTGATCTCATCTCGGATGCTATTAATCGAGCTAACTTCTCACGAAATAAAACTCCAACGAAATGTTTTGTTGAATCGAGTGCTATCGTCTGACAGACTGACGCCTACAAATTTGCCTTTCAAAATAAATTAAACTTAGTTGTTCACTGGCTTTTAAGGTACAGTCAGTAAAAGATGACGTCTTGTTGTTTTTGTTTAATTACTTAATTAAGGCTTTATCTTAAGAAGACAGATTGCGAGAAAATTATTTAAAATGAGCTCTGAAGCCGCGAATTTTGCCCGTGGCGAGATAAGATCATCTACGTTGATAAAAGAATAACAATTATTATTTTATCACATCATCAAAACAGCGTCATCAAAACAGCTTCACGAAAACTCGGAGTTCTGAACAAGGTGAGGCGGTTTTTCACGCCGGGGCAGCGGTGTCTTTTATATAAGACACAAATTCGTCCCTGCGTGGAATACTGTTCTCATCTCTGGGATGGCTCCGCTCAGTATTTATTAGACGCTCTCGACAGATTGCAGCGACGTGCCATCCGTATAATTGATAGTCCCGAGGTAACCAACACTCTAGAGCCTCTCCAATTGCGTAGAGATATTGCCTCTCTAGCGGTATTTTACCGCCTCTACCACGGTGAGTGTTCTGAGGAGCTATTCCAACTAATCCCACCGTCTCTCTTCCGATCCAGAACAACACGTGCAGGGCTGAGGTGCCACCCGCACACAGTCGAGACCATTCGGTCTCGAACCAAGCGGTTCGGTGCTTCCTTTCTATGTCGCACAATTAAAAACTGGAATGCACTTCCTGCACACGTGTTTCCTTCTTCCTTCAATCCCGGGTTCTTTAAGCGGGGCGTGAAAAGGCATCTGTCTAGGCCGTCAAGGTAGGGGCCGCCATTTTGGGACGAATTGTGTCTAGAATGGGGGCCCGTACCCTCTGGACTTTGCCCTTGCTTCTTACCATCCAGCGGGGTTAAGTCAATAGACGGACTAAATATAAAAAAAAAAAAAAAAAAAAAAAACATCAACTGGACTAAATTTTAAGAGACACTTTTTATCTAATTTCACTACATTGACGTGTTGTTCGTGTGGCTAAGCGCTCGAAGTGACCCCGTATGTCTGTGAAAAGTTTCTTACAGGTTTTGACTGTAATTTTTCTCCTGCGACTAAGTAGTTAGTTAGTGTCTGATCTCCCAATGTCAAGAGGAAAGCTTGCGCCTGAGTCTCAGCCTTCAATCAAAAGGTGTACCGGCTTGCAGATCAAGCGACGCCCCTGGTGTTGACACACGTCTATATAGGCCACGGTGACCGCTACCATCTGGTTGGCCGTGCGCTTGTTTGCCACCTAAGTGGTATATAAAGTTATGTACAATACAAAATTGTTGACGAGTTGGCATCCATGATGCTACAGAGAAGTAGCAATCCTTCTAACTCTGTGGTTATCAGCACTCGTTTTGATAGAAAGAAGGACTTAGGTAGGTAGATCCGAAAGTAGATGCATCCATTTAAAAATATACCGGATAAAAGTTGTTAAAGTAGGAAAGTCGTTACCGAGAGAATAGTGATCGCCATAAAATAGATTTAGTGACTTGTTTAAAATAAACGAGGTCCTTATTGCGAAAGTTAAGCGTTAAAGGTGAGTTATAGCGCCGTCCTTCATTTGATTATTTGTTGCACTTACAAGTTACAAGTAGTCTATTTTCTTTTACTGAAACCTGCCCCTGTACATCTTAGTTGAAAGAATCCTAGGTAGATGTGAATCAATATTACAATACATCCACATTTGACACCTTTATAAATAACATATATTAGCATTTTACTATAGTTAGTAGCTGATGTTAGTTGTTGCTACGGAACCCTTCATGGGCGAGTCCGACTCGCACTTGGCCGGTTTTTGCTTTGATTCCTGTATTTCCAAAACAGGGAATTTCAAGTAGGTATAGCATCAATTTCTTGACTTTAACGAGGACATAATTATTAGTGTTCGTACTACTTATGAAAATACGATTGATCTGTTTATAGCACCTAATCATAATATAATGATCAATGAAAAATGAATATTTATTGTAATAAAAACATTGTTGGATAAAAGCGCATTACGAACAACAATATAGTAGTTTATCATATCTGTAACATTTCCATACAAATTGTTGCTATTCAGACGCTCGATCCCTCATGCGATATTCAGTATATAATGTATTATTCGGCTCAGGAACTGTATTGGTTGTCCGCACGTCGACAGTGCTGTATACTAATGGCTATTTGTGCCAGACATTACAGGTTCTGTTGTCATTTGCTACTTGTCCATAATGTCCATTGCCTTAGTTACATACACACATTCCCATAATGAAGTGTGTATGTGTTCACTAAAAGGTATCGTTTAATGAATCACACTGTTGTGTTTCTTTATGTATACCTACCTGTATTTGCAATTATGAGAATAAATAAATATGGAGTTATTCAGAAGGTTCAACTTATTCTTCATTCATATTCACGACTAGCTGTAGCCCGCGGCTCCGCCCGCGTGGATGTCGATTTTTGCATTTTTTTTTACTATATCGCCGGTTCTAATAGCCGCTTGCGATCAAATATGCATAAGATTTTGAGTATAACCAAGACCTTTCTAATAAAAAAAACCGCATCAAAACCCGTTCAGTACTTAGTAGTAGATTCTTTATTCTAGTCAGAAAAGAAGGCAATTATTAATATAATTTGGAAGTTATGGAGTCAAGTCCGCGTGTTGGACTTCTCACGATTTAATTGTGATTAGTGATCGATGTCAAACAGAATAATGCCCCAGTCTCGACACATTAGTGTGCGCGTTATCAGTGGCAGAGGAAAATGATACAATATTATACAATGGATTTGAGAGGTGAAGGTCACTTTTCTTTGACAAATGAAACTATAAGTGTCGCCGCAAACGAGCCACACGCCACAGCCACAAACGCCGCCACAAGTGGCAAGAAGCGGCCACAAAAGAAGCTGAAGCGCGCGACAGCCACTTGTGGCCGATGGTCGACACTAAACTTGCGGTCGGTGGTTGCTACTTTTTGCTTGTTGCTACGCGCGTGTGGCGTGTGGCGGCGTTTAGTGGCCGGTGCGAGCCACAAGAAGCTAGCTGCGACGATTTGTAGCGTGTGGCCGCCACCGGCGACAACCGTGTGCGGCGAGTCCATATAAAATGTATGAAAATACAGGAAATATGCCAGTGGCGGCGTTTTGTGGTTGTGGCCGGTGGCCCGTGTGCGGGAGTCCTAAGAAGGAGTGTTGTTTACCTATGGTTAATTATAGAATACAGGCTCCTCCGGTTAAGAGATTCCTGATATTTCTGTTATACTATCAACCTCTTGCGAAACACATTCATGTTTATAAAAACATCAATACATAAACATGACCGTACTAATTCATTAAAAAAACAAGTTCATTGAAATCAAATATTTACACGGTAAAAATAAATACTCAGGTTAATGACGTACTTATTATTTCAGAAACGATTTCAAGAATTTGACCGCTGCAAAGGTTTCAAGCTCCGGCTATAAATATTTTTTCACTATATAATAACTTTAGTGATATACACGGACTGATATATCAACGAAAACCTGAATAGTTGGCCCTTCATCTATAAGTAAGGAATATAGATATAGATATGATACAGAATATAGATACAGGGCGTATATACTCGTAGATACGTTTTCCGATACCGCAGCAGCCTAGTGGTATGGGTAATGGACTGCTAAGACGAGGTCTCGGGTTCGATCCCAGGTTACCATGGCACACACCAATGACTTTTCGATGCTTTTCGAAGTTATGTGTGTATTTATTGCAGGTTTATAAGTGCTCGGTTAATGGCAATAGGCTAGCCACCAATTACATTGGGACCTAAACATAAACTGGCGAAATGTGGGTGCTAGCACCTCTGCCTACCCCTTCAGGGATATAGGCGTGAGTTTATATGTATATATATGTACGTTTTCCGAAAGGCGTGGTACTGTGCCTGGAGCATGCGACGTGCTAGGATTTACATTACTCTCACAAGAAGTTATCCATCGTGCGGAGTACACAGCTGTTGAGATTGATTGAATGCAGTGCAAACTCAATTGCACTCTCCATATTGGAGTAGCAAGTAGAATGTTACCGTCGACGTGCAGCCCGTCTCCCGTCTCCCGTTTCCCGTCTCCCGTCTGAAAGTACACATCGCATATTTAATAGCTTTTACATCATTTATGTGATTCGAAGACGTAATCTGAGAAAGAGTCACAAACACAATATATATTTAGAGCACTTTTTATACCACCAGTATAAATTTTTATTAAAGTTATTTAAAAATGTACGTAATTTTCTTACATTATAATAGCAATAAAAAACCACTTAATCATAAAAACCTGTGTATTATGTTACTTATCTTAATTACGAATCGCTACATAAAATTAATATTTTCACAAACTGCTGTAATTATAATATTTCCGTGTAGTTTTGATTAACAAAAATAACCATTATTTAAAAAGATTATCGTATTATAAATAACAGATTACTTTATAAACATTTATAAATAAGCTGCTTACCTAGTATGACAATATGGTTGAATTAAAATCGGAAAAAAATCGTCTCTTTTGAGGGCTTATACGCCGTGCGCCGCATTGAGTACAAGTTTTAGATCTGCTTAATAAGCTGAAAATTTAATGTGTTAACCTACTTCTATCGCTGATTGTACACAATCTATCCTACTGTACCTACATCACAGTAACTATCACTGAGAGTTTGTTGAAAGGAATACAACGCAGTATCGAGTGTATTGTGTATTTCATATTTGTGGAGCTCTTGGTGAGGACAGGCGAGCACATCCCCTCATTGTGAAGTGTCACAATATACGAGTGGAGTGGGTACACTTCCGCTGTGCGGGTTCGGTGTGGAATACGGCAAGTGTGGGCCGCTACTCGCGCCATTGTGTGCGGTGTGGCGCTACCTTGAGCGATACGCTATAGAATTGCGGACAAATATTTTATTTGAAGTTGGTAGTAGAGTTATTGAATATCACCAATTCACAACCCATCTTCCAAAGATTTTCGCATTTTATTTTCGTTTTGAATAGTATTGAATGATCTGATGAAAATGAAATGCTGCAGAGGGAGGGGAAGGAAGGGGGATAATAACCCATTAACCATTAACCCAAATAACCCATTGGATGCCTGTATATCTCTGAAGGGATAGATATGTAGGTATAGGTATTCTATCAACTGTGCATATTAGTCACATAATACATACATTATCGTTAACATCACAAAAATGAAAATAAAAACAATCCCTTTCCTCGGCCACAACCGAACTTTCAAAATATATACTAGTTACATCGCAGTGACTCACATTTAAGTGAAATAAAACAATATGTGGTTAATTAATAAGTTATATACCCACTACCTTTGAACCTATTAACTAAAACGCAAGCTCCTAATAACGACGTCTCTTGTAAATATACGTTATGTCACGCAAATTAAGGCATCTATTTCCTACCAACGAAGCCTTTTGTGAACTGTCCGCTGTTTTGCCTTTTGTGGATATGTTCATGTCTCCGTTCTCCCATAATTATATTTCTCAAACGTCGAAGTCTGCTAATGAGCACGAAAGGAGTATAAGCAGCCGGTCAGGCAGTGCCAAGTTTGTTCCCAAACTCAATTACCCCGGCGGCGCCCGGTTCCCTCCGAAACGACAAGGCTCGTTTGTCAGCGCCGGGCGCCGGGGCGCGGTCAAGCCTTTGTCCCGGGTGTTTCACAAAAGGCTCCATAAAAAGCCTTGCACTTTTACTTCAGTCGGTGCTAGTTTATTTCTGGTTCTCACTCGCGCGTTATTCTGTCCAAATATTGAGGTACGTTGTAGTAAAGAGGATTCCAGCGACTGGGACCGCAAAAGCTGGGACCGCGGTTCCAGTTGCCGGTTCTATTAAAATAGTGACCACTGCGAATAGTCAAAGTCCGAAATATACCCGTTATATTTTTATTGATAGGTAGACATCATACTTTATGACAAAAAATTGTAATTAAAATTAAAGAATAATGGTAGCTACGTCTGCTACGGCAGCATGAATGCAATGCCCTTGGGGTTACCCACGTACATAGCCCACGGTGATAGTTTACCATCTTCAGGCGTGCCGTGTAGGTACTTGTCTGTCACCTAAGGAGTATAAAAAGAAACTTATATTACGTACATGAGAAGACATGTCCAAATAGCGCCAGCATCCAGTTAGGTAGAGTTAGGTAGAGCATGCTCTCTTCAAAGGGAATCTCGCGGGTTCAAGTCCCATCCTATAGATATTGAGTTCAGTTCTGTACCTTTATATTCATACTCTCTGTTTAATACACTTACCTAATTGAAACGTAAACTCTTATTTTTAAGTCTCAAGATATTAAGTAAGTATTTATATTTACCGACAAAAAATAAGTTGAATTTTATTTACCCTCTGTAATTACCTCAGAAACCCCTCAATCCCTACCATTTACATGTTGATTGTACTCTCAAACGTTTCTCCGAAATAAACGCTTTTATATCTACAATACACAATAATATTTTCCTATTGCTTCCATTGTATCCATAGTCACACAGAGAATATGGTTTCCAATACAAATCGGCTACAAATATTGTTGCTTATAAGTAACATGTACGCAGTATTAGCAACTGAGTAAGGACTTACTCTTTTTAACCTACTGTAACAATATAATATAACAAGTTGGTAGTTTTGAAAGCAGTTTATGTTTATGTTAACGTTTCGATGCTGTTGTTGCTTTTCTCGGAGAGACTAAGATGGTGGACGTCTCTTCTCTTGTTTACGTTATTTCAGAACTTGTTTAAGACTGTGTCAGTTGACGCAGTATTACATTGGGACCTAAACATAAACTGGCGAAATGTGGGTGCTAGCACCTCTACCTACCCCATCGGGGATATAGGCGTGAGTTTAAGTTATTTATGTCAGTTGACGTGAAGTCGACGTGCCCTGGTCGAGGATCTAGACGACGACGCGACGTTTTTTGAAGAAATACTTACAAGACAGGCATTACGAGTAGCAGTTTTAAAGTGCCATCTCTTGTTTTGCTGGTTTTGTGTAGGTTACAATAACTGTCTCGTTAGTTGGTCAGAGCATTCCCCATGTAAGGGACTGGTCACGGGTTCAAGTCCCGTCCTGGATGATCATATTTTCCGATCTTTCTGATCATAGGAAAAAAACTGTCTGCTTTCATAATAAAGCCGAATGTAATGTATCACTCATCATTCTTTGTATAGATAATGGCGACCATAGCTTTCTCCCACTGCCCTCCACTTTCAGCAATACCTCCTCCCACTCACTACGTTGTTAGCGTTCAATTAACAAAGTCTATATTTCACGTTATTAATTTTGTAATTACCGAGGGCTTTCAGCCTTATTTAATCAAGCTGCGAGCTTTATAATCAATAGTCTTTTAACACGCCAAAATTGCTTTAATATACGAGTATTTTACAGGTTCACAGTTAATTGAAAAGAGTTCCCTTCACACGCAATGTACACAACATCAATGAATAAATCCGCTAAAAGGTCGTGTAACTCATTTAAACGTTACGTATACAAGTTTGTTTAAATATTGGTGTGTGCACAGCCTAATACCGCACGCTCTGTTGCCCACTCAAATAAAAAGGAGGTTATTTTAAACACGTCGATGTAAAAATGTTGATGGGTTCCGTCACCTTTGATGTTGATTCTATACAATTAATGAGATGACTGACATTTACCTTATTGAGAGACCTCTGGTTATAAGGTATTGGCTTTTCATGTTAGTCAAACGAAAATCTTAATATATATAAATCTCGTGTCACAATGTTTGTCCTCAATGGACTCCTAAACCACTTAACCGATTATAATAAAATTCGCACACCATGTGCAGTTCGATCCAACTTGAGAGATAGGATCGTTTTTGAAACGGATTTCGACATCCACGCGGGCGGAGCCGCGGGCAACAGCTAGTAATATTATATATTGTAACTACTCTCCTCTTTTCATGACCACTCAAAGGTAGGTAAAACGTATGTTTAGTGTTGTTAATACAGCATGTATCTATAGTAAAAAAAATACCATTATGTAGTTGTGTGTGTGTCAAAAACGTTTTAATAAAAAATAAAATGCGCTCTACTCGTTAGAAACTTATACTGGTTAGAAACTTATATAAATACAGAAATCCTGAAAACAATTACTAACAAACTGTTATTATAATCCGTTGGGAGTCATTCCATTGCAAAACTATCTTCCAAATTAAGTGATTAGCTAGTTTGATAGTACGCAAGCACCTACGCGAAGTTAGTTCAAAGTAAACTGGTGATTCACAGTAGCCTGCTGATTACAGACCCAAGTTTCAGCACACAAGACCCACGTTCGGCCCCCGTGTACTAGACTTCCAGCAGGTCCTCCCTAAGGTCTTGTAACTCAGTAAATGGGTCAGGCACACATTCTGCTAATTAATAATTTATGATATTGCCAAAGTTTAGGTACACGAAAATTACCCCATTATATCGAATTTTAACGATTCCCATCATAATTATATTATTTACGTGGTTCTCAACAGCGTTGTTGCTTTTTAACCGATGCAAAAAACAAAGGAGGTCAATGCGACGTTTTTTTTATATTCGTTACCTCAGAACTTTCGACTGGGTGAACAGATTTTGATGATTCTTTTTTTATTTGATAGCTAGTGCTTATCGTGTCCCATTTCAAGTTGATCCGTTGAAGTCGGTTGTTAGGGTTTTTTTTTTTGTAATCAGCGCTATTTTCACGGTGATCGTCTCATCTCTTGAAGTGTAAAATTATCTAGTCTAGTTCAGGTCTAGTTGTGTTTAGAATAAGATAGCATCCAACGAAATGAAAATAACATACTAACGTATAGTAGCTGACGCACATCACTTAGAGCCAAAAGTCATCCGTCATGATAAGCTCTAAACAAGAAACACTCCACAAATAGCTAAAAGTGTCTGCTATAAAGTAACACACAATAAAAAGCGTATCTGCAACTTGCGTCACAAACAGGGCTCGTCACAAAAAGTGTTACAAAGTGACGCAAATTAAGCGAACACTTTGACTTTGTAACGCGCCCTGAGCAACGCTTTTCTCTTGTGTTTGAGTATTTTGGATAATTGCATTAAAACTAAAATGTATCTAATTCTAACAGGGATGGTACTTACTACTGAAATTAATTTCTGATGCATTTACAAAACTAACAATTTCAGGAAAAAGTCAATAGTAAGAACCGAACTTTAGCCGCGTCAATCTCTTTCTAAGGAATTAGCTTTAGTGCCAGAGTTTTCCGACAGAATTTGATCAGTTTTTGCATCGTCTCTTTCAAGCAGTAATAAATTAATTTAATTAGTATAGTTTTTTTTATATTGGATTCGTCAACATGACTTCACCTCGCCTGATGGTAAGCTAAAGTTAAATTACCAGCAGCGAGGTTCACAATTACATACACCGTCGCAATTGCAAGTTGCTCACTCTGCACCATTTAATAGATACGTCTTTCTTAGACTTATGTTTTAGTATATATTTATTAAAACGTGAGTATATGGATAAAAGAAAGTATTACAATTATATTATCATGACGTTTGAACTTATTAGAGTTCATTTGAGTAAAGAAACATTAACAACAATCGCTGGGGGCGCTCGGCAGGCGCACAAAGAGAAACATGCCTTAATTATACTTTTTTAAGATATTTCACCTCGCGGCGTTGCTGGCTTGTTCTTTATATATTAGCCTTAAAATTATATGAATACTGAATTACGTTACTGTATAAGCTTTTGATAATAAATTGATTAGGACGACCTCTGTGGCGTAGCGGTAGTGCATGCGACTGCTACGCAGAAAGCGCGGGTTCGATTCCCGCTCAATGCGAATATTTGTATGTATAAATATGTCTATTTGCATTGGTCTGGGTGTTTCTATGTATAATAAGTACTTATGTATTCACAAAAAAAAGTATAAATAAATAAATATTCTACATTCTACACTACTACAAGTACTACTATGCTTACTTTGGAGCATAGTTTAACTAGCTTGTGTTATGGGTTCTAGAATGCTGATAAACATACTTATATACTTTTTTTTGTAAATACATACCTTATACATAGAAACACTCAGACCAATGCAAATAAACATATTCATGCATATCTACAAATATTTGCACAGAGCGGGAATCGAACCCACGCCCCCTGCGTTGCAGTCGCATGCACTACCGCTACGCCACAGGGACCGTCATAAGTATGTTTATCAGCATTCTAGAACCCATAACACAAGCTAGTTAAACTAAACTTACTTGGGGTCTAGGAAGCGATGTGTAGAATGTAGTAGAGGATTATCAAATGTTATATTCGTTTTGATATACCGAGTACACGACAACTCATATTATTATCAATTCAGTGATTCCAGGTCATCATGTGTATTTGGCGGGATTAAAATATTGTATGTATCGACTGTACGAATGTAAATATGAGGAAATTACTGTGTTCATAAATTATTGTAGCCCAAATTAAGTGACGCCTATATGGCGCATGAAATTATTGAAATGATAGCACCCGTCTTGATTTTTTTTTTTTTTTTTATATAGGACACATTTTATATATTCAACTAGCGACCCGCCCCGGCTTCGCACGGGTGCAATGATGATACTAAATTAGCCTTAGTATATGATGCATGTATTATACATATAAACCTTCCTCTTGAATCACTCTATCTATTGGAAAAACGGTTTTTTAACTACGCAACGGTTTTTCATCAAAATCCGTTGCGTAGTTTTAAAGATTTAAGCGCACATAGGGATATAGGGACAGAAAAGGCGACTTTGTTTTATACTATGTAGTGATTTAGCTCACAATTTCGCTCATAGACGATAAACAAATAACTTCGTTCAATGCTTATGGCTCATAAATCGTACTAAACTAAAAGCTATAGAAAATATATAGGCGGTACAGAAAAATGCATTTACACTAAACCTACGCAGAAAATTGTATATTCATGCATTAATTTATTGCTACTGAAATAAACGTTTGCATGAATATCTCCATTTCTATAAATCGATATATTTCTGCGTATAATATAAGTATTTACAAAAGCAACTGTACTTAAGTTTTTATCCGTATTCTAGAACCCATATTACAAGCTAATAAAATTATGTTGCACCCCCTGGTAGTTGCAAGAAGAATTGTACCTACTGTGCTATTTACATATTTATAAAACAAATGCTGTAAATTAATTATTTCGATAAAAGTATATTTTTTCACAAAAAAATAACAAAATACATTAACAAGATTTAGCTCCTCGAAGCTCAACAGCACGTTATTTATTTTGTTGATATTTTCTATTTTTGAGGAGATCATTAAACAGAGAGGTTTCGCTCGTTAGGCGTCCTCCGTGTCACTCCGGCGCCTCTGCCTCCAAAATAATAATATGGTGAAAAAACAAATTAATGTTGCTGTCATAAATTAACGTTTACCGTTTTATGGAGCGTTGTATCATTGAACAAAACTTGAATAAAGAAGAAAATTAGAGAGTAACATTTGCATTAGTGAGGAACTCCGACCTCCACCACCTTAAACGGCTTGTAGACCTCAAGTCGTTACTTATAATTTACTCCAACTTCTAATTAAATTTGTCACCAGTTTCAAGGCGGCTTAACTTTGGTTAAAGGCTTGTTACGCCACGCATTATTCAGACTCAGTATTGTGTGGTAAATAAACCTATTTTATAAGCTCACATTATTATTATATCCGCTATCGTCAGATGGCAGGGCAGTGCGTGGCCTTTGTCAAGGTATTACCCATTGGATGAAACAATACCATTCATTACAGTTTAATCATGCCATCACACTCGCATAGCCTCGTGTGTGATTATAGCCATTCTACACAACGCTATCTAGACCGAAAATAAGCATAGCTAATGAAGCTATGCTTTTTTTATGGTTGATAGGTTCGCGTTTTACCACTGTCTCACTTGATGGTAAGTGACGATGTGGTCGACGGTGGAGCATGCTTGCCTAGAAGTAGCCCGTTCACTGTTATAGCTTTCCGGAAACACAGACACAGGCAGGGCATTCCACTTCTTAGCAGTACGCATAATGAATGTATTGCTGAAGCGATTCGTGCGTATGAGCGGAATGTCCACCATTTAACGATGACGCATACTTACTTTTGCTTGCATTATGGGTTCTATGTTGCGGCAGCCTCTAGTTTTAACAATATGAGCACTTGATGCAGTACAATGCACGCTATTTTAGACACAACAACAAAAAAGGAATAGAAGAGTCAGCATAAGAATTGCTTACATCAAGATGAGACATCTCAAGTACCTACTGAGTGAGCTTGTCGTGAAGTTCGTTAAGTTGGTAAAAACACTAGGTTTAAAGATACATAAATATATTACTACATTCGAACTGCTCGTCTCAACAGCAACGACAAAAGATGCTAAACTAACCAATTTACAAACCATTTTCAATTATTAAATTGCTATATAGATATTTTGAAAATAAATTTTGGGTTTATATTATGAACAGTTTTAGCTAAGAGTACGAAACGTAGGTACGTAACAATACGTGATGAAATAAATCACAAGCTCATTACTTATTTACTTTCATGTAACCTTCTAACTTGCAGACGCGCGGGGAACGTAAATGTTACTTTGACGAGAATAACGGGCTCGCTCCGGCGCGGAAATTGTACGTTACGTTCTATGGCGACGCCACATAACTCAGGATGTCTGCCAAATGAGTCACCACAATCAGCGCTTTCATTACGACGACAAGGGCGCCATAACTCATGCGCACGTTTTGGGCTAATAACTGTGCAGGATATGCCCTTATAATGGGAAACTCAAGTCGTTCTGCATGTTGATGTATTCCAAATTTAATTAAAAATTACTGTAAGTGTTAAATAAATAAGCAGACTATCTCCGATCAGATCTATTTCTGTGAAAATTTCATCCGTAAATGTTCAGCGGTTCTGTATGAAAGAATAATATAATTCTATATATCCATAAAACCTCACTAAAGTTCTCAATAATAATATTATTAGGAGAGCTTACTTTGAAAATAATAAAAATATGTATTCCCTTAATTACATTTACGTTAAAGTTAATTTTCACTAAGTATTATTTGAATTGAACCAGGGGATACAATACCTCATTGACATAATAGTCACGCTGTATGCCCAAGGGGTAGGCAGAGACAATAGAGCACCATTTTATACAACCTGTACACACATCCCTCACCTCTATTAGGGGAAAGGTGTACAAAATGATCCCCCTAAGGGAAAATACCTGCTGTGTCAAAAATATTAAACCTATAGTAACCATTTAAGAAATTTTAGTTAAACCATTTAGTTATACATATACTAGCAAACCACAATTTTGTAATTTATTTACGTTTTCCAATTTATTAGACATTTTTCAGAAGTTTACTAAAGGATCATTTTGTACACCTGGTTGTATAAAATGATCCCAAGGGTAGGGGTTAAATGATCCCGGGGATCATTTTACCCTCCCAGTTTTAATAAAATATTTGTGTATTATAATCATATTTATTACCAAAAGTAGCGTTAATAGGAACAAAAATATTATTAGTTTTAACAATAATTATTTATTACAGCCTCCTTATGAAGTTATTATTCTATAATCATAATCATCACAGTCTGAGATCGACATTCTCTATAAAAATATTATGAATTATATAGTTTAACTAAAAGCCTTTGTGGCCCTTTGTTATCTTCTAGTAATCTTCTTCTAACTATATTCTAATATAGGTAACTAAAAAAAAAAGTCTTCTAATTAGACATCCTCACTCCAGTTTTGTCGAGTATTTTTTCTACAGTAGGTACCTAATTACGTGGCATGATCTGTAAAAGAATAAAGACATATACTCGTAGAAGAAAGAAATAAAGATTTATTGATTGAGAATACACAACACAAGAATTAAGTATCCATTCACTACTCCACACTTCACACTCCACTCCACTCCACTCTCCACTTCGCTCTCCACTCCACTCTCTACTCCACTCTTGAGTCCACTCTCCACTGCACTATTACTCTACTAGTCTCCACTCGTCTAACCAAGACCTATCTAATAAAAAAACCGCATCAATATCCGTTCAGTAGTTTTTACGTCCATCGAGATCAGCGATGGACGTCTTGCTTAGACTCAAAACTTACCGTATTTGGTTATAACTGGTTAAGTAGAACCGGAGGTATGACCAAAAACGAAGCGTGGGCGAAGCCACGGGTATCAGATGGTATAAAAAGTAACCTATATATTATGTTGCCCAGAACTATGAACTATAATTGTATCTACCAAGTTTGATTAAAATCCCTCCAGTAGTTTTTGATCATGCGTGCGCATACAGACAGACAGACAGAAAGACAAAAAAAATGCATTTTTATGGATCACCAATTATTCCCCAATAGCTATTTTCCTCCCCCCAATAGAATTGACCTCTCTACAGTTTTATTATACCTAAGTATATAGAAGAAGATATAGAAACAACAGGGTAACTAATACCAAAAAAATACCATAATACAATGCAGTGGATTTAACTGTACTGGCAACATTATGAAATTTATAGCTGAATGTGGCATTATAGATAATATTATACTTATACTGGGTACTAAGTATAAATTATAGTAGGTAGGTATCCCAATATATTAAATCATATTATTGTATCCTTCTATTTTTGTAAACTGACAAAATGTTGTAGGTAAAATGATCCCTGGGATCATTTTATACCCGCAATGAGTAATCATTTGACCCCAATCGTATTATTTCGAAAACTTCGTAAAAATAACCTGAAATAGCTATCATATTGAGAACCAACACCTGTTCAAAATGTTATTGAAATGCTATAGAAACCGTTAATAAAACAGCTATTTTCCAAATCACAATAAATTAGCAGCATATTAATATTAATATTCAGCTTAACTTAGATCGAGCACACTGATTTTCTTTTTTTTATCAATTTACTTACCAATAGTGATCACACCGCCATGAAACTTCGTCGAACAACTGAGTGGGATGCGGGGAATACGTTTGTGGCGATTTTAAACAGATGGCACTAGTGATTTGTTTTAAACAGTTGGGAATCATTTGACCTCAAGGGATCGTTTTGTACACCTTTCCCCTATATTCGTCAACCCTTTCATGCATCATCTTTTATTCCTTTCACTGCGCCCTCGGCTTTTCCGAGAACGTGGCCTATTTGCCTCGTAAAGGTACTTCTAGGGTACATACACACACATACAAACACATCCTTAGAAATGAAGTAAAACAAATACAGTCGGCAATTACTTCACTGTCAAAGGTAAAGACAATTAGCCTTAATCGCGGTTAGTGCTTGAGGTGAATAAATACGTTGACGTTTAGTTAAAAGACTACGGTTACCTATGGTGGAAACACCCATTAGAGGTAGAGGGATCTTTAATCTTCTAAATTCTTCAGTCTTCTTGTTCTCTTCTTTTCAGAGTAGTCCCAAATTTTGCACTATTCCAAAGTAAGTATTCGTTCGTCCACTATCATTCAACTAAAAATCAATTTGCAAAATGTTGGTGTTAATTATTCACCTCTGCTAGCCTCGGTGGGTGTACAGCATACAACAAAAAAAAATTAGTCAAAGGCAAATATTAAGCAGAATTCATTACTTGCGACCTAGTATTTGGCAGTAATATAACACAAAAATATGCGAAGTTCGTAACTGCTTTTTCATCTGGTTACGTACTCAGCATTCTATTTTACAAAAACGATTGAGCTACATACCGCATACAGCTTCATTTCTCTCCCTGAGTTGAACTCGATGCAGTTCATTTCATGCAGACATTTGAAGTGTTAAAAAGTCATGGTAAGATGCCATTTCGAGTTTAAAACAATGTTTAATAATGATAGGATACTAGTTACTCAATACGCAAATCAATCTGAATCGAATCAAAGTACGGAACGGACTGCCACATGCCAGATAATTCTGTCACTCGTAATTGCCTCACGTCGCGCGTCGAGTGGATACAGCTGCCTATACTGCGAGTATCCACTGATCCACTCATCCAAATATTCAATTATCGCTCACACTGTTAAAAGTGTGATGGGACATTGATAGCCATCGTTTTATAACGTGCCGATTAAACAGAATATTTTTTGCAACTCTTGTATTCCAAACGCGTTGTATATTACAATTTTGTTTGATATAGCGTTTCTTGTGCTTAGTTGATAGCTCTTCAGTTCATTTTTGCAACGGTCAATCCTTATCCTTTACTAGATCAACATTCCCCTCACGTAAACCTGTCAAAGAAGCGGGCAGGTATCTTCTCAGCAAAACGTAGATAGTCGTGACTTGTACAGTCATCTGCTTTACATACTCGTATTGTAAAACGAAGTCGCTCCGCAAATAGAATTTTGGACACTGAGTAAACTTTATAAGAAATGTCTTGCATAATAATGAAAGTCTCAGGTCTCAGGAAAGGTCAGCTGAAGTAATGTTGTGGAGTGGGGGAAAAACCGTTTCTAGGCTTTAGAAATGTGTCGGAGTCGAACCGACTAAAACCGCACGGTGCCTCGTCACATCAGCCTGAGTGGCCGGAGAATCTGGTACTCCCTAGAAAGGATATTTCAGAGACCCCAACCGGATGTCTTTCTTCTTCTTCTTCAACCTAGCGTTAATCGCAGTCGTATCCAAAGCTTTCACCTCGGAGTCTGGGGTCCGCTTTACCAGTCTTAACTGCGGATTTGGCTGGACCTCGATATTTTCCGTGAAGCGACTGCCATCTGACCTTCAAAACCCAATGGTGACATTAGTTGATATCGAAGCATTGCAGCTAGACCGGATCTCTTTAAGACCTAATAAATGAAAAAATCAAATGACTAACAAGGGAGAAAGAGATTCCTTAAATTTTCACTGAGCGTGTTATTTGATACATAGGTTCTTTAAGTTCGCTCGTGTCTACATAAAACAATGTCAAACATAACAAAATGGAACACAATCCCTTTGAAGTGTGCCGGAGCACGCGTACGGCTTTGTCTCCGTCGTCACATAATTAATATAATATTGACAATACTTTTGCTATGCCGTAGGATATAAAAATGATATCTTTTACTCTTCAAACCGGTAACTGAATCTGTATATTAGTATTGTGACTATCCTGTCACGATATATCACGGCGTCGGACGGGTGGATTGGATTGATAGTGCTTATAAACGACCCGCCACTGTCCGTCCACCTAAGTGATGTTCCAATTATTATAGTGACACACTCGGCCGTTAGTCATACCAGCTGACCGATTAGAAGTGTGCCCTGAAACACAATGCAACTAATTTATTATTACCACGGTCCACCACCATGTACAACATTATGGCACTGTCGGTGTATGTAATGGTGACTCCCTTCCTTAGACTTTACCCTTAGCTTACCATCAGGCGACATGACCGACATAAAAAAAAAACCTCTTAAATTGTCGTATTCATTTCTTGCTTCAGTATGTGACATTTAGAGGACTTTATATTATTCTAAAAACATCGAGCTGATCTGATGATAGCATCAGGATGTGGATAGATATAACTCTTCAATAGAATTAGTAAACCCCTCGAATTGACGCTTATGAAATAAATTAACAAGCTCAGTTTTCATACTTTTTTTATTCACCATAGGCTTACGTTTGACCGCTATCTCACCTGATGGTAAGTGATGATGTGGTCTACAATGAATCACGCTTGCCTAGAAGGAATCTTTTCACTCGTGACTTGAATATTCCCAGGTTATAGCTTGCCGGAAACACAGACTTGGGCAGCGATTTCCACTCCTTAGCTGTACGCATATTTCTACGCTACACTTCTAACACACTCGCGGTGTCTAGACTTCTATAAACCTGTGGATGTTCCTCTAGCACTCATCAATTTATCACACAGCCGCATACTACTCCCTACACCCTAGCGACACTCGTCTGCTCTAACGATTGCCGAATATTTCAATCAATCTGTGTTAGATCGTATTCATTTAAATTCCATCTCCGTTAGTGATGTAGCTCTGAGTGAAGGACCGGCTGGGGCTTTAATAGAATGCTTATCGGACGCTTTCCACTCTTTGAGCGCCTCCCCGCTCCAAGTGGCTTATAGACCCTACCTAATTTCCATTATGGGATTACTTGGATTTAGAAATATTTTTTTTTTTTTTTCATCGTCGATCGACAAATAAGATACAATAAGGTAACGTGAAGTTTGGATGTTACCAAACTCACTTCTATACTAGTCTAGGCACCAGACTAAGGGCGGTTCTCCATCTAATCATAATCGATTGTTAAACACAATCTAGGTAGGTACTTGGAATATTTTTGTCCAAATTGTCAGATGATCGAACTGTTAGGAATAAACCAAAGTATATTATAGACATACCTACTGGAAAAGAAAAACAGATTTAGTGTGACATAGGTTTCCTCACTTGGCCGCTTCTGCTTCCGCCTAATGAGTGTCCAACAATGAGTACCCTCGGTGGTGAGTAGCCCTCGCGGATGCCAAACACTTCTTCTTTTTGGGCGTAAAAACTACTAAACGGATTTTGATACGGTTTTTTTTTACTAGAAAGGTATTGTCAGACTTAAAATCGGCTGTAAGTTTGATGGCAATAGGTTGATAAGAGAGAGAAAGTAAAAAAATTTGCGATAACCGACATTGATTCGGGCGGGACCGTGAGTATCGGCTAGTTATGTATAAAGCAAATCGCCCCAAGCGGCTGTCTCCGGCCCAGCGGTGTACCAACATCAAAGGACTGCCCCGAGGTTAGTTGATTGATGAACAATCTATTAATGTGTCTGTGCCTACCAATTAATTTGTGGTCTGGCATTCATTTTTCCGCCGGCGGCGCTGAGCCTGGAGGGGCGTCGTGAAGGGTCTCGGAATCCATCAATCCCGAGTAAATACCACTGATTATAGACGTATTGTTTTGTTGGCTCTCTGCTCGGAGTGTGATCGATCTAAAAATGATGCGGTTCTATATTATTACGTTTCTATAACTTTATTTCTTGTTCTATAATGTGTAATAGTTACTGGAAATTATGTTAGTCTCACGTTCGATTCCGGATTGATAAAAATCTTAATTCTTTATTGTGCACAATAAAAAAGACAAATATAATTAGTTTAATGTCAATAATTAATAGTTATAGTCAATCCACTCCTTATCTTTGCGTTTGACGTTTCAATTTTCTGTCAAATAGTTATGTCCAAATGCGTAACCTGACCGATTTCAAACAATAATCGACATTATCTCTGAAGAAGTTGCAATCGATTTCAAACTTCGATATTTTATTTCTGCTCGATGTTTTATATTTTTTTATATACTTCTTTTGAGTGCCAGATGTGTAACTGACTAAAATAATTCGCAATAAAATCTGTTAAAAATAGTTTTATTTTTATTATCATGATAATATTAAATAATGACTATTATTTTGATCTTCCAACAAAATTTTATGTTTTGTAATAAACATTCTTTTTTCGTGTACAATGCATTAATTATTCGGCGACATTTATAGGCTGTTCATACCGATTATCTGTTATGGGTTTACGCCAATAAGATAAGCCTATCGAGTTTAGGCTCATTTCTTTTGTCATAGCAAAAACTATTTGCTGAATTAGTGGGTCACCCGCCGTATAGCCCTGACCTCACACCTTGCGATTTTTATTTTTTTCCGAAAAGAAAGAAAACACCGAGATAAACGTTTTAGGAATGCCGAGGAAGCTGTGGCTGCGTTTTAAAAGGCCGTCGAAGACGAGTGGGCTCAGTGCTTTTCGTACGTATAATATGATGAAAACTTTTAATCCCTACACTTCAATATTTTGATGAGATGATTAGCCATTGAAAACACGTACAAGAAGTCATAATACACTACAAAAACAAAGCTTACATGTTACAACAACTTTTATGTTGACGTAAATGTAAGTAAGTGTGAACGATTATTTTGGATTCGTAATTTGCAGCGATTTCATTCGATCCCAACACTAGACATGGTAGAGTGTAGCCGTTTTCATTGAGTGAGCAAATAATTGTAAAAATTAAATCAACCGAAACAAATAAAGCATTTTAATTTTGGTAATGAGTTATAAATAGGGTAGATACATATGATACGCCAGTTTATATAATTTCTTAGTCACGCATTTCCAAGTTTACTTGTACGATTAATGCAATAGTTACATTCTAAAACTGCTGTCAAACGCAAAAATAAGGAGTGGAATGACTATAGTGTTTAATTTAGTTAATATATATAGTTATATAGTTAATATAGTTTAATGTTAATAATTATTAATTTAATGTCTCTTGTTATAATATAACAAGAGACATTAAATATGTACAAAGGTGAGTTTTCTTTACCTTTGGGCTGGAGAGGTAGCAACAATATTAGGGAGGGAAGTAAATTATAACTATATACAAGTAAAGTTAAATTAAATTGTTTATACAAAAACATAACCCTTCTTGGCAGTCGAGTAAAAAAGCAGTATAAATAAATCTATAAATAATATAATGCTTATTGGGTTTTCTGTTAAGTAATTCTCAGCAGCAATATCGAATCTGAACAAAGTGCTGCCACCGGTTATAAGGTGAGAACACGATCCAATAATGGATTCCATCTGTTAATGTTAATGCAGACCGCATTTGGTACTAATAAATATTAAATATGAGGTAATAAAAGAATACATGAGTAGTGCATAAAGTCCGTTCTCGTCCGATTTCACCTAGAACATGAAATTCTTTCAGGAGGTGGCGACGCTTTTCAATTTGTACATCAATATGTCTGTGTGCACACCCACACAGCTGCAGGCGCGTGCCGACGTCGTAAGCACTCCACCTGGCGCTATTCGTACCGTTTCGGAGCTCATTCTATTTCGTTTGCCTTTAAAAGGCAGTAAAACCAGGATTATGCAAATACGATGTTACGTACATTGCGTTTGGAACATAAAAAGGGAAACACTATTAGATTTGGCCTCTAAGCTCCGCCGTAGAACGATCTCAAATGGTACACAGTAATGTAACTATTTATAGAATACCTTTTTTATCGATCGAAGTTTGTGTTTAGGATGTATTGAATGTATAAAAAGGTTTAGTTGAATGCTCATTACTTACTAAAAAAATTAAAAAAGTGGGTGCATGTAGTTCCGTCAAGATCCAACCCACCAAGCTGATACACCCTGATAACAACAGATGACACTTTGGAGCCGGCTTCGCCCTCAAGGTTAGGGCAGATGGCAGTTGCAGTAAGAGTTAGGGTAAGCCAACATCGTCAGGAGAACGCGTAGGAGAGCGGACTACCAGGATGAAGGTTGAGATGTAGAGGATGGTTATGAAAGTACGGGTTTTTTTATATCGGTCACGTCAACATGACTTCACCTCGCCTGATGGTAAGCTAAAGGTAAAGTTTCTGGAATGGGGGTCACCATTACAAACACTAAAAATAGAGCTTGAGAGCTAGGCGGAAGCTAACGTCTACTCCCACCTGTTCTGTTGAGAGGGCCAAAGCTGAACAATTAAGAAAATTAATTTTACATTTTTTGATAGAATCGCATACGGCCTCAAATTATTGAGATTAAATTAATTAATTGAAATTCTAGAAAAATATGAATATTAACGTGACATCGCCCGAGGTGTGCGTCATCTGCAGAGCAAACAAACTGTTTAAACACTCTTAGTTTTTTTGTTGACATAGACATCCATCAATTTAAATTCATAAGAAAATAACACAGCAAAACGTTGCTATTTTTTTTCTTATTTAATTCGTAGTATAAATAGAAGTGTGACTTATACTCGTAAATTCTAGAATTTCTAGAAAAGCAAACATATTTTTTGCGAATCATTATTCATATTAAGAGTTTTCTGAAAAACTTATATTTCGCTGAATGCCTATTTCGTCGAAAAATATTTTTTTTACTAGACATAGACGTCTTTCAAGTATTCTCAGTATTCGATAACAACCCTACCAATTGTTTGCCCTCTTTCGCCGTAGTATGACAATGTCCTGTAAAAAGAATCAACAAGATAATCGCAGTAAATATTAGTCTCACTTAGTAATTTCTCTAAACATAGTTATAGGATCTCGTGTAAAAACAAGTAAGGTGTTTGCTTCGTATGAATGCTACGTGAAAGAATTTACGAACTCAAAACATTGTAATAAATAGTTGCCTAATTAGTTCCCCATAACATTTTATATTAAACGTTAATATATTAGACCTTTCTACTTCTAATCTAAATAGGATGACTTGATAATCTAAACATTGCTGCTTTGCCCTCAGATGTTTTCCCCGAACATAATAATAACTAAAATAAAACTATAAAATTAACAAGACGTATGATGTGTTAATTATCTGTGCGTGTGAGTATCAAGACCGTACAGTGGAAACATGGGGGTGTTGGTAAATTTGTGGTTGTTTATATGATATCGCAACACACAGCCTCTTTAATCAATATTTAATTACATAGTAGGCGGTAGAGGGCGCGCGGCGAGTGCGGGTTAACAGCGCGTCTAATAATAAGGTTATTTAATATTTCATTGTTGAGCTTGATGGGCTTCTCTCGTAAACAGGGCTAGTATAGTATATTATTAAATGTAACTCATTAAATGTGATTATAATATAATAATTTACATTCATACCTATTCATGTATTTCCTTTCCGGGGCAGGCAGAGACACACAGCCCGCTATCTGCTTCTGCCAAGCTTTCGCTACCGTTATTAAATTTACTCTTTCTTGCATCATACGAAATCATTTATATTCAATAATATCACTTTTCCCGAGGTTTCGGTTGCCTTTCCGCATGGTTCTGGGTGGTCTGAAGAATCTATAGTATGCCTGTCATGAAAGAACTTGAAGCATCCCTTTAGGTGAAATGGTGCTGAAGCTGAAAATTAGCACGTTTCGTTGCAAATTTTTGATTGGCGAATTATTGGTAATTATTTATTTTTTTATTTTATCTTATGGTGAAGCTAGCATCATGTATCATTAACAGTTTTAACGTTCATGCTACAATATGAATAACAAAATAACGTTCAATTATATTGAAACTAAGTAAATATTATGCTGCAAGGCGTACATTGTCGAATACTTTAATTTAATAGCCACAACTCTTCACTTGAGATCATAACCACGTTGACTGACATGTAATGACGTATCGTTGATTCACGTCGCGCAGACTCGGCCACGAGAGTTTTCCTGTAAACATGGAACACTAAACACGTATACGATCAATATTCGATGATCGCTCACACTAAAATCTAAAAGCGATAAACGATACAGGTACCCGCGGGCGACCCAATCTATACGAATTCACGCTACATTTGATTACGTACAGTCAGCATCAAAACTACATTAGCAAAGCATGATAGCAACCCATTTATGTCTCACTGCTGGGCCCGGGTCTCCTCTCCTCTAACGAGAGAGCTTAGAGGGTTTAGACCTTAATCCACACACGCTGGCCCAATGCGGGTTGGTGGATCGGACATGTCCTTAGAATTTCTTCTAGGCCATGTGGGTTTCCTTACGATGTTTTCCTTCACCGTCAGCAGATGGTAAATCATGTGATTAGCACATATAAATTCCACAAAGTGAAATTCACATTAGTACTGTCCAGCCGGATTCGAACTTGATACCTCGAGGTCCTTATCCATTCAGCTACCATTGCATTTGTAAAATTTACATTAGCAAAGTACTTTATATCTTTTGAGTGAAACTCTGTGAGCTCTATTTAAGTGGAAATCTGTGCAATCGTCATGAGCGGTAGTCCATTCGACTGCTACCACAGGGGGCGCAGTGCGTGGTGTTTGTATGAATTTGTCTATTTTTTTTTATGCTACGTAGCGTAGTGGACAAGCACACGGCCCACCTGATGGGAAGCGGTCACCGTGGCCTATGAACGTGTGCAACACTAAAGGTGTCACACACGCGCTGCCTGAAGGGAAGGGGGAGGGCTGGAAAGGGACGTGGAGGCAAGGAAGGGATGGGGGGAGGAGGGGTACAGTGAACACAACACAACACGATTATGGCCGCGGTGTTCTGTAGGGCGGAGGTACTACCCCAGTCGGACAGCTCATTTCGGACGGGAGATACCGTCGTGTCCTACCTCCTTCAAAACAGGAAACAGGAACCTCCTTCATTATATTGGTATGGGTGTTTTAAACACTGTACAGAATGTCGTAGAATATTATTTTTTTAATAATATCATACTTTTGACGGCGACTGTACGTACGGTGTGTTATTGTGAGTAGACATAAATATGTCGTTAACTGTCTATTTTTGGACCTCTAACACCTTAACATTACGATTATAGTTATGGCTTCGAAGTTTATCGATGTCTCTAGGCATTTTGTCACCTCTAGACGTTGTTGGAGATACACTGTGTTTTAGCGTTTATTCCACTTTGTTCACCTAGGTGATATCACCCGGGTGAACAAAGTAGATTTCTTAGTGTCCTCATTTCACCTGCGAATCATATCACCTACGCTTTATCACCCAGGTGAAATGAGATGGACACATGATGTCGCATTTGTTCACCTTGGACTTGGTTCACCCAGGTGAACAAACGCGACTTTTGCTATTCGTCTTGTGGACTGTTATCACCTGCTAATGAAATTGAGAAAGCTAATAAAAACTTTTTATACTCGCACGTGTTACAAATATTGCAGAAAAAAAAACTTGAAAGCGTCATGAGGGTGATTCTTTTTCGGTGACTTCTAAAGAATTTCAAGCTCCAACTGTTTTGTCAGTGCTTTTTACCCGACTACCTGGATCGATTTCACTAATTCTTTTTTTATTGTGTTTGTTATCGTCAGGAGAAGGTTCTTATGAAAGAAAAAGTTAAAAAAGTTGCACGGGACATTAGAAAATTTAAGAAAACTTAACGACCATAATAATTAACTTTTCTAATTCAACCTTCTTAGTGCTTTTGACAATCTAGAGACGCGGGAGCGTGTCAAGCCAAGTTCAAGCAAAGGAACTGGCTAGCCAGCTACAAGTGTATATTCACACCAATGATTTTATATACAAGATATGTTACGTTCATAGTAACTAACACCTCAAATCTGATCCACTTTGACAATTGTTGACAATTAGCGTTAAAGTAGTATGAAAGATGGGATAAGCACGTGAGTAAAAAAGATAGCTATAAACATTATCCGTCAAAAAACGTCCCAATTGGGACGTTTTCGAGTCTTAATTTGGCGCGCTCTAGTAACATATCTGCCTCTTTTTACATGTATAATATCATTGATTCACACGAACCACTTGGTGCCACTTTTGACCCCTCTATAACTCAAAACCTATATAACGTAAACACGTGAAACTACGTATGTTTAATTTTACCTATAAGGTATAGTAGTTTAGGTTGTTTCAACGGACTAATTTGAACTCGCTATTCGTTGTTAGCACATTAAGACAGGACAACGCCTGTCGGGTCAGCTAGTACCAAATAATTCATAAAAAATACATAATTAATAACAATTATTCTTTTATTTATGAAACTTTTTAATAATTCTAAAGACAAAATAATAATATTATCATATGAACACTAGACTCTGTCTAACGAAAGCTGAACAACGACATTTTTACCTGCCTTAATTTTTTAAAATTTGCCGCGTTTTTCTAGGTCCAGCTTTCCTTAGACAGAGTCTATAACAAATTTTAAGTAGGTACAGGTGCACCTTGTAGTTTTATTTGTTAACAAAGTAAAACAAATTTTATTATATTTTTAATAAATTAAAAGTACTATGGTGCGCCTGTGCAAACTATGAACCACCTTTTGTCGTGCCTACTGTGCCCCAACACCTGCATGGTTGAGGATTTGAGCGGGATACCCGGGGTGGCTGTCGGTGTAGCCGAATTTTGGGCAGCACACATAATTAAATACCTAACTTAATACTACTTTATTACCATTAAATTACCTATTTGCATACAACTGGCATAATATTATTTATTACAGTTTGGAAATTGAAAGAATGCGATCCTGACTAGTGATGTACAATAAATAACTTGTACCTAACAAGAACCGATCTCTGAACCTGTTCCTAACAAACAATAAAATAATAATAATCACAGTTGGTCACATTACTATGGGCCAGGTCCAAATACTTTATAATGTTCACAAACAAAGAATTCAGCACCATCCATCGCCTACAAAGCACATAGCTGATATAACACATAGGTACGTTCAACAAAGTCTACTCCATGAGACCTAATTTATTTAAGATTTGATAAAGAATAGATACCTACAATGACAAAACAGTTGGAGCTTGAAATTCTTTAGAAGTCACCGAAAAAGAATCACCCTCATGACGCTTTCAAGTTTTTTTTCTGCAATATTTGTAAAACGTGCGAGTATAAAAAGTTTTTATTAGCTTTCTCAATTTCATTAGCAGGTGATAAAAGTCCACATGACGAATAGCAAAAGTCGCGTTTGTTCACCTGGGTGAATTAAGTCCAAGGTGAACAAATGCGACATCATGTGTCCACTCATTTCACCTGGGTGATAAAGCGTAGGTGATATTATTCGCCGGTGAAATGAGGACACTTAAAAGTCTACTTTGTTCACCCGGGTGATATCACCTAGGTGAACAAAGTGGAATAAACCGTGTTTTAGTAGCATCAACGCGGACATATTATTAATTACTTCGTTAGGACATGACCTGATGATCTCTCTCCGATAGGAGAGGTGTTTCAGAGAGGTTCCTATTGGTTGAAAAACAACACATTTGGTCGGAGCACCCTCAGTTTGCGTCAGTGGAATTAGAATAATTATTATTAAGTAGTTGAGATAAATTTATAAATAGTTATGGAAGTCTGCCTAATATCATAAATCCAGAAGTTTGTTAGAGTATAGCGTGCCATAACAGTTTACTCAACAAGTTTTGAATATGGGCCCAACCGCAAGTAGAGGCGCTGGTGTTATATAAACTGTTACATAAGACTAGCTGTACCCCGCGGTTTTATCCGCTCTACTCGGTTCTAATCGAGGGCCCGCCGACCACATCGCCTCGGGTCACTTGTCCGCCCACCACCCATCTTTCCTTCTTATTGTGTTTATCGAACTACGACACTTAACTATAATAAATAGACCTCCTTGAAAACAGCCCAGATTTGGGATCAAAATACAGAAATATTTTTAGAATTGCGGTGATTCAATTAAGCTATACTTTATTATCAGTATTCTTAAAGATATATATAAATAAAGATAAAAAATGATAGGTCAAATCCACTCGAAACCAGCGGGCTTGCGTGAAAGGTTTATGACAGTAGAGGAAGCGCGTGAAGTATGTCAGAGGCAGATGGAGGTCTGTTGTCTCTGCCTACCCCAGACTGAGGGTAAAAGGCGTGAGCATATGTATGTATGTATATAAATATAATTTTGTATATAAATATTACTTTTATACCCTAATAAAAATTTGAAAGAGTTCTTTAGACGAAGGCGTCACCGATGCCGGCTAACTGGATTTTCATGTAGAATGGTAACTAATTATTATTGATTTTCACTCACAGCTTTACATTGTGTATGGGATTTTTGTTGGTATTAACTTGAGAAACCATAAATAAAAACGAAAAATAAGAATATAAAAGTTGTATATAAATCACATGATAAGGAAGTTCAATAGATTTACGTGACTTGCCCATGTAGTGAAACTGAGTTATAGCCACGATGGACCTAATTCTGTATCCTACGACATAACAGATGGAAGTCTGTGCCTAAGCTTGTTTATTTATTTTTATTACTTGATCACGAAGAGGAATGGCCCAAATTTGTCTGGAATTTGGGACAATGTTGAACTATGACATGGATAAGAGTATAAGATGAGAAATTATTAGGTTTTTTGGGGACAAAAATTATAATTAATAAAACTAACACTAATTAAGATATAATAAATAAAAAAGGTTTAAAAAACTGGGTCCCCTCGGCAGGGTGGCTAGAATGCAGGAAGCATTCCTGCGCTGAATGGCTATGGAAAGCCTTTGCGCGAGAAATCTGCCCGCACGGGGAGAGTGGGAAATACATTATTTGGGGTAAAAATATCCAGTTTTAAAAATTAAGTCCACCCGAACCAAGTCGCGTGTTCCAGTGATTGTTACACACGACATTCATCAAACATTTTTATATGCCTTCCAACTCCAACTTTATTGCGAAACTTTGGACAAGCCAGGAGTTGAGGCAGTTGCCAACTTTTAATTTGATTAACCTCCTTCTCTTTTGTAACGTTTGACAAACACACGATTCAGTTCAAAGATTTATCAAACATTTTATTCGCCAGCTCGCTATCACGCTCGTGCGTGTTGCCCTGAAAGAAGTTTGCGAATCTGTTCCAAGTCATTACCTCCGCTATCAGCTCGCGTCCCATCTCCCGGGAAATAGGCCCAATTTATTATGGCATGTACACAGACGACCACCGCAGTTAATATGTTCACAGCGTAATTATTCCCAGGAGATAAGTTACAATTAATTATATCCTCGTTCTGTAGACGCGTTCACCATGAGTATATCTTGACATTGGAACCGGTTGTGGATAACATTATTTCGTATAATATTTTGTTAGTAATCATTTGGTTAGTTTCTGAAGTAGAACATGTTTTTTTTTTACCAGTTAGGTGGCAGACAGGCACACGGCTCGTCTGATGTGAAGCGGTCACTGTGACCCATTCTCTTACATTGTAGGTAGTCTTCATCTATTGCTGGCACATTATATTTACCTAGACTCAAAACAATTATCTGAGAGTGGTGTAGATGAAAGCGGTGGACAGTTTTTTATAAGTACTACTTAGGTGGCAGACAAGCATACGGCGCACCTGATGGGAAGCAGTCACCATGACCTATTAGACGTGCGTGATATCCCGTGTCACACTCGCGCTGCCGAAACTGGAGGGGAGAGGCGTTGAGGAGTTTGAGGGCTCCAATTGTACAGCTCGTACATTTTTTATTTATCATAATGAGCTGATCAAGTTCAAATTTATTCAATTATTATGTAACTGTGACGCTGACTGCACCTCGCATACTCCATGAATATCATATACATGATCCACCCCACCCCTCCCACACCTACAGACACAGGCGCCCCCACTCGCCATGTACAACATACTTTTTAATTATACTCGTTGTAATCCTTTGTGCTTACGTACGCTTATTATGAAAAGATGATTTGATTGTATGTCGTTCATTTTTTAATTTTAATTACAACACAGCTAACTAAATGGTCAACATTATTGCGTTAAATATTGTAAAGGTTACAGAACGATGTAGATAATGTAATTTTAGTTAGAGATTGGGATTATCATACTTATATAATAAATATTATAGTTATTAAAAAAAAATTTTGGTTATGTTTAGGAAGTTACTGTTGCCTCCAAGTAGGTATTATGGGATTAAGAGATGGGAAAATTGAGATGAAACTAACGTCGTAAACCGGGCAGTATAGTTGCAATACATAACTATTTGCTACAATCCTTTCCCTTGTTAATTCTCGTCATAATATTGTATATTAATATAACGTTGTGATAATTTAAAATGCATATCGTTCGCTCATATGTTTACTGAGCTACTCGTAATATTGAGGCCTCATTTTCATTTAATATAACGTACGCGAAACAAATTGCTTCGTGCAATATGAACTTTGTACGATGGTGCTCAGCCATATTTGTTGTATTTTTTGTACAACGGCGCGCTAAAAACAAATGAGGACATAAGATGTAATGACTTTACCTGCCTAAAAGATTGGTTGGCGATGTAGTCATACCAGACGCGTATAATATGGCTACCAACGACATCTGGTGGTTATACTCATAACTAAAGAACCTTTAGCAGATTTTATATCACTTACGTGTGGGATTGGGGAGATAGGAGATAGGAGATATGATGCTTAAATCGGACGGGAGTTACCGTCGTGTCCTACCTCCATCAATCGTATGTAATAATGTGTCTTATCTACTGAACTATATTCAAAAAGATAAAGGCAGAGATGTTTTACGCCTACGTTTTGCCATTTGCCCTACGAACCAGACAAGTGTACTGTTGTCTAGTAAGAGTACTAAGTGTTTAACTCAATAACACTTTGCTTAACCTGGTACATGTTCCCAGGACTTCAGAACCGTTAACTCACGCGCAAATGTATGCTTATGAGAAACCAGACAGCTGTGGCCAAGTTACAATTTATTGTTTACTGGTCTTAGTAATCTTCTAGGTCAGACAACAGGAATGATATGGGGCCTTACTCCGTAAAACGAAAATATTCGTATCCGTTGAAGTTTTGACCATTTAGCTACCCCGAAAGTGTTTCGTTTCGGATTTCGGATCCGTCTTCGATCGTTTGACATTGAGGTTGTCGATTTTTATCAGTACACCTCTTACTCCCAAAATACATTTGACGTTTTCGCTGTCGTTGTTTGACAAATGGTCCGTTTTTGTTCGATCCGAAACGTTCATGTTCGATTTTCAGAGTAAGGCCCCTGGATCGCCAGTATGCCACGATGTTGTTTAACGAGATTCGCCACCCGATTGGCTACTAATTTATGTGTAATCACGGCACTGATTCGTGTGACGTGATTGGCCATAATATGCGCGAGTTTGGCGACGCCGGGTTCCGTGCTAACGAGACTTAAGGAGATTTCCTCTTCATTTTATGTATATCTACCTATCTATATAGCATCAAATTTGTAAACGCACAGGAAATATTCAACCTATTTTTTATAAGATTACGTTTGTTTTTTAAGTGAGGAATGCGTGCTTATGCATGATGCCTCCGAGTTTGGGGAAAACCCGTAGACCTATGTGGGACTCTCCCTAAAGGGCATACCCACTAAACCTCACTATGTCCACCTGGTCGCTTTAGTCACATCGCAGGTTAGGCAATAGTATGTCACTGCAATCTGACCGGCGTTTTTTACCCGGCGGCGAGCCCGACTTCCGAGAGGAGGGCCGGCCCTCCCCCCGTACCGTCTCTGTGCCTTCCTGGCGAACACCAGCGGGAACGTTTACGTAGTTACAGGCCAACCTTGTTTAATGATCACTGAGGAGCGATGAAAACTATTTCCAGCCTTCCTTAATGTACATTAAAATAAAACTATTTTTAACGGATTCCAGCGCGAATTATTTGATAACATTTCGATTCGACGTAGTTTAAAAAAAAAGGTTTTTAGAAGTGCAAAATAGAGATTTGTATGCCTTTACGTTTTTCATTTTAATGTGTCAAAGTGGATAAAAGTATGCTTACTCATAAATATTCTTTTTTTTATTTGTTTATTCACCTTAACTTAAAATAGGTCACAGACATATTTACACACACATTATTTTTGCAATAGGTATCTTTTTTTCACATTCACGAAATAGATCCACAAGATGTAGGCAGTTTACCGGAGACGTAACTCGACTACGAGACACAAAGTGGGTCAATTTGTCGCTAAACTTTTTTATTGCTCGCCTGAAGACTTACCAACAACTTATTTTATGAGCTTATATTGTTCTAGATTTTAGAACGACAACTGCATTTCTCAACCGATATCATTATACAATAACGCGTGTTGAAGAATTAAGGGTAAATTATACTTTTCACAGGCGGAATCCAGATGATTCGATAGTGAAATAATAGTGACACCCATCATAATGGTTACCATTCATGACTTATCCTATTGAATGCTTCTGATGGAGCTTGTTCTAGAAGTTTAAACTTTCATCTTGAATAATATGTGTAGCGTAGTTTTAATATAAAATTAAAGGAATGTTTCGTTTTTATTGCATGCGGGGCGTACAATGGTATCTACATAATTTTATTATGAATCTTACTTGCTTATAAATCCAGCTAGCACTTAATAAGTTTTACCTCTAAAACAGTTGCCGCCATGGTTGCCGCCAAATCACTTCCAAATCTATGTTAATTTATGCAATTAGTCAATGTTCAAGGGCTGTATTTATTTGAGCGAAGGAACCCAATATGCTTCTTAGTTACGCTAGAGATGTGTGTTCCCTACTGGAATGACATTCCTCAGTTTCTAAGGGTATCGTATTAGCAATTTAGTGACTTGCTAGGCGTTAGACTAACGTATGTTACTTTGAGACCTAAAGAATAAGGATTCTATTGTGATTACCCTATTTCTAAGTTGACGTAATGTGTGTGTAAGTTAAATACCTACTGCCACTACCACTCAAAGAATACACAAACATGAGTAGGTACATTTGAAAAATTCATAATAATAACTTAATCAAATATGACTAACTTACCTAACTTTGTTATCAATTTCATTTAATATAAATTATATTTTGAGCTTTTACACATTACTGTTCACCAAGTTAACAAAACATGAACACGCTCCAACAAAATTTCCTGAAAAAATATATTGGGTATCTTGAGAAAAATACGCAGCTTCCGATTGGACGGTGTAACGGAAGCGTCCGTTATCGAGGGACAAAGGCAACATCAAATCAAATTTAGTTGTGAAGCTTTCGGTGTGATGTGATATTCTCCTTTGAATTATTGATAGCTCAGGTATCACGGTATGCGTGTAGCTTTGGTAATTGAAACATTTTGTATCGAGTTGTTTTGGATAACTAGTATGCAACTCTTTGTTTTGTAGACGTAAAAGAAAGTCCGTAGATCTGCTGATGTGGTAGAGGTTATATTTATAACAACAACAACAGCAATAATAGCAACCTTGGAAGTAACTTCGTATTCTGAGAAACAGTTTAATGCTTCTGTTGGAAGATGGGTGCTGATCTCTTCAAATCTACGTCTCAGGCTTCTTTCTTTTTCTTCAGGTGACCTGGTAACTCAATTGGCGTTTTCAGGAATGCACTATCTGAGACTGGAAGGCCATGGAAGTAACACAGGCAAGTCCTTGCCCTTGTCATTCTATTCTGTGTTATTCTTTAACAGAATTATAATAAAAGAGCAAGTACAGAATACTACTTACCATTATCAATTTTATTGTCCTCAAGTAAAAAATCAGCCACTCTTTCTCCGATAGCAATAGTTATGGCTTCCGTTGTGGCGCTTGGTACATGAGGCAGCACGCTCAGGTCTGCCACTCGCAGGCTCTGCACGCCGAGCACACGCAGTCGCTCATCTACCACTTTACCCAACGCTGCTGTACCGGCCGCGTGGTACACTGCGAATGTCATGTGGCGCACGTAACACCGCCAGTATTCTTGCTTGTCTACCTCATAGCGAGGACATTCCGGCAGGTCTAATAGAAGCAATGATGCATTGCGTCGCTGGAATCTACGCGTCTCTATAACGTGTTCAACAATAGCAATTGAACGGACCATATCGTCCACATCATTGTCATCTGCTAGAAAGTTCGGGTAAATAGCTGGTGGTATCAGTGGATCCTTACTTGCGAGCCGCACAGTGCCTGATGAGCGAGGTCGTAACAAGACAGGAGATACCAAGATGAAAGCATAGTTCTTGTTCGCCTCACTTAATTGTTTGATGACGTTATCTTTGAAACCTGTAGCCTGTTGGAACAACGGTTTTACAAATGATATTAAGTGCCTTTCAAAATATGCGTTAATTATCTGTAAGTTGGGCACTTCGCAGTCGCTACCGTTCGAGCTCTCGTTCAGCAGCCTTCGACGTTCATAATCATAGCAATGTGTGTTGACAAAAATGTTGACATCAGTGAGACCGTTTGATGTGAGTACGCCTTGTCTTGCTACCAATAGTTCCGTAACCTGTCTGACTGTCGACGTAAGCAGTTTTACTTTATCAAGAGGCCCTTTATCTTTATCAACTTGCAATATAAGTAAGGGCAACACATGGTCTGTCATTCCATCGCCAACGGGTAAATCTACCTTCACTGGTATGTCCAAGCTTTTTAAATGATCAGCTGGACCAATACCTGATAACATCAGTATTTGAGGAGTTCCAATTGCTCCTGCGCTCAATATGACTTCTTTTCGAGCATATAGTTTCAAGTTCCTGGCACCTTGTACAGCATTGACACCACGAGCAATGTTACTTCCATCGATAATGACTCCGGTACACATGGTGTTCTTAGCCACCTTGAGCGTTCTCTTCACATCTTCTCTCGCGAGATACCCTCGTGCTGTACTCATACGTTCTCCTTTGTATACGTAACCAATGACTCGAGTAACACCAATTTGTGACTCTGCATTTACATCTGGATTAAACGGGAACTGCAGAGTTTTAAATGCACTTATTAATCTCGAATGCCATGGATTTAAGGAGTTACCAAAGAACCCTGTACGCATAGGTCCAGTGGTGTTATGGTAAGTTGTGGAGGAGATAGGAAGTTGACTTAGGTGTTGTAAACCTTCGTAACGTAGAAAGTAGGGCATAAGATCATTGTAGGTCCACCCAGGAGTGGTTATTTTGTCGAAGTCCTTCTTGTTGCCGCGCGTGTAGATCATATAGTTGATGGAAGTGGACCCGCCAAGACACTTGCCGCGACTGAAGCGGCACTGCTGGTTGACTGAAGATAGGCACGATACGTTGTTTGATATTGTTTTATACTGCCAGTCCAGATCAGAACCCAAGAGTCCCGTGGCTGCAGCTGGCACCTACAGAAAAGAACATGGGTAAAGTACATGGGTGGCAATAATAATAGTCTAAATATCATTTCATCATCAGGGTACCTACTGTGAAACCTTTAATAATATACTTTTATGTAAAGTTCTTCACATACAAACTCTAGAGCGTGAATAAATATTTTTGGAACACCCCACCACAATGACATCACATGGAAATATAGTTACCTTCGAGATAATATTGGGGTCCCCGCCAGCCTCAACGAGCAGCACCTGGTGTCCGGCGAGCGCGAGCCGGGCGGCTGCAGGTGCACCCCCTGCCCCCGCGCCCACCACGATGTAGTCGAACTCCTCACCATCTGGGTGAAATCCCTGTCATTATTATGGGGTCATTTAATTTTATCTAGCTCAAGAATTATAAGCACGGGTATAAGCGTTCTTATCTTTTATTTCAGTTGGCTAAATTCACAATATACTACATCTTGGACCATCCATCACACTCAGATAACGATACAAAATAAAGAAAAGAAAATAAATTATGACTTTAGTTAGTACAAATATTATAATAATAAGCCATAATCATAAATTATTTATCTGACAGCGAAGATGTAACATATTATTTTAGGGATTTTAAAATTGATTCAGATTATTCTTATAGCTGGTTGTATGAATAAAAGTTATTGTTTACCTTTCAACTGAACACCAGACGGAAACGTATAAAAGTCGCTGTTCAACGTGGCGCTCACCATCACTACCGTCAGCCACGATAATAGAAGTGTCAGCAACAGGCAGCTACAATCACACACGTCAATATTAGTTGGTTAATAATTGCAGTAGCCGTAAAATACTACACTTTAGTTTAAAATCTGACTAGGTAAGAATATAACGCTCACAGCATCCTTTTCACTGATGATTATAACGCTGAAAATGATCACATTGCAAGGGGTTCTCCAATAGAAAGTAGTTCTGTTGATATAGAACTCCTATTGTCTAATACTTCTTATAGAGCCAGAACATTGTGTAGAGACAACATTATGTGGTGATACTAGTGCAGGTCGTCGGTGACATCGTTTTTATATACTCCGCTATTATGCTCCTAATGAGCTGTTCTTTATCTGCGAAGACAATAATATGACCTCTAATCTTAGTTTAAATGTAGGCCGTGACCTTGAACCGACGACGGTTATTTTCTCTTCTATCGAAATAAAATTTAACGCAGGTCTGTAAAGTTTGATTGCTTCAGTGTACAGCAAGTGTCACGTTTTAGTTGTGCCATCAACACTGAGAGATAAACCTACAGCTAAGCCTCGTCTGCAACAGAAGGGTTTTTGATGGAGGTAGGACACGACGGTATGTCCCGTCCGAAATAAGTTGTCCGACTGGGGAAGTACTTTCGCCCTACAGAAGACCGCGGCCATAATAACCATCGTGTTGTGTTCCCGCCGGTAAGTAGGGTAGCCAGAGCTCACTGTACCCCTCCTCCTCCCCGCCCCTTCCTAGCCTCTCCACCCTTTCCCTTCAGGGTCAGCAGCACGTAGGTAACGCCCTTGGTGTTGCACACGTCCATAGGCTACGGTGACTGCTTCCCGTCAGGTGGACCGAGTACTTGTCTGCCACCTAAGTGGAATAAAAAAGAGATATCGGCTCGCAGATGATGTTAATTTGGACCTCGGAAATTGTAGTTTCAAACACCCAAGCGTACAGTGTGAGTAATCTAATTAATTGGTCATAACTTCTGTAGTTTAGGTTTAACAAATTCTCTATTGCTTAGAAATGTTTCATCATTTGTTACTAAATATCTCTCACTTTTGAAAACATAACTCCCGATAGGGTATAGCTCGGGAGGTCAAGGTCGGAGCCATATATCACTTCTGTCAATGCGGATATTTGATGCGAGATACGCGAACAAAGTTACTGTGGCGAAACGTGATTTCAGAGCACGCTGTTGTCAACATATACATATATAGAGAGTATAATGTTTTATCTTTTAATAATAACAGGTTATAGCGTAAATAACATTTTTTTAGAAAGAATAGCCTGTATTTAATGATTCATAAATTGACTGCGCATCCCTGGCTACAAAGTGTAAACTTCAGATGCAAATAGAAAATCATCAAGAGTATGATGAAGATAATACACGTTATACAGGGTGAAATTTTGAAAAGGGCTTGGATGGCCAAATCTGAAACTAATAAGGAATAGCGAAAAATGCTCGAAGGAGTCACCAGCTCGATTTTGAAATAAAACATTTTTTGTTTCGAAAATCAACGGGTTCGATTCCCAGCTAGGATTATTTGTTTTCCAAAAATCTAATGATCAAGTTTTAAGTTTCATGAAATTCGGGCTCGTAATCCCTTTAAACATTTTTCACTATTTCATATAGTTTCGGATTTGGCCAGCCAAGCCCTTTTGAAAAATTCACCCTGTCTAAACTAACATTATACACATACAACTATACTTTGGTCAATGCTGCAAGAAATATAGCTTGTATCTATAACGAGACGTCGCTCATATGTACCAGTACAAGCCAATTGTGTACGTAATGCGTCACATTCATGAGCTTCAAAGAGACAGTAATGTGACCGTCCATCTTGGCTTTGCTTTCAATTTGAGTGCGGCCTTCAAGTAATAGCACTAATAGTGCCCCTACACTGACAAACTATGTCAGTTGACCTCCATCAGATACGTGAAATATATCTTACGCTAGGCTTTGATAAACTGTTAACGTCTTAACCCGAAGCAATATGCTACTGACATCATAAAATAATTTTAGCTAAGTATATGATTCATAGATAATTTCGTTTTCTAATGTTTAATAAATGAAAGTAGAAATATGTGTGGATTATTTCAATGCGTAAATTTTGCTGACAATATCGTGTGTATGAAAAGTTTTCTGGAACTCGCTGAACTAACAAATTCTTTTATTAAACATTTGAACGGAAAATTTCGTGAAAACTTTAATGCAATAACACGGTATGACGTCACACCGTTCTATTGTCAAATGCAATTTACTATTAGTAGTTTGGTGGATGAATAAAAATAATAAAAGAGAGCAAAAAAAGAAAGAATTTAACTTATACTGCGCTAGATAAAATGCACAAGAAAATGTAATATTCTGTCTGTCGCATAACAGTACTAGTAGACTCGTAGAAATAAGTTAGGCACTCACAGAATTCGTCGTCCAGTGAGTGGAGGAGGAAATTCCGTGCACTTCGTGATCTCAAAGTACTCCAAGCAAAAAGCTGAAGTACGTAGTCATTAGTGGTACAATCTGTGTCGAGCGCAGGACTTGGAAACTCGTCTATCGCGCTGCAGCATTGTTTTTAGCAACCACATCAATTATAAATCTTCCTAAAGTAATTAAAATAAAATTATTATGCATGTGCAAAAAATATCAATGTAAGAAAATGTTCGGGTTCCACGAAGTGGTAACAAATTTAATAATAGCGGTGTATTGAATACATCCTTACCGTACTTGAAATATTTTGCGAAGAAATTTTTCTCCCAGTCCTGAAGAGTCACCTTTTTTATCCATTACTAGTCCTTATAATCTACTGTGCTAATCTGAGAGAACGAGTGGCTTATAATGGGCTACTTTAGCATTGACAGAACATACCCAGAAGTGGCCACGCCTCCAAAGGTAAGGAGGTTTTGCTACTTCCGTTACTCAGGGTTTACCACGAGGAGGTTTTCTAGCCCTTAGAGATATTGTATAGGTATAATGCGTTAAATAAATAGGGTAACTACTTAATTATTATATCAACTTAGAGTATTACGACAGAGCGTAGCAATCACAGAAGGTTTTGATAGTGTACATAAACAGCCAGCTTTAATATTCATGATTACGACGTAGTTTATAGTTATACTAACTGACTTAATGTACAACTGAAACGTTAAATTGTGAGTTGTTATGGGCACCTACCGAAGGAGTTAAATCAGTTTAATGAACATGTATGTGAGTACTCCAAAGGTACATTATAATAAGATGGTAGGAAAGTCAAAACTGTAGGTACATTAATTTTTTTTTTTAAATACTTGGCTAGCTTGTGATCTACAATCGATACCGAAGCTAAAAATATAGTTTTAAGAATTTTTGTCTGTTTGTGTGTGTCTGTATGTCCGGGTTAACTAAAAAAGTACTGCATGGATTTACTTCAAATTTGACACGAATATTATTAAGAAGTCGGGTCAACATATTATTATAGGCTACATATTATCACGCTACCACCTACAGGTAACGAGCAGTGAACCTTTAAGCGATGGGTGTAAAAAGTACTGAACGGATTTTGATGCGGTTTTTTTCATTAGAAAATTCTTGGTTAGATTCAAAAGCTTACGCATATTTGATCACAATCGGCTGACTGGAGATATTTATATAGTAAAAAAACGCGAAAATCGACGTGCACGCGGGCGGAGCCGCGAGCAACAGCTAGTTCGAAATAATGGGCAATGGCGATGTAGCTGGAACATGTAGAGTGGCAAACGATACCGTAATGGACGTAGAAGTATCGCGGGACAAGTCGAGCACGCTGACTCAACCTCTCAAGTTACACAAGGCCTGACCGACCCGCGCTCGACACTACGCGTGTTATTCGCACAACAGCCACAAGACATGTTCACAACACGATAAAAGCTTTCTAATCATAGATGTGTTTAGAAAGCTTTCATCTAATGTTTAGGAATCTTTCATCTTGTTATGAACATTCCTTACTAAACGATTAATTTGCACAAAAACAAAATTATCGTGGAGATATTTGCTAAAATAATATTTTTATATAGGTACCTATTCACATCACGCTATATATTTCTGAAGACAGGCAGAGGTATATTAAAACCTACATTTCACCATTTTGTTATAAGTAATGCAGAAAATTCTATCAGGAAAACTCAATAATATTATGCACATACTCCTTCCTCAGTTTGTAGAATGTAAATACTTTCATTTCTTTGTTTTTGGTATAAGTTAATATTTTTTATCATGTTTATTAAATTAATGAATATTCAACACAATTTGCAAATATTCCTGTTAACTGCGTGGCCACGCTTGACTACTGAACCAATTTAACTGGAATCAAAAATATGCTTACATCAAAGACGAGAAACCACTACAATACATGAGCAAGGGCAAGGTCGCCTCACCTTATGTTGCAAGGTTTCGTTTCGTGCCACACTAAACCGCGGGCCCTTTGCCAACGATCATCAAAGCGACCCCGTGTGGAGTTTGAACTGCACATACTCCTTTTATTAATATTCCTTAAACGTTTACCAATAACCTGTAACAGTAATTACATTTCTGGCTTCCTTTTCATAGAAAATCTTATGATAAGCTACGACATTTCGTAAACGCCTTTGATCACATATGAACAAAAAACCAATAATGTTTTTTTGGTAACCTTCCACATTTCTATTGCATGGAGTACCTATGTAATAGAAATGTGAATAGAATCTAGATTGGATTACTACTAGCCGAAACAAAAAAAAACTACCCGCTGAGTTTGTTGTCGGAGTCTTCTCGGTCTGGGTCGCGTTTCGAACCTTTTGCTAATCTAGTCCTAAATATTTTTTAATTTGACGTTTTGTAAGTGCTGCTTTAATGGTCTGGGTACAGAATAAACATTTTTGACTTTGACATAGTTGCAAGCTTAAAAAAACTAACAATTTAACACTCAGTATCAGCAGATTCAGCCTAAAAGATATTAACAGTTAAAGTTAATTTTGAATAATTGCATAATACCTATCCAAACCAAACTAAATGTTTTGCACTTAGTATCATAGTTCAGGAAATCGGTGACACTTGACAACTTGTAATCGTCTAAATATTGGCACAGTGAGCTCTGAGCTGGGCCACCTGTACACCGGAGCTATTTGTTTGATTGCCATCGTTTAATATAAAACTAATGTTGCTTTGTTTGTCCGTGATGCGTGTCTACACCATTAGAGTGCGATTACATTTTGATGAGTTATTGTGCACGTGGCCGTGAAGGCTTATATTAAGTACTAGCTGTTGCTCGCTGCTCCGCCCGCGTGGACGTCGATTTTCGCGTTTTTTTTACTATATCGCCGGTTCACTAATATGCGTAGGATTTTGAGTCTGACCAAAAACGACCTAAAAACGAAGCGCGGGCGAAGCCACGGGTATCAGCTTGTATAAAAAGTAGCCTATATGTTGCCCAGAACTATGAACTATAATCATACCAAGTTTGATCAAAATCCCTCCTGTAGTTTTTGATTTTAGCGTGAACAAAAATTTGGTGCGGACAAACAGACAAAAATTCTAAAAATCATTGTTTTGGCATCTATTACATTCATAAAGGCCCCTAATTTTTTTTTTCTCATATATCTTCCATGTACAGACACCGATCAGTTACAGATTTATTATATGTATAGATATAAAGTAATAATATATAAGTATAAAAATTTAACTGCTTTGGAAGCCTCTACCCATTTTAACTTTATCTTAGGTTTAGTAATAAAAATAAGGGACCTAATATGGATGTCCGGTATCGAGCATACAGGCACATAAGTACTCGTAAGTGCCATTGAAAATATATGAGCTGTTCAAAGTTTTGAGTTGTGCAGTCAACTATATATAAGGTATAATATGAATTGGATACCTATAGACCTTCTGCTAAATGATGCAATTAAAGTATAATGTCCCATACGCAGAGCGCCGAGCGCCGGCGCCGTACTCACGCAGTTTCACGTGTGACGACGACGTTTTAACGGGATTAAATGATGTTACCTACATTAACTGAAGACGGAGTAATTAACCTGTCGCAGATTGCGTCTCATATTCTCGACGTCGTAAGTCACTTGGGGTCAATTAACGCTGGCAAAAATGTTACATTACATAATAATGATAGATTACCTAGCTAGTCAGTTCTAAATACTAAACAAGTTGAAGGTAATTTAGGATTGAGCATCGTAAAATACATAGAAAATTTTAGGACGCAAAAATCCTTAAAGAGGATTACTTCGTTTTAGTAACTGCAGCGATTGCAACTGCTATAGGTAAAAAAAGAGACAAATCAAAACTTAGTGCACCTCGTGAACAAGGTGAAATAAACACTACATTGGAAGATTAGTTCTCACACTGCCTACCTCACACATCTCTAGTGGGAACGCAGGAACGCAGCCTAATTCTGTGTAGACGACCAACGACGGGTTAATTACCAGTACTGCAGGTTAAAGGAGTAATTATCGCGCCCCACGCGCGGCGCGGGCGGCTCATATTACAGGCACCTGGAGTTGCGGCGTGTTTGAGCGCAGACATGACATGTGTCCCAACAGTGTAATGTTACCTCGAGCAACGAACAGGGATTTATTCAGGTCTGTATCAAAAATGAAATAAGAAGAAAAGCTGTGACTTTTCATATTACATAGCATGACAGTTTCGCTAGTTCTACTATTCTAGATAGAACAAGTGGGAAGGGAGACTCCCACTAGTTCTACTTTTTGTTACATCGAATATTGTAGTACTACTGGGAACAAAATCTGCCATTGGTTCTACCCGAACGAACCTGTAGAACAAGTGGGAATAAAGACTTCCACTAGTTCTACTCTTTTGTTACATCAAATATAGTAGAACTAGTGAGAAAAAAGTCCCATTAGTTCTACCGTAGAACTGTGCAGTAGAACAAGTGGGAACAAACCCTTTGTGAGTTACAAAGACATTTGAATTTGATGCTCCAGTAAAAGCGTACACAGAATGTAGGTACTTAAATTCGAAGAACACCGCGATAGCAGAGTTGCAGGGTGTTTAATGTGCGCTCCACAGAAGTTGCAGCACTCCAGCCCATTGTGGCGTGCCGAGATTACACTTGTTAGTTATTTGTAGCTCCTTGGCGGCGACAGAGATAACATTCACGAAACAATCCTTACTAATAAATGGAACAATGAGTTGTTGCTGTTTCACACAACAACGGCTAACTGCTTTTTACACAGTTTTGCGAATGAGTATAGGATATAGTCTAATTTTATATTCTATACCAGATAAAGTCTCATGGGGGTTACAGGAACGAGGTTAGTTTTTTTTACCCGACTGCCGAAGAAAGAAGGGTAATGTTTTAGGCTTATTCCACTTTTCCCCGTTGACAATCCCCGTTGATGGGGATTATTGAACTTTTTGTTCACTATTCCCCGTTGACGCAAAATTTTTATCCTAATAACTTTTAGTTCTAATAGAATTTATCATAATGGGGATCAGTAAACTTTTTAGTTCACTGATCTCCATTAAATAAATTTTTTGCGTCAACGGGGAAGTGAACAAAAAGTTCAATAATCCCCATCAACGGGGATTGTCAACGGGGAAAAGTGGAATAAGCCGTATTTTACGGTATTCGACCTGTGGGTAATAACTAGTTCAATATAAATTAAACAGTTATGTATTTAGTCCAAGGATAATCAGGACCACTAAGATTGTAATACTTTGGAAGTATCCTCAAGTTAAACTTTAACAAAGAGGTTTAGAGAAATCCTTTTCAATGAACAATGAGAGAAACCTAAAAGTTTTTCAATTCATCAATGTCAACAAAAGCGTTCGTTTGTGCGCAACGGCTGAGATCCAATCAGCGCGTTTGCTGAAGGGATTAAGAGTGTTACCATTAATCTGTGAATCTCTTGCTGACCCACTGAAGGACTAAGGAGATTACTGTGAGATGAAATAAAATTAAATTCATTACTAATTTCATTTTATATTAGACAGATGACTATTGAGGGGGACAGGGGGATGATGGTAGTCCGTCACAAAGGGCGAGCAGAACTCAATGGCCTTTAGTGGTTTCACGTACGCTGAGACTCTTAGAGAATATTAATCTAATGTGGAATAGGATTCATTCTGGAAGCGAACAATTCCATTTGAATTGAACTAATGTTTATTATAATTTATATTAACCTGTGTTGTTTCACATGCCAAAATGATTTCAAAATAAAATCGCCACTATTTGTAAATATTTTATGAGGTAAATATCACGCCTCAAACACAGTGACATCGCATGTTATTTAAGTGTCATGAGAGTGCTCAAGCAGACATAACGCCGAGCTGGAGTGTCGCGACACTCGTGACACAATCACGACGACGTGATAAATAGTTACGTGACAATAACACGCGGAATGAATACCGTGCAGTGTTCTGTGAGAGGCTATTAATCAATTGTTCATCAAAGTAGTGTCGTATACAGCGTGTATTTTGTTCTTCCCTAATTATGTAATTATTTGTTAAGTCGATACTGAAATGTTTTCAACAATTTAATAGCATGTCCAAAAATACAAACCGAAACTCAAGTCCTATCTAATAATACACAAGCATCACTTATACATATTTTAAAAAATAGATAATACTTAGTGTTCAAACTTTGTTCAACTTAAAAACAATCTAACTTGTTTCAAACACAGCTCATTATACCAAAATTTATAACTAGGGCAATTTCATATTGCTAAAGTTTCCGAGTTTCCATACTTGGTACAAACGATATTTTAGTTATAGCAACATATCGAGTTAATCCTCCGACCCTCCTCTGTTCAACTTATCCCGCAGAGTTCTGTACACCTGCACGAGGGACTAAGGCGCCCTCTCTGAGCGAGGCGACACTTTAACTGCTTGTTATTATCTTCACATTAAATTCATTACCAAATGCTGTTAATAAAAATACTTTTTTGCTCGCTTACGAACTCGTAGATAATTAAATTGTTAAGTAACAGCTAACATTGGATGTGAGCATAACTGAGATGAGATGTATCTAATGAAACGTCTCAGATATTCATAAGACAAATCTCATTATACATTCGCAGACTAAAGAATACGTTTAACTAATATTGGAAGAAAAGCAATTTCAAGTTCAAATATTGTAAGAAATCTAATAAATAAAAAGTAGCTACGTGTGCGTGTTCGCTCTGTTCGTGATACAGGCTGGATTGCTTCATTGGAAATTCACACAGATTTGTATATTCAAATAAGTGGGCATTCAAATTAACTCAATCGTCTCATCATCATTCATCATCATTCTCTGAACCTTTTTCCCAACTCAGTTGGGGTCGGCTTTCCAGTCTAACTGTGATGCGGCTGAACTTCGATATTTTACGTGGAGCGACTGCCATCTGACCTCCACAACCAATGGCGATATCGAAGTTCCAAGTTAGACTGGTTCAATCGTCTCATAGGTAAGTAAGTATAATAACTTTTAAATGACTTTTTCTTTTGCTTTTTCATCGATATTTTCACTAATTTCCGACCGATTTTAAGGATTATTTTGTATTTAAAAAAGTATTTTACGGTAGTGGTCTCATCTAAATTTGATGTTGCTTTAATGAAGAACTACGGAGCGACATTAAACAGAATAGACATCGAAACTTCTCCTCTTCCTCACTAGACTTTTACAACATTAAAAGTACACCTATGATAAATTATTTTATTTATAATATTGTATAAGTAGGTAAAGGCGGTGTCAATGTATGGAAGTCGGACATTTACAATATGAGCAATCAGTCTTAGTTCTAGTCGAATGTGAAAGAAATTCATCTAGGTACACTTGATGTGTCTTTACTAAAACATCCACCCACTTTTAAATCTCTATCCATCTTCCTCACAAAATTGAAGTGTAGAACACAATCGACTCATTAGAGACGCTTGCTTATAATTAAATAGATGTAACACTACGCCCCTGAGAAACTACATAATTTACAAAATTGCCCCGTAACTACCCCCCGAGGGGTAGGGCTGACAAACAAGCCAAGGGAGTGAAGGTCACACAAATATGATGGCACAGTGTATCGCTGTACCATTTGTGTAAAACATTAATAGCTTGGCTATCTTTATGGTGATCTACATCGTAAACTATGGCAAAATTGCGTTTGGCGAAGGACGAGAGCAGACTCAAACTACACGTTTTATAACTCAATATCGTGTTGGTTTCATTGAACTATCAGCTAAGCATATAGCTTTAAAAAGGGCATCGGCTTTGCATGAAGTGGCAGTCTACATAACCAGACATATTATGTTTAAACAAGAATATATTTTTTTCTTTCGGTAATATATACCTAGTTCATATGATAAATGACTAATCGTACCATGTTTTACAAGAAATAGTCAGGTACTTAGCATAAATAGTTAGATCGTATACAGCAACAGACTATAACAAATTGTTTCTTCTTCCAATGTTTTGAAGAGAAAATAAATATTATGGCCGTCTTATATTAAACATCTCGTTAATTTTACGAGTACCATTATGGAGCGAGAAATAATTAATGACGCCTGGAAAATAAAATGCTGGATTAAACTCAACCGGAAAACTGTGAATAAATTTGCAATAAAATGCAAAGAAAATCTATAAACAATACAACTCTTAAAGTTGAAATCTATTGTGGTAAAGCGCGAAGCCATAAAATAACCGACTCCAAGTAGTACACTTTAACAGTGTTGTTGTAAGTCGGTAGGTAGTACCATGATATTATGCTGGGGTATTATGTTGATATTTTGCCAACGATTTCATAAAAACATTAAGACTTTAACTAAAACGTGTATCGCGGACTAAACAACTGCATACAAACGTGAATGCTAATTTAGGTTACGATGGAGTCAAAATGTTCAAAGAAAAATAGGATACTTATTGGAATACAAGCCTGTTTAGTACAAATTATGAATAAAAAACTGTATAATAACAAATCTTTGAGGAGAGTTACAATAAAGATGAAGAGAGAAACAGTGTTGTACGTACTGCAGAAATAATATAATTTAGAAGCAAGCTTTCGAGGTTTTACTAAAGAAAAAATATAGTTGAAAATAAGACAACATGTAAGAGTTTTATGGGTTTAAATGCTGTAGTGCGAGCCAATTCGTGAGTTAAATTATGTTATTGTATAGTCATCGCCGACCCTTCAGCTGAATTCCGTATCCGCACTTGATAGCATAATAATTTTATGACTTGTAGGTTCCTGTAATGTGCCACGGCGCGGCGCGGAGACACAGACAAATATAATATATTGTGTACAACGTACAACTACTTACACTCACTACCGTCGTAGCAAGCTGTAATTATTAACCTTCAGTGAAGGAAGTGGCTCGGTTTATTCGGGAAAGGATTTATAGAACCTATTTGAATTAAAGTAATTGTAATAAAGACGCCAGAGGATGAAAATCTAATTACTGACATTATTAACTACTTTTTAAATAAAGTATGTAACATAAAAATATACCTATAATAGCGACCCGGGACCCGGCTTCGCCCGGTAGTAAATTCCAGTTTTCCAATAAAATATATTAGCCTATGACACTCACGAATGACGTGGCTTTCTATGGGTGAAAGAATTTTTAAAATCGGTTCAGTAGACCCCGAGATTACCCCTTACAATTTAACAAATATACAAACACACAAACTTTACCTCTTTATAATATTAGTATAGATATAGATTATATAAAGCGACCACTGTTGGACCTCCTGAACCCGAGGAAAGCCTGCGCCAGAACCTAATCGGTTCACCAGCAGGTGTTCCGACTAGGAGACCGGTTAGCAGCTAGACCTAAAATTTTTTTTATATACCGACCGATGTACCGGTTTTATAACCTAATCATACCCACTATTTTCTTCGCGTTGTTGCCAGGTACGGGCGTGGTGTCCGTAGGGATCTCCGAACGAAATAAAAAGGGTTATCCTTTTCTGCAATACACAGAAATATATTTATTTTACCGTAATAGGAATAATAGGTACTCACGGATCAGAACCAAAACCGAAAGAGGAAATACTCTAATACGATTCTGTCAAGAAAAACAGCCAACAATTATGTTGTACCCTCTTCAAATCGCACCCTCGCCGCGTGTACACTCGGACGTTTCCACTACGTACACCTTATGGTATCGTACGAGAAGAAATACATTATATTATTGTATTTATTAGCCACAGAAAATTTTATTACTTTACCAATATTTGGTGTGAAATGAGTCGAGAAGTATTCATAAATAGATAATGATATATTATGAAGGCGAATTCAGTTTTCTTTTATGAAATGATACCTACAAACAAAAAATTATAAAAATATTACTATGATTACGTTGTCACTGTAAAAAGTACACACATTAAATTAATGAAAATTATTTAAGAACCCTAAGCACCCTGGTTTATGTATTTATGTTAATTTTATTTTAATGATGGTAAAGACCTCTGCGCAGTAAAACCTCTACTTAAACCAAAAGCCTCTCAATTAAATTCTGAATTAAGAACCTTAAATATTTACTTTCGTAATGGCGAAGCTTATATTTACACAATTTTTATTCAATAACCGGATCACTTAGCAGAGCGGATAGGGAAAAAGAACCGGATCAAGAGCTGGGGTCAGTTGCGGCATTTTGGTTCGGGTTTACAGAATATCCAGCTAATATATTCGGTTTAATTTTCATTAACCAGGCGCAACCAGAGATTAATTTTTGACCGAGCCGGCTATCAAATTGTTACCTCTAACCTGGTAGTAGTCCCGGGTTCTTTACGCGGGGCGTGAAAAAGCATCTGTCAAGGCCATCTGGAAAGAGGTCAATATTCTAGGGGCATCCCTTGGGAATGGTGACCACTACTTTTGACTGCACACCTGCACAGCACCTCAGCTTACCATCAGGCGGGGTGCAGTCAATCCGGCGGATTAAAAATAAAAAAAAACTTCCTTAGTGCCAAAAATCTCAATAAGAAAACTGATCATAAAAAGGTGATAACTATAACGCGCAATCAACTAGTACTACTACTAGTACTAGTAGGTATATCGTATAGAATATAAATGGTTGTTTGAACCATTCCACTGCACTTATCTTTATGTTTTATTCTTTCAATCGGAACGCGAGACCGTAATGGCCGAGTCTAAACTTTATTGACGGCACTAACGACAGCGACGTGAAGTGGATTGGTTGGGATGGTTAAGGAAAAATCTAATAAAACCATTCAAATGTCTTAATCAAGTCAAATGTCTTAATGGTCATTAAGTGTTGAGTAAGTTACACTCACAGGAGAAACCTTATATTTTTGCCTTTTTTGGCCCACAAATATCCGCGTGGCTTAAGATTTTTAGGGTTTTAATCTAAAAAAAGTAAGCTAAGTATTATAGTAGGTATAGGTAGGTTGGGCTAGTATGTGTAACTTTGAATTGCGGCTACGCCCGACCGTTCGACCTTTACATTTTACCGTTCCTACTTATATCAAAAACTACCCATTGTAAATTTATTTTATCGTTTTTGCCGATTCAAAGGGTTCGTGAAACATTGCTTCCAGTGATAAGACAGTCTTGTACGTATTTACCTGCGTTTTTTATTATTCGTCCGTAATTCTTTTTTGCTTATAATGAAATTTATTGCCTACCTATTGTAAAGGAATTTATAATAAAATAAGAGGATGCAAAGACGTACATTTTGTACAAAAAATTTCAATGTAATATTATGTGGAGCATGAAACAAATCGCAAAATTTAAGAGAAATATATACAACATTTTAGAACACATTATGGCTTGTAGTTTATGTATGTCACCCAGATCAATACTGTGACGTGTTTCAAGTCAACCGTACCTGCTAGCGGCTCCAATAGCTGATGAGTGGATTAGGCTTTGACGGAGGCTTTCCTTTCAATGTTGGGCGACAGATAACAGTTCTTTCCCAAAAGCTAAATTAAACTAAATCCATAATGGCAAGTTTAGTACCGCAATATCAAAGCTGTTTGAAGCCTATAATGATGACCAATTACGTCATAACTAGGTCGATCAGTAACTATACCCAATAGCGATGTAACACACATACAGACACACTACAGTGGCTCCCACATTCATTACCTCATCTTGTGAGCCGCACGCGAACATTCCAATTAGTGTCCATCACCATCAAACGAGTAATAAACACGCCACCGACCGCCGCCGGCTATTAGCCACCTACTCAATATGTACAGACGATATCCATATTAGTCTAACACATTCCAAGTTATCGACCACAAATGCCGCAATACATATAAATCAAAAATTGAACAATGTTGTTGTACTCTGAAGATTAAAGATAGAGTTACTTTAAATTAATTCATGTTCATTAACTTCTGAGCGCGATTTCTCATTTCGTTGATATTAAATATGAACCTGTCATCGTGTGGTATATCCATACTAATATTATAAATGCGAAAGTAACTCTGTCTGTCTGTCTGTTACGCTTTCATGCCTGAACCGCTAAACCGATTTTGATGAAATTTGGTATAGGAGTAGATTAGACCTCGAGAATGAACATAGGCTATGTTTTGTCGCGATAACCGACATCCACGCGGGCGAAGCCGCATGCGGCAGTTAGTAATGACATAAGTATGAATTTCTTTATATCAATACCAGCTGTTTATTTTATTTTGAAACGCGGAATTTCATGTGCATACTGCACTTAGTTCTATAGACACTGTGATATACTAGTATACATTTCATACTTCAGTAAAGTGAACACAGATTATGACGTCATTGCCCCGAGCTACGAGTAAAGCCACAAGCGTAGATCTACGAGTGTGTAGCTCGTAGTGCTGCTACGTGCTACGATGTCTACGGGGGTATTATAATGCGGGCATTATGGTTAAATTTTCTCTATGATATATTCATGTAAATTCTCACTAACAACTGCTGTCTCTTCCATCGTTTCCACTTTTCTCACTGGAACATCTCATGAATATTATTTTATTCATAAGTGTGATCGAGGGCCGGTGAAACTTAATTCAAGACTAAAATTACAGTGCGACAATAATCTGAAATTAAAAGCTACTGCATTGATTTACCCACATCAGAATATTTATTTTCAAAAAAGAGTGACTCACTCATATCTGAATATTGACAGAATCGAAATGGAAGTCGCTGACAAAATAAATGTCGATCAATATCATGTGTAATTGAATTGGAGTCATAGATATCAGACGATTTGCTCACGAAATAGGGTCACCGTGAGTGTGGTATATGGTATAGCCCACTCACGCTGTCCCCGCTTTGTTGTGAAATAAATAAACAGACGGACAAAGTTACTTTCATATTTACTCTACGAATATGGATGGAAATTAAACGTATATACTCTTAGCATCGTCCCAGTGTTTGACAAAGAGGATCGTTCAAATATTCCCTATCATCGCAGATGTGTGCCGTCCACTGTTGAGCACGGGCTGCCACCAAGCTTCCACAATGAGCTCTCACAAACGCGGTGAGAGTAACAAATATCGCTGAGGCACAAAGAACAGGTGACGTCACATCCCTGACGTCAGACATTACTTGTTGCGTGTTATAGTAAAGTTTGTAAGTCGTGTACAATACATTTTGCTAGCCAACACTTCAATAGAACTGCCCAGATCGCTCGTGGTGTGAAGAATGTTTATATCGTAAAATGAGCACTATGCCATATTACATGGTACAAACAATATCGCATTATTCTTTTTCTCCGCTATTCTCCTATTTCACTTGACTGCCGGATGAGTTATGGTAATAAAATATCTTAGTAATAAGATGCCACACCGCGTAAAACATCACTTGTTCCTTTTATCATGTTATTTGGGAGTTATTTATGACTTTTTTTACTGTCATAATGGTCATTATGATCTTAAGAAGTGGGTCCAGAGCCCAAGCAAAATTCACTTGCAAGCCAGTACATTTGCTGATTGAGGAACGACGTGTTAGTCTACCACGTGTAGTGTGCTTGCCAAAGGGTATAAAAAAGCTTTGCATGTCATCGCGATTGGAATTCGAATGAAGAAAAACTTGTCTGCCACTTAAGTGGTATAAAAAAAAAGAATTTAAGTTTCAACTGAAGTACATTGTATGTTAAGAAATGATCAAATATGAGCTACCAACAAAGTAACACTCTAATATCGTCAGTCTCCATGCAATACATGTTTTGTTAAACCCCCGCCTGTGAGCGCTGTGTTCTGTGTTGCATGTTATTAGGAAAACAATTAAACCGCACGTCTGTCGCGTGTCTGGCGCTGCCTTTATCAAGCACTGCCCGCCGCCCGCCGGCTGTCAGCGCGCCCAAATTAAACTTTTGTTTGGGCGATGCGACACGAGACGCGACTGCCGAGTGACGCCGCGTGAGTTAGTAAAAGAGTTTTCTGGTGAAACAGGCTTCTGTACTCGTCCCAATTCAAATATCTATAAGGCTAAAGAGTTTGTCTTGTTGAGCGTGCTAATCTCAGAAACCACTAGTTATTTTTGTCTTGGTTAGCCCATTTATTGAAGAAGATTGTAAGATATACATAGTATACATAATTATGATGCTACCCAGGTGATAGGGGCAGTAATCATAAATATCACTAAATTGGATAAAATTTTAATAACTACTGGGGATCGAAGTATATCCACGTAGTGTACATACATACATGTGTGATTACGTTTCAGCAATAAAAGACACCGCCATATAATACTCGTAGTCTACAAGTAAAACTGCAGACGCATGTTTATCGCGCTCTCGGAAACCGTTCCGTTCTACTGATACAGCTCGTGCGCTGTCAGCGCTGTTTTATTTATTTGCCAAGTAACCGTAAAATGTAGTCATATTTTTGCGAATTGGTTCCAATAGTACTCGTTGTTTTACTGCTGACTGTATCTAGTTATATATACCATATCTACAAATAAATAAAATTGAAATGTGTGGAATTTTGAAATAACATTATATCAAAATATTATTTTTAAACAGTAAGTTATATATTGTTCTGGTTATACTTCATATTCACTCGGTGACGTCTATATGACTTCACCTCGCCTGATGGTACACTAACATGGTTAACGGATGGTAAATTATTGTTTCATCAATTTGTCCTTCTATATACATATACTGGGATGTCGTTGACCTGCAAAGTTGAACGACCGCAACCAACTTCAATTGTTTTAACTTTTTTCCAACGTGTCTACATTAAAATTTCTAGAGGGTAATTAAAGTACTGTAGAGTGAATAACCGAAATTCAAATTGTGATAATATTACATGGAACCCAACAATGTCGGCGGAATGTAGGTATTGATACTATCAAAGATAGCGGCAGGTGTGTCTAATGTCATAAGTTAGACTATTTGGGTGTAGCTGTTAAACTAATTAGATATTGATCCTGCGTATATAGTAAAATATCTATTGTATGGTTTTGAAACACATTTGTTACTAATTGTATCCTATCCTACTCCTTAGCCTACGTATATCATAAATGTGAGAGTTTGTAAAGATGTCTGGTTGTTTATTACTCAATCACGTTCAAACGACTGAACTAATCTGACTGACTTCATAAAATAGGTAAGTAGAAGTCTAGCCAACTGAAACCACATGATGTCCTGTAACCTATTGTGAAGAGAGGTGGTTTTGCTACAGGGCAGAATGCTTGCTAGTTCCGTACAGAAGTTAGCAATCATTACCAGTCCCCACAAAAGCAACAGCTAAAGAAAAACCTAAACGATATATCAAAAAGACATACAAAACCGAACCTCTCAAGCACAGATTGTCTGAAGTATAATGGTCAAGATTCGAACCTGAGACCTCTCGATCGTAAGACCCACCCCTTAACCACTAAGCCCACTATTTCCTACTAATTCCTGAGCTAATTTTCTCGCAAACAGAATATTCTCCGGTACATTCACTGTTATATCTATCCGCTATCTTAATCTAACACTAACTATAGCTTAACATTGATCTATATTTTCAAAAGTATACCATAATAATTACTAATTCATTGTACTTATACTAACTCTAAATATACCTACGCTCGTAATGACATGTTTTCCTTATAGAACAGAAATAGATCAATACCACCCTTTCTTTAATATATAATTCATTGGACAAATATGTTGGTATGAGTCGGTGACGAACGCCTCCATCAGTAGTTGTCCTTTATTGAGCCTCGTTAGGGGGCGTGCGTGATTTTTTATTTGGAAGGACAAGTGAGCTTTATGGTGGTTGTGTGGCAGCGATTGTGGGTCAACGATGGGGGTATATTGAACCGAAAACTTTTAAGAACGTGAAAGTACGAATAAAAAAAGAAAAAAGACGTAATGCTTCCTAAGACAATGTCCTTTTATCTCCTATGGTTTCGGCCTAATTTGGGAGAAAAGATTTTAAAAATGTTGCTAAAGCGAAAACAAAATGATTCTTAAAAGATTTTGAGTCGATCCACATCAGTGATTTATATTTATAGAGAACTAAATGTTTGGTCAAAATTGTTTGCCAAAATTGAGTCTGTAAAATATTCTTAGGTTATGAAGAAACGTGTAGTTCAAATGCGATGCGTTCGTATACGAAAACAATTTCAACTCTAGATAATGTATGTAATAGTAAATGCATTACATATCAGTACCTATTCTGCCGGACTTTTTTGAATCACGGGGTCAAATATTCGTGGACAAAGAACGGTCTCAATCCGGCACAACGCCTGGTGTCAGATTAATTTTCTCTCCTCTGTTGTTCCCACGCGGATAATCTAAGTACTGTATGTTGATCTGCGCCGCCGACAATTTAGTGACTTCGTTTTCCTTCATTTTCAGTAAAGCTTCTCATATTCAAGGTACAGCCACGTCACCAAGAAAAAAAACATTGATTTAATAGCGGTGGCAATGATTACACCAATCACAAAGACGAGAGGCCATCTTGCCCAATTCTAAAAAAATGCCCAATCTTATGGAAAGCAGTCACCGCGGCCTATGGTGGGATTCAAACGATTGCAATGTCGGAAATATCACTGTCACGTACCACCAGGCAGGCCAAGGGGGAAGAAAAATGGAGGCATGGAGAAAAAGGATAGAAAAGGAGGCAAGATTGCCGGCACACTCGCGAACCGTACGAAATGTAAATAATATGTAAATAAAGTCAATATTAAGTGAGAGAGTGGTATTTTCCCGGTCGAGATGCTGCGGAAAGGACCGCTTTTCCATCTTATAAAACAGGAAACGGCTGAAGTTCGCGCAATGGTTGTGGTGGCTTACTGTGTCGCCCTCTGACGGTTCGTGATCAATATTTTCATGTGTCAAGTTAAGTAGTTGAGGCATCAATATCCCATTGTAACTATCGTATTCTCTGAGAGTTACGCTTATAGACTTAATAAACGTAAATATTATGTTATGATTATAGCTTTGAGTGAGTGCAGTGGCATAATATACGTATATTATTTCGACTGGAGTGAACATTATTATTATGAGTCATTATTATTAAAACCATGGTGCCTTCTCTATTTGTTGCTCTCTGCTATACTTTGCTTACTCTGGTAACGAGTAATATGGCTTTCTGATAATTCTATTTCTTCTAGCAATACAATCAGTTTGATACACACAACCTTAATTCACTGACCCTATAAAAATAATAATTTAATAAACACCAACATGACAAAAGGATGCACTTAATAAAACGGTATTCCTTACTCCTTTGATTTGACTCCGGCCTCTGGATCATTGAGGTCGTCCAAATATAAGCAATACAATTCGGGTAAGCATACACTCCTCCGTATCACGTCACCGAATATCTAACGACCAGCAACGGAACATCTCAGAATGTATAGTCTCATGGCGCGTTATCTACGGTAACAACATTTTTGCTTTGTGCTAAGCAAGCAATGGATAGAATATAATACAGTAACCTGGAGATTACAGTCGGTTGATGGCTGCGTGTAGATATTATCCGTATCCATGAGCCGTATTTATTTCCATAAGTGCCTATTATGTTGGAGTTGACAATCGCGTGTCTGTTGTTATTGAGGAAACCATTTGGCTGTGTGTGTTGTCCACGTGAATACTGAGCACATTCGTATTCGAATGAGTGTGACTGAATAACACTAAAAGTGATATGTAAATACACACAAGTAAGTGTAAGTGTACTATCGCCACTCCTGGGCTTGTCAACATTTGTAGTTAGAGAACGTGCGTTGGTAATAAAATTCTCATTTTCTCCTGAGGGGGGTAATGGTCTAATGATTTATTATGCGTTATAATGTTATGATCGCGAATGTTCAACAGATATTATATGTTATTACAACAGAATATTTTCGACTAGTAACGTAAGTTTGGGTTTACTTTACGTCACAGTTTTGATTAAAGAGACACCATGGAGCCGTGAAAGTTAGAAAAGTCTATAGAATAGGCATGGAGAAAGTTGTCTGTAGGTAGCACTGTGAGTCAATAGTGTTATAACTACTAATATAAATGTATGACTACATGAAAGGAGCGAATTGGAAATAAATTCAAATAAACCAATGAATATGTAGATAATATGGGTAGCTAACACTAACAAGCCCGCAGCCGTCCGCTAAGTTCCTCAACTATCCTCTTGGGCTCGGACGTGCTGGCACTCCGGGAACGGCACTCTCGAGTTGAATACTACGGCCTTGTACAGCGGACATTACCACCGAGTGCGACTGTACTATGGTATGGTATGGTATGGTTTAACGGGCTGTTATCCGCAACTCCACGTCCTGGCGCGGTTTTTGCGTGTGGGTGGGCACGTCATTCGATCCACCCGACCTCTTGGAAGAACGCCAGCAGACTTTTTATACTGCTGGTGATCTCCCGGAGCGTACCTGTATTGCTGAAGTACTTGACCCTGTATGTGGCGGTTGCAGGGCAGTGCAGGAGCACATGTGCTGCCGTTTCCTCCTCCCTCATGCAGGCTCTGCATAGAGGGCTGTCGGTGATGCCTAAAGTAAAAAGGTGTTTATTAAATGTGCCATGTCCCGTGATGGCAGCTGTAGCCGTGCGTAGTTGTTGCTTAGACAGGAGCCGGAGACGTCTGGTCAGTCTCTTCTCGAGCACAGGGAGGGCTTCCCTGGCCTGTCTACATACGCTTAGGTTAGTCCAGTAGTCGCTATGTTGGTCCCTTGTCCGTCTCTCCACGATGGTTCGTAGGTATGCGAAGGGGATTGGTATGATGGGCTCGGGTCCCACTGCGGTCATCTCAGACCCTCTTCTCGCGAGTTCGTCTGCTGCATCATTGCCTCGCGAGCCGCTGTGTCCCTTAATCCATTGTAAGATTACGTTGTTCGTGCTGCCTATCTGGTTCAGCCTGTAGTGGCACTCCAGTATCAGTCCTGAGTTTATGATATGGCTGTTCAATGCTTGTAGCACGGCCATACTGTCCGAGAGTATTCTTATTGAGTGACCCTTCACCTTCCTGGCCGTAACTGCTGAGGCTGCCATGTTAATCCCCATGCATTCTGCTTGGAATACGGTGTTGTGGGTCCCTAATGGTCTTGAGATGGCGATATTTAGGTCTTCAGAGAAGACTCCGGCGCCAGTACCTCTGTCGGTCTTGGATCCGTCCGTGAAGATACGCATCTCCGCTAGGCATAATGCCTCGCATCGGTAGTCTTCATAGAGCTGGATTTTGTATTTCTTGTCGAAGATGTACTGTTTCGGTACTCGATCGTTCATTGCTCCTATTATCGGCACCTCCCTTATGAGGTTTGAGAGCAGTAGTGTATGTTGTGTGTGCCCTTCGCTCCACAAGTTGAGTGCACTTAGGCGTATAGCAACAGCTGTCGCTTCCTGTCTGATGAACAGGTCCAAAGGTGGGAGCCCAAGCATGGCTTCCATTGCCGCCGTAGGGGTGGTTTTCATGCATCCGGTGGTTGCCATGCAGGCCAGTCTTTGGGTTTTCTGTAGTTTAGCCGATGCTGTGCTGTTTACAGTTCTTGTCCACCACACTATAGCGCCATACGCTATCATGGGGCGGATCACTGTTTCGTAAATCCATAGGATGATTTTTGGTGTAAGCCCCCACTTTTTGCCGATCATCCTTCTGCATTGCCAGAAGGTTATTGCGGCCTTTTCCAGTTTATTGTCTAGGTGGCTGTTCCATTTCAGCTTGCTGTCTAGAATAACGCCAAGGTATTTGACTTCTTTTGACAGCTGGAGTTCAGTATTAAAGAGTTTGGGTAGTCGGTATTCACCTAAGACCCTTTTGTTCGTAAACATAACTAACTCTGTTTTGGTCGGATTAACCGATAGGTCAAATTCTCCACACCATCTTTCCACGGTGCGTAAGGCCTGTTGCGTAAGGTTGCATACTGTTCCCGCCACCTTTCCTGAGATAAGGATAGTTAGGTCGTCGGCATACCCTATAGTATAGTCCCTGTTTTTGTTCAGCCTTGTAATCAGGTCATCTATAACCAGATTCCATAGGAGGGGAGATATAACTCCCCCCTGGGGGCAGCCCTTGACTATCAGGGCCCTTTGATTTTTATCCCCAAGGCGTACTACTCTTTTGCTGAGCATGTTTGTTATCCACTCTACTAGTACTGGTTCCGCTCCATGTTTTGCTAGGGCGGCTTTGATACTAGTGAAGTTGGTTTTGTCGAAGGCTCCTTCAATGTCTATGAACGTGCCTAAGCAAATGCTTTGGTGTTCCAGCGCCTCTTCTATACGGCTGACTACCAGATGGAGGGCTGATTCCGTAGACTTGCCGGAGCTGTATGCATGCTGATTCGCGTGTAGGGGTATTCGTTTTAAAGGACCATCTCTCAGCTCCCTCTCACATAGGCGTTCCATGGTTTTTAACATGAAGGAGGTCAGACTGATTGGTCGGTGTGCTTTTGGGTTAGTATAGTCACCCTTTCCTGGCTTCGGGATGAAGATGACGCCTACTTCTCTCCATCCCATCGGCACATATCTGTATGCCAGACAAGCTTTATATATACGCACCAGTCTACTTGTAACTGGTGCGTGACCCCACTGTAACATGGCGGGAATGATCCCGTCGGGGCCAGCCGCCTTGAAAGGGTGAAAACAGCTAAGGGCCCACTGGACTTTTTCCAGGGTAACCACTTTGTCTGCATACTGCCAGTCTTGGTCAGTTGGTGTTGTGGTTTCATCTTGCCAGTTGATCTGTGTAGAGAAGACGCATCCTGGAAAGTGAGCTTCTATAAGGACGCGCCTGGACTCTTCTGGTGATGATGTAAGTGAGTTATCTCGTTTTCGGAGGGCGGTCGGTGCCGTCAGGTTCATCTGCGTTAGGACTTTCCTTACCCTGTTTGCTTGCTGGCAGGATTCTATGTCTCCACAGAATTTTCGCCAGCCCTGTTTGCTTCGGTATCTGATGCATTTTTTGTAGCTGGATTTAGCTGAGCGATAGTCGTCCCAGTCTTCCTCCGCACAAGTGTTCATGGCCCTGTTGAATGCCTTTCTGACCCGCCCTCGCTTGCGCTCCAGCTCTGGGCCCCACCATGGCTGTCTGCCTGGCTTTTTGGGTTGAAGAGTCAGTGGGCATGCAATTTGGTAGCTGTCTATGATTGATTTGGTTAGGTGATTCACCTGTTCCTCAATCTGTGTTACGTTCTCGATACTTTGCGGGAAATGCTGTTCTGCGAGTGTGTTCGTAAGGTGTCTCTCAAATTTCACCTTGTCGGTTTTTCTTGGGTTTCGTTTTGGCAGAGGTTTTAGTGTCTCCGTCTGTAGGTCAAAGCGGATCCACCTATGATCCGAGCAGGAAGCCTCCTTGGAGACGTGCCAGCCCGAAATAGACTCTGCTGCGTTTTCAGTCGCCAAGGTAAGGTCGATGATTGTACGGCTCCTTTTGGTTACGAATGTCGGTTCAGAGCCCGTGTTTAGTAAGGTAAGGTTAGTTGAAAATAAATATTCGACAAGTGACTTACCTCTTTCGTTGTGCGTGCTCATACCCCATAGCGGGTGGTGAGCGTTGGTATCCGTCCCGATGATGACCTCCAACTCCTCCCTCTCACAGTGGTTCATCAGGCGGATGAGGGCTTGCGAGGGCACCTCCTCCTTTTCGGGCATGTAGACTGAGGCGAGGACGACTACCTTGTCCTCGGCGTCCAGTTGTGTGTGCAGTTTTATGGCAGTTAGATCTCTGCAACAGAACTGTGTAAGGACCTGTGCTTTCAGGTTGTTAGTGACATAGATGCATGATCTGGGATGATCATTATCGTCGTACGTAATAAGCTTACCTCCTAGTCTGGAGAGCCCCTGGATTTGGCCTCCCCTGATCCACGGCTCTTGGATCAGGGCTATCGCCGTTTGCTGAACCTCCAGCCATTTGCGCAACTGAGCCGTCCCAACTTGACTGTGCTGGAGGTTCGCTTGGAGGATATTAGTCTTGGACGAAGGGGACGCCATCGCTGGTCGTTCCCTCTTCGTCCCCCTCCAGTTTCAGTCCCGCTAGGTCCATGGAGTCCGCGTCCTCCCCTAGGAGTCCGGAAATCGACGTCCGGACGTCGTCGGCCTCCTCCTGCTCCATGGGTGCGCTCTGCCCCTCAGCGCTGTCGGGAGTGGGTGTTGATGCCCTCGCAGGCGTCGATGTTAACTCGACAGGAGCGGTCGGCCGAGGTTCGGTTACCTCTTTGGCCGGCGGGGCTTTAAGCTCCTGTCGTATCGTCCCAGTTTTGTGGTCCCAGCCCAGAGGGACATCGGTAAATTTACCGGACCAACCCTGGAAGCGCATGTACACCGTCCCCACCCCAAAGGCGAGACGGCGACCTGCCTTCATTAGGGTTGGTATCTGGTCCTCTGGGACTCCAACCACTATAAACCAAGCGGCTTCCCGCTTGGTTGCGTTGAGCAGGGTCCATTTATCGACCCCCAGCTCTGGGTTCTGGAAGGACAGAATCCGTCCTACGTCCGACACATCCCCCAGGAGCCCCTGCTCGTCCGGGACCAGTATTGCACAGCGTGCCCGCTGTGGAATCTCCGCCTGGCTCTTCACGACCAGCTTGACGCTGGCCGTGAGCTCCATCTCGGAGACGGCACGCTGCAGCCAGGAGCGGGTGTGTTCGTCCCCGCACCACAGTTTTAAAACCCCCTCCGTATACATGGGCTTGCCCTTAAACTTTGGGGGTTGTGTCTGCTTCCTAGCCAGGGCGTCACCGAAGATACGTTTCTGTATCTCGGTGAGGACCTGCTCGGATACGTCCCTGCTGATGCGCCCCGTGCGAGCGCATGTGACTGCGACGTTGAGCGGGGAGCTAGCAGCCTGGGCGTAGCTCGGTTTGACGGCCTTCTTGGTCTGGTCCAGCCTCTGCCTTTTGTACTCCCCACGAGGCGAAATCGTCTCGTTGAGAGCACGCTTGGCAGAGGGCTGTCCCCCCCCTTCCGGTCGTCGTTTGGCCTCCCTCGCCTCGTCGCCAGTCGACGGAGGTTTCCGCCCCCCAACGACGGGGGTTGGTCGGCTTTGGGCCTCCGGCCTTGCAACCAAGGCTGAGGGCCGTGTTGTAGGAGGGAGAGACTCAGCCTTTGCACGGGCTGCCATACGTCTTTCCCTCTTGGTTTTACGGACCTTCCACTTCCTGGGTTTGTTCGGTTCGGCTGCTGCCTTGCCTCCCTCACCAGTGGATCGGGTTTGCACCCTAGGTCCAGTTTTCTTCCCCTTTCTCTTGGGCAGTTGCCAGCCTTCCGAGAATGTGTCATCCGGTAGGCCACTCGTCCCCTCCCGCCCAGGAGCTGGACCAGACGAGCAGGAAGCCACCGGACTGACACTGCGGGGACCTTCCCTGGGGGGAAGGTTGTGTTGCATAGGAGGTGACCTCCTAAGCGTTTTAAGGTCACCGCGGGTACCCGTAGATGGAACCACTGAGCTTCCCGCGGCGATGTTTTTGAGCCCCGCTCTGGTGCCCGTAGGTAACACCACTGAGCTTCCAGAGAGGGTCGTCGTGTTGTGTTGGTGTGGAGTGCTAGTGCCAGCTCCGGTGCCTGCAGCCGAGGCCACTAAGCTGCCGGTTGTGGCCAGGTGTGCGCTGAGGGCGCGTGATGTAATGTCGCCCTCCCTGCTGCCCGTAGTTGGGACCACTGAGCTACCAGGTTGGGCGGTGTGGTGTGTCGTGTGGTTGCCCTTGCCGGTACCAGCAGCCGAGGCCGCTAGGTTGCCGGTTGGGGCCGAGTGTGCGCTTAAGGCGTGTGTGTAGTGTTTACCCTGGCTGGTACCCGTAGATGGGACCACTGAGCTGCCAGCTGCAGGGTTTGTTTTTTTATGGTTTTTCTGATTTGGCCTGTCCATATCGTGTGTAAAAAATAATTCGTCTCTTTAGCTTCCCACCCTCCACGGAGCCCGCAACTGGGAGTGCCTTACTCGACCTAATTCGAGAGACACTAGGACTACTAAAGAGATATAGGGGTGCAAGGCTGGCTTACAGTGCGACATCGGGCGCTCGTTCGGGTTGGCGTTGGGGGCATACAAAGAGGCCTACCCCCAACGACTAGTCAACCCTCACTCACTCCGTCAGCATGACCTTTACCTACCACGATAGTCATCCAAGGATGGCTATCGCAGACCCTACACCCCTCGCCAGTGACCCACAAGTGGGACACCCTGGCCTAATTTCCTCAACCTTGGCTAGAGGTTGAAGCTACCGTTTAGCCTGAATTCAGGGCCAAAGAGGGCGTGTTGCCTCACGGACACATTACCGCCAGCGCCGATCGACTCAACCCCCCAGGATCCCCTCCTCCCTGCGTACGGCGTTCAACTGCGCAGGTCCATGACGCAGGTGACTTCCTGTCACTAGGGTAATTTTTAATTTCAGGGTTTTCTTCCCCTAGCCAGATTGTCCGGTTATGGCGCCGGAGATTCGCCCTCGCACTTCATATTTCGCTGCTACAGTTCCGAGGTGGGTGAATTGAGCGAGGCTCGTTGCGAACTGTAGCATTGCCCGGAGGGGACGACCCACAAGGAGGGTTCCAAGCGGGTCCGCCCTCAGGTCGCGGCGGCGGCCTGAGGGCGGCGAGGACGTATATGAAGCACTTGTCGGTGCGCGCCGAACAGCCTAGCTTCGCTCACCTAGGCGTACGCTGTTGTCGTCTTAGCTTTTAATTGAAGGCAAATTCCCTGGCCAGAACCTACCCCACTAAGGACTAACACCGACCCCCCCCCGTGCGACTGTACTACATTAAGTAGGTTTCGACACGGACGTACTCAGGGATACTGTGTTAATTGTTTAATGATTCTCATAGTGCACAGGACCCTTCTAACGTCCTCGAAGCCCAAGCTAACTTCAACTGCCTGCTGAACAATGGAAATGGCTCTGTAACAGGCTTTACTCACACGGTGGGGAGGTCAGATGTTAGTCGTCCTCGAATACCAATCAAAAACAACAAGCGGACCTTGGAGTTCAAAGTGCAAACTTTGAACGCTACTGAGAAGTCGCTAAGAGGATGATAGTGATTTGTTTAATGCTATTCTGGAATACACTACACGCCGCTATCTACGCCCAAGCTAAATATTCTTGAACACAGATAAAAAAACACTCTCTGGTCACAACTCTGGTCAGGCACAATTAATACTTAAATCTTAATATAAATATAAATCTCGTGTCACAATGTTTGTCCTCAATGGACTCCTAAACCACTTAACCGATTATAATAAAATTCGCACACCATGTGCAGTTCAATCCAACTTGAGAGATTTTTTTTTTTTTTAGAGAGAGGATAGTTTTTGTAACGGATTTCGAGATCCACGCGGGCGGAGCCGCGGGCAACAGCTAGTACTCGTATATAATTAAGTGTGAAACACTACTATGATGTACTGTACCAAACTCACAAATCAACATACATCCCTGCACACCCACGCGCCGCTCCGCGAGGGAACCTTCCAACCAACTTTGGCGCTTACTTCACAAAAACAACATGTTGAGCTGTTCATGTTCCACTGCGCTACAATTGTTTTGTAACAACAGACATGTTTCCAACAATAATTATATCAACATAAATTAGGGTGTTTCGAATTGTACAAACTCGCAGTTCCCCTAATTTGTTTAATAACTGGATTTGTTCTGTAATACGATGTTGTTTAGTTAAAGGCTCGCTGGCCTTAGGCGGGTAATTCTCAGAATGTGTGTGTGTGGGTGTTTGCCGGGGATGTTTCGTACGATTTGAAACAATGCACTGGACCACATGTTAACTCTAGTCAGAGTTAAGCCTCGCTATATCAACACTCGCTCTACACAACTCGTGAGCACAACGAATGAACTAAAGATTATAACATTGAGTCGTTCGTAGCACGATTTTTGTTGATACAACAAATAATAATATATGGGGCTTATAATTATAACCTAAGCCTACTATAATAGCCTACCGTGGATATGTACTTTTTAAATGGTTCCGATGACCACCCCAAACATAAACAAACTTTACGCTTCATAATATTAGTATAGACAGAAATCATACAACTTTATTTGTCCAATAGTATCTTGTAGCTTAAGTTGAAGATATTTCAAAAAACGAAATAAAAAGTTAAGTTAAAGTTTCAGCTTAAGTAGAATATCTCGTGCTGTACGGCAATAACACTACCCAAACAGCCCCAACTATAAGGCTTCCAGTAATCAAGTTAAGCTGCATATAAACAACTCGACCCGGTAGTTGCAATGTGCCCATTATTGTAACGATGTACTACCGGCTCGGACTGGCAGACGCACTTACTATGATGTTAAATGATCAACATAGCATTAGAAATATCAAATATTATATACTTCTTATAAAATACGTGTAACTATATTTATTGAAATTTGTAGTAAAAACCCGTACATCAAAGCCGACCCCAATTGAGTTGGGAAAAAGGTTCAGAGAATGATGATGATGATGATGCAATGAGTCCTTGACCTGCATCTTTAGTGAGGGTCAGTAGAAGCACACCAGTTTGTATGAATTATGTGTTTCTTAAATTGCCTAGCTGTGAGTGAAGTGAATAACAAAACAAAAGTCATATTCTCCATCGCTGCCTCACCCCCTTACTTACTAACATCAGACATATCGTTGTATAGATCGACCATTCGTTTTCATTACCTTGGATTGTGATTAAGTGCTGGAGATGATATTTATAACTTCCTTATTTCAATAATCACTTGAATGAAATGCAGTTTACTATAAGTACACTAGTATTACTGAATATTACCTTTTAAAAATTGTTTTCTTTATTTTCATACTACTTAGGTGGCAGACAAGCACACGGCCCACCTAGTGGGAAGCGATCACCGTATGAACATGTGCAACATCAGGGATGTCAGACTCGCGCTGCCGACCTTGGGAAGGGGGGGTTGGAGATTCTAGCAGTGACTCTGATCTATCACTACAATTTTTTTTTACTCTTAGTTTGAACTAAGTATGTTACTATTTAATTCCCTAAGCATTTGATTTTACAAATTCATTGGTTTACTCCATATTTACTCACACAAATATTTAGAGACTGCCAGGATCCCTAAAGTCCTCCACATCGCGTTACATTATTCTATTCTCAGTAATACCGTCCATTTCTCCGTACTCAGTAGTATTATTTCTACTAAGTCTACTTAGAACAAGCTCGCTTCTATTCAAGTGCGGTTTGAGTTCACAACTTGTGCATATTTGCTTTCTTGAAAGCACTTTTACAAGTATTAGACCAACAGTAACACATTTGAATTTGTGTTTACATTCCTTCTGAGAAAACTACGTCATAGTAGCATAACATAACATAACATAAACTCACGTCTATATCCCCGAAGGGGTAGGCAGAGGTGCTAGCACCCACATTTCGCCAGTTTATGTTTAGGTCCCAATGTAATAGGTGGCGAGCCTATTGCCATTAACCGGGCACTTATAAACCTGCGATAACTATATTTATTTATATAGTAGCAAAACTATATTTTACTCGTACACCATGTTACTTAGGATTAGGGGCTAGGGATTGACTGCCGCGACAATCTAAAATACCAAAGTCTGGGGAATACCCTCAAATGTGACAGTCGAACCCGGGACCTCGAGCACATCGGCCACAATCCTGTTGCACAATGGGTTATTCACTCATGAATTATTGAATAGTTCAGAGTTCAGTTTTAAAACTTAGGAATTTCCAGCCGCTCTCACATTAGTCATGCTGTTCATCTCCAGTCCTACTATTTATTCTGTGCCATCACTCTCGTCCCAATTTCTAAAACGCTGCGACATCTATTAAAATACCGACTTCAACCAGCTATTTAAAATTCTCTTTAATTTAACCTATATCATTATAATTCATTGGCAACAACGCAATAAAATTCATACTTCATTTTCAATATAGCTCGATACACGGATAAAATTGAAAAAAAAACCAAGCAGGGTCGGCAGTACGTTCTCGTATACTTTGTTAATTTCGACATACCTTAACATAAATTAAAATTTGTTTTGTTTGAACCCAAACCATCATCGAGGTTACGTATCTGCCCATTACTTTAGAACCGATTAAAGTTTGAATTGATTCAAATGTGGTTTGTATGGGTTCTTCCAGGTGGACAAACTATTTTGTCAAACTGATTTAACCACGAGGAAAAAAATTCCTGTTGGTCAAACTTCTTGGATTGAGTCCACGTGATCAAACTATTTAATCTAACTAATTTGACCACGGGTAATAGTTCTATCTCGTGGTAAAAAGCCACAATAATATAATCTTTCAAGAAAATACTGCCAGCACCGCACCGTGGCCATAGCTAGCATTCTCGCTAATCCTTCCATCATTATGATCGCAGCGGGTTCACTTTCCTATGACGGTTGACTTCAGCCCCGAAGATCATGCTAATGTCCTATACACGCTAAATTAATCGTACTTGTTGTTTTACCAAGGGAGAAGTGGAACGCGTTATGTAAAACAACAGTTTTGCTTGGCTAGTCCGCGCACCCCTCTAACAGAGGGTATGATGCACAGTAAGCGCGGGTGCGGGGTTCTTGCACAGACAAGGAAACTTGAACGAAAACCCTGTACCTTATATTTTTACCGGAAATGAAAATAAGAATACCATAATAATTGTGGGACGGAAACCCGACCCGCGTCCCCCGCTCCGAGAGAACATATCACAGTCAACAAATATAACCATCGTTTGTATTTCCTGTTTCAATTTAAATTCTATAAGTATTACTTACTACTTCACTACATAAAATTTATTTAAACGCTACGAAATTGAGTACTTTATTTACTTTTCATAATCTTTTGAAGTAAAAAAGTGTATGTTTAAATCAAATCATTCGCGTTTCAATGTAAACAGAGTGTTCTTTAGAAACCATTGGCAGGTTCATCGAGGAAGGCGTATTCATGTAATCTGATTGAGAACATCAAAAAGACGGCGAGCTCATCTCGCGCCATATCTGGCGAATTGATTTTCCTTGTACGCGACGCGACGGCTCGGCTCTCTTCATCGGAACGTACAATTGAAGGTTTCATTCCACAATCTCGACAGCTCGCCTCGTGTCAATATTGTGACAATTCCATCGGTTCACTTACTAGCTTAAGCCTTCATAACGCAAGCCTATAACTTGTTTCGGTTAAGTATATTATTGCATTGTTGATTGATTGGCGTCATTTGGCGAAAATTAATAATTTTGGAAGCAGAAAAGTGTGTATTTAGAATAGAGCCCAATGTTTTCCATTCTAATGAAATAGGCGTTTAAGCTGCTAAGCTATCAAATATAGACAAAAGGTAAATATTGAAAACTCGCGGGTACGCTGTATGCGAGTGTATATACCTTGTGCATGATGGTCGCAGCCCAGTGTGAACATACGCAGATAAAGTGTTTCGCATAGTTTTAATTTCCTCGCAGTAGGTATTGTGACACTGCGGCAGAGCGCGCCCGCTCGCAATATCGAGTGTGGTATGCACGCTGCTCGCAATTACGCTCTGACAGATTCGCTAGGCGCACTACAATCGCCGTCCCGCATGAACTCCCAGATGTCGGCCATTGTTCAATTACCTCCCGGCTCCTCTCGCGCTATTGTCCCACAGTTGGATGTGCTCCAACAAACACTACACATTTTCAATTGGATGCAAATTGGTACTTTTAGTTAGCCATCGGCTTTCAGGGAGATTTGAAAATTCCGTTTGCTGACGTCTCTTGAAGTATATATAGTAGGCTCCAAAAAATCAGTAATTCTTTTCGGGGTAACTGTATACGCTTTTTCAACAAACTTCCAAGCGAAATTAGAGATTTACATGTAAGTAAATTTAAAAATGTTGTTAAAAGGAAACTCTCCCAAAAAGCTTATTATAAAATTCAAGATGAGCTTGGAAATGAACTGTTCACTCAACTATGTTACTCGAAATAACATTGTATCTAGACTAAGGCAATTGTTGTAAATAGACCAAAAAAAAAACAGCCCGCTGAGTTTCTTGCCGGAGTCTTCTCAGGTCTGGGCCGCGTTTCGAACCGGTGGTCCATTTACTTCTAGTTTTAAATATTTATAATTTGACGTTTTGTAAGTGCCGCTTAAAATGGTCTATACAGAATAAATGATTTTTGACTTTGACTTTGACTATACCTGCTAAAACTATCACATATCCTTCACAGGTCCAGCTAACACGTTTGTTTCGTAGTTTTTGGAAGCATTTATATTATCAGCTTACTTTCATTCATAATGTCGCAATAGACCAACCAACAGCGAGTTTGCAACTAACCAACTTCAATATAAAGATCGTAAGGAAGAGTTTGTAAGATGTAGTGGTAATATTACCATCAAAGGGTTTTTCTTGATGTAAAATGATTCAAAAACAGTTTAACATTCCGAACTACCGCTCGACCGTCATCAGTGTTGTGTTAAATCATTACTGTCATGTTTAGTAAGTATATAGCAATATGGGAGTCATTAGTCCTGCTATTGCACATACCTGTGCCTCATGAATGTATTCTAATAAAACTCAAATAAAAAAGTAATGAAACAACTTCCTCGTCGCAGGGATTCATGCCCTCCCCTCTCCCCCCCCCCCCCCCTCGCTTCCACACACGACGATGGTAAACTCCCAAGGGGCTTACAAAGACTAATTAAAAAGTGTGCCGTACGAGGTGAGTGACTACGGGTACTACCCGCCCCACGTGTGGGCAGGAGCGCGGCGGGTACTGCGTGTTATTTATGGCTGCACTCGGCTCTGCTTGCATATAAAGTAACAAATTTAAACTTTGCTCACCTATACTCTGAAGCAATGTATGACATCAGATATCGCAATTTATTAGGTATGATTATAATTGTTAATGTGCTACCATCAAATGGACTAGCTATTATAACTATCGTCTAGATTTTACGAAGACAATAATTTTATAATTCAATATTTAAGATGAATATTTCTTTGTGCCCAAATGAGTGAATGAACAATTTATAGCAATATCGCGGTAACAAGTACGGCTCTTGTTACCGTCAGGTGGAACTGTCATCAGTTCGAAGCAACGCTACTCAGTGGGCAGAAAACTTTGGAGACGTTATCGCGGAGCGGAGTGAGCAGGGCTCTGGATATTGTGTCCCGAAATTCATAATAATTTTCATTAAAAATATCAATAAATGTTACCTTTTCTATTTCTTTCAACATTTTGTTTTGCCGTTTTTCAGCTTCAAAGATTTAAATTTCAATAGCAGTAACAGAATATGATACAATTATTGTAGGTATCTCTGGCAGCAGTAATATGTCAAAAAACGTATCATTATAACGCCCATCGGAATAAAATCAACAAAAATATTTGCACATGTCCAAACGAGCTCCATATATCTCACATAATCGAACCGCAACAATAACACAAATATTTGTCGAGAGCCGACCACTCGCGGTAGGTGAGCTTAGGTACGTGTTTCCATTATTGAGTGGGTTAACGACACACGACACGACACCGACACGACGTTGGTCCCGATGTCGTCATAACTCATCTGCACGTATCTTCACATCGCACCTTGAACATTATAATATTCGAAAGAACTTAATATAATATTATTGAGGACGTGAGCAGACAGTAACATGATACATTGACAAAGCATCAGATACATTTAGCATTCAGTAGGTGTGCGAGCCTGAATACACCAATATGGGGTGCACAACACGACATGCACCCACTGTCCTACATATAACTTCCGGTAGTGGCAAGAGGGTGCTGTCGGGGTAACACTTCGGGAAAAACTGCTAAAATTGACTCTTTTTTTTTATTCATGATAGGCTTACGTTTGACCTCAATCTCACCTGATGGTAAGTGACGATGTGGTCAACGATGAATCACGCTTGCCTAGAAGGAACCTATTCACTCGTGACTTGAAAACTCCCAGGTTATAGCTTTCCGGAAACACAGACTCAGGCAAGGAACTTTATCGATATTATTTCTAAAGATACTTAGGTACTATTAAAATTAGTGATCTAGACATACACTTAACTATCTTATTGTCCGCATCTAAATAAATCAGCTCATGGCATGAAACTCAAACTTGCCAGACCATCTCGTTACTAATGTCCCTAATGACCTACATCATTTCACTCACTCCGTCAGATTGGCTCCGTTATCTCGGTGCAGCTCCCGGTCCTGTGAAAACGCTCCAACATCCAACTCCATCCTTTCCTCCGTCTCCTAAGTAACACAATACAATGATGCGCGGTGTATTTCGCGCCGGAATGGCTCCCGCTAAAGCTGGTAATCCCCTCAATGCTGGGAGTTACATTATTTAGCGGCCCTGTTTTTGTACATTGAAGTAACGGTACTCTAAAGGTGACTTCACAATGGAGATATTTAAAGTAATTATATAGTTGAAATGAAGAGAATTATATAGGACAGAAGAAGGAGAAACAGAGGGAGAGAGAGAGAGAGAGACATAATAATAAGAAGTCATTAGATTTAGAGTATCAGACAGTCAAATAAAAGGTATAATTTGTATTTCTATGTTTTTTAAAGAATATTGGTAACTAAAGTACTTACATGTCCCTAACCTAAGCAAAAATTACTTGTGTTAATTAAACTAGTGGGTTCAAGTCAGTGATGTAATAGCGGCCAGGTTTTGAACCCAGGACCTCTCGATCGTAAAGCAGACTCTTTAACCAGTGATCCACCAGCGCTTGTTTCAATATACATACGAGTACATCATCTGCGACGTAGGAAGTCGAAAATGCCAACCGATCAGCTTAGGCCCGGGTAACTCAATTGGACGGAGCAATCACACGCTATGTGAATATCATGGGTCGTATTTTAATTTTCCAGGGGTCGAACTTAAATATTCGACCTCAGCTATTATCTAGACGGTTTTATTTCATTCAAATAGAAGACTGGCATGCATCCGTAAACATGAAACTAACCTTGAAACTAGTGTGAGAGGGCCTTTAGGTTAGGTTAAAGCCAGCATTTTCTACTAAAAGTAATTTGAGTCTATTACATTAAACGAGTGAGCTCTGTGGGTATGCTGGCATCGATTACGGGCACATTGCGACTCAACTTATAGCTCTACGGGTAGTTGCAGAGCATTTTGACATACAACTACTGGTTATTAATTGGTGGACAGAAGTCATTACTGGTATTTACTACTCTTTAGGCGATAAGCAGATGGCGGGGCGGGGCGGTCAAAATGACCGTGACGCACTCTTATTAAATTTGTACGATTATAAGGTTGCATTTGACCGCGCAATAGCTCATGTCGCTTGTCAGACATACACGGGCTAAATGCGATCTAATGATAGTAATAATAAGAGTGTGTCGCGGACATTTTGATCGCCCCGCGCCTCCGTCTGCTTATCGCCTTACCTACTGTAAAACTTGCGCTGTTCTCATTATTAATTCAATGATGCACTCATTGAATACGTGGGCAGATTGACTCATATACGTATGTTTAAAATTTGAGCAGTAAACTCATGTAAATACTATAAATGCAAATGAATTCAAGATGTATTGCTAGCATTAAATGTGGAGCGATACAAACTGAGGTTATTTGGATTTATTTTCTCGGAAATTTGCGATGAAACAGTGGTTTGATCTTAGGGAGGGGGTGAAGAGCGTGAATAGAGCGCAGCACTGATATTCTGAACACGTAAACAATTTATAGAATGTAAACAAACGGGCGGCAAGACGAATGGGACCGTCCAAGATGCATATTTATGTATATTGGAGCTTCTGAGAACCTTTTTCGGATAATTTTGTGTTTTGTTGCTCATTTCCTGAATTAGAAATACCATTGAAAATTGTTTAAGGGGCGAAATGTAACAAGCGGGCAGATTTATACGATAGTGTGCAGATTCATTGTTACGTTAGGAGTTCAGTTTTATATGAGGAGTATTCAACTGAAAACCAAACATATTTACAATATTAGTAGCTATATTTATTAAAATGATTTATTGCTCTCAGAATGAGTGCCTATCTGATAAAATTGTTCTAGTTTCCCTGATGAGTGTGAAAAATGAAATACTATCAGAATACATCACACAAAAGCATATCTGTCAGCTATCAAAACACTGCTGAGAGCACTCGTAAACAACTCCGGAGTTATCCCGATCGCAACAGTCGAACGCTCTATTCTTCAGATATCGTAATCTCGCGCTGCTGTAGGCGCGTGGAGTTCATTATGAGCCGCTTACGAACATAACTCACGCGGCGCATTAATCTGTCAGAACAGTTTCGCAATAGTGAGCGATGTTTGCGCCGACGAACACAAGTGAACTATACAATATAAGCAGGGATCTGAAGGTAGTTTATGAGAAAGATGATGGATACATTCATACAATGTTTGAAGACGCGATTATTAAAATCTTGAATAACAACTATTTAATCTTGAATAACAACTATTTAATCTTGAATAACAACTATTTCAGGCGCGGCATGCACATCAAACATAGCGTTAACATTAAATTTAATACCTCTTTAGCAGCACGCCACCTGAGTGGTACGCGCGGTCGAAGTAGTATCTAGGAATAGGGGGTCCCCGCGGGTGTCGGGTCTTGCACTAGGGGACATGGTTGTTCCACATCCGATAGTTGTTCCAAATAACCCATTAACCCATTACAATATGTACCATTACATACTACATACATAGGTACCTACAAATTTATATGACGTAAAAGTATATGGGGAGTATGGGTTTTTAAAATTGTATGCTAATGCAATTAATTTAATACACGCACACGCGTGGTAGTTAACCGAAAGGATTCACAGAGACGACACTTATATTTCACCAGATGTACTTTTATGGTTCCGTAATAAGGGGACAGCAAAACCTTGTGTTGTTATTTTAATTTGATTTTTTAATGTATCGGCTAGAAAACTTATCATGAAGAAACATTATACATAGTTCATCTGCCCTCTATTTTGATTGACCAACCGTAACATGAACGTGCTTGAAACACGCACATTCGTATTAGACACATTTCAGTGGTTTAGTTTGAGGTCACCAATTGAAATCAACCGAATGATTTACTTGATCAAGCATGTTTCCAGTCAGAACGACGCGACGTCTCACTGTGAACTGTCATGACAATTTATTCTTCCCTTTTATTTTATGAATGCTAAATCTGTTCATTAAACATACACGTTTTATTTTCCTGAGCTCGTAAACCAGCTATAATTTGTACGTTTATTTGTTTAGACACGTGTCGATGTGCGCGTGTGTATGCGTACAGTACGCGAGGCGACCACCTGTCGGCGCGCGGCACGCGGCGAGGTAGCTGCCGTTTTTTAACGGATGTGAGTTTAGAAGGTAAATATCATTATGATTTTGAACAGGAAACGTTTCAAATATTACCCATAATCTGTTCTTATGGGAGATAAGTTCGATAAGTCGGTGATTATACCGCTGTGTGGTGTTTGTTGACACAAAACATGTTTTTTGTCAATGTATTTGAGAATTATTTTCGCCGCAGTTGCTTCAGTGATACGGTTGTGTTGCATAGGTTTTAGACTTCGAATAGTGAATAGAGCTGAACATTATTCTGTTAGTAATAGAAAGGAACATAACATAACACTTACATGGGTATGTACACTCTCGCTGGTCTAGCAGTTTCCATATTTACACGCACATTTTGTGCAGAATATATCCACTACGACACTATCGCTATCCACACGGACTAAACGCTTGCCGCTTCTAAAAATAAATGTAATATGACAGCTTTAAACTAAGTCATTAAATCGGGACCAGCTCATAATAGATATAATACCTACATAATTTTATTTATGATCACTCCCCGCAGAATCAATCGCAAGCTCGGCGAGCTCACAGCAGGCGACGGTAAAGCACCGAACCCCGCCGAGCCAATCGCAGAGAGTGCTCGAACTCCAGTATTGAGTTAAATTACGCCTAACGTCATTCGATAACTTTATTATTTGGATCAAGGAGCGTCGCGTCGCCTCCTCGGGGAGTGATCCGTCGCCTCGCGCTCACACAACACAACACAACGCTTGTGCGTTTGTCGATTTGATCTTAAAGGCCTCATGGATGTTTATGACATGATTTATATTCAGTAGTGATAATTATTTTGGTACTTTTGAACTCTTAATGTGGCTCTCGATAAATTGATTTATTTAGTTATGTAAACAATGCTTGTGAGTAGTTTTTCGCCGCTTTTCGGCCCTTTCATAGTTAGAATAATTGCTACAAGATGTTTGAGTGCAAAATTGGAAATTTAAATGAATTGGCTTTCTGCAACTAAAAAAAAAGAATTTTGAGTGACTGCATTTTCATTGCGTTTCGTTCAAGTAACATAATGACTCTAAACATCAGGCATTCATTACGGAGGCTGGTATAATTTAAAAATAAGTTTTGTTGAAAGCAAAACCACACAAAAACCGGTTACTTCTGTTTAGAAAAAATGGGAGAGTAAATTTTCCTGAAAGTTACTTTCCCTCTAATAGCTAAAATTTAAATACCGCACCATAAAGACTCTGAATTATTTACCAACGCACCTGCTGCCCTTATCGTAAAGTCCTGTGTTCTTTACGCGGGCCGCGAAAAAGCCTCCCCAGAGGCCAGGGAACTTAAGACCGTTACGTTTATGTAAATGATGATTATTATGAGAGATTTGCACTAATTGGCGTCCAACGAGTTGGAACATTGTGCGCGTGGCGACTGGCGGTCATTACTGCACGTGAAATAATTATGACCAGACACAACACGCCAACTCCCTGTGTGTTGGTGTGTGTGTGTCACCAACTAAAGACCGCTCACAGTAACAATGAGAACACACATTGTTTGTGCTGTCCCTTTGTGGGACGTGGCGCGGTTTTAGGGATTCTTGTTCAGGTTCACTGATAGGTACAGTTAACGTAGGTATACAAAATGTATGCCATATGATAACAATGATACCATTTTTATTTCGGTGTGTACGGGGGTCCCCGCTAAGGGTAAGACAACCTCAATTGTAAGTCGGGGCTGGGAGGTCAACCGGCAGTCGGAGAAGGAGCAATCGGACCCCAGGCTCTAAGGCGCAAGCCTCGGATACTACTGGAATGATTATGAGGCGATATCGTTACTTACATTGGTTTCGATCCCCGCTCAGTGCAAATATTTGTATGCATACAAACATCTATGGCAGTCGTTACGGGTAGTTGGAGCCCTAAAAAGTCCAACAACAACGGTCTAGCTGCAGTGCTCCGATATTGCCTAATGTCACCATTGGGTTGTGAAGGTCAGATGGCAGTCGCTTATCGGAAAATATCGAGGTCCAGCCAAATCTGCAGTTAAGACTGGTAAAGCGGACCCCAGACTCCGAGGTGAAAGCTTTAGATACGACTGGGATTAACGCTAGGTTGAAGGATCATTACTTACATTATTAAGAAAGTATTTAGACAGTGATTGGAAGGCTTTAGATGGTAACGATGGGATGAGATGAAATGGCACAGAATTATAGCACTACTAAAGCGAAACTCTCTGACGCAAGCATCGCCCTAAAGTTTGCAACACCATGTTGCCGTATGGAGGTAATAGTTTGTTTAATTTGTAAAGTGCCTACAACGCACGTCTAGTGAGGGTGTGCAGGATGCTGGCTGTGCATAATTCAGGAGCGTCCGGTACATGGTGCGGGGGGGGGGCGTAATTACTCGCATTATCTCGGGAGGGCCGTTACTCTGTGATTATATTAGCGCGATAATAGAATGGATTACATAGTAGCATGACACTCTTGATGCAATGATCGCGTTTACGTTTAGACTACAAGTGGGTACGTACTTCTTGTACTGCAACTGTGGCGAATCATTGAAGTTGTGCTGAAGCTGAAGAAAAACCCGACAACGATATTGCCTTGAAAGTGGAGACGTGGCGTATTATTGTTGTAACATAAATCTGGAGCGTCAGTGAAAAGTGATACATCTCGAGTTATATCACTTTTAATTTTTTTTCATAAAGAGGATCTATAAAAAATTATCTATCTTTGACTCTTATCCCCGTATCTCTAAGGTTTAAAATGAGCGAGTTGATTTGGAGCATAATGATATAACTGAACGTTTTTTTACCATTTCAATTGTGTAAAATAATACTTTTAAAATTATATCAAATTGAACTAAGCAATATTCAATGTATAATAATACAAATTGAATCAACGTGTTTTACACAATGTAAATGTATACATTAGAATTAGTACATTGTAATATAAGTACACTTCCATTAATATACATTTTAAAACTTCTTTACATTCGTTCGTGAAAAGTGATACAATTATAGTTGTACCAAAAACACAAGCTTATTCAAATATTTACATTATTTAAAATTAAGTGAAAAGTGATACAAATCCTCAGCGTACACCTTCCGCGATACCTACCCGCATTGAACACTGTGTGAACGGAGTGGTAATATCGAGGGTTTGGTGTTAAAACCCGATAAGTAAAAAAAACGAAAGTAGTTTTAATAGCCCACTAGAATCAGAATATTTTGCTTTTCCTAGTGATGTTTTCAGATAACCCTATTTTATGTGATATACTAACCAAATAAGCCAGTAAATGCATTATTAAATAAGAATTTATGATAATCTATGTAATATTTATTGTGGAGCTGTTCTGGCGTGAAGTACTGTCGCACCTGGCCAAAAACCAAAAAGTGTCTTGTGCATTTGTGGACTTGGAAGCGGGCTCTGAAGTCATTGTGCTTACACAGACTGATTTGGCATCTCAAAAGGTGTCAGGCAGGGATGTGGAGCCTCACCTTGGCTGTTCAATTTATTCATGTATAGCTGTATGAGTGATATGAAAGGGTGTGTATGTGGCATAAAAATGGGAGATCTGCATGTTAAGCGCCTCCTATACGCCGATGACCAAGTGATACTTGCGTCGTCTGGGGTGGAATTGCAGAAAACGGTAAACAGCATGAACCTCATTCATACTGTTTGCTTAAAGTGAAAGGTATGAAAGTAAATGCAAGAAAGACGAAAGTTATAGTTTTTGAGAGGAACCAAGAAATTACTGAATGTAACGTTATGATTAAAGGTAAACGTGTGGAGCAAGTGGCAGAATTTGTTTACTTGGGTAGTCTGTTTACGAGGAATGAGAAATACGATGGAGATATTGAAATGAGAGTGACTGCGGCAAATTGTGTGAATGGTGCACTGTACTCCTTCATGAGTGGTCAATCTGTGCTAAAAAGGCAGGATTGGCGGTTCATAACAGCGTGGTAATTGCCACATTAATGTATAGGTGTGAAAGTTGGGTATGGCAGAAAAAGCATGAGTGTAGAGTGAACGCAGTTGAGATGACATCTTTGCGGAGTATATTTGGAGTAAAGTTAGTGGATAGGAAGAGGAATATGGATATACGAGAATGGTGCGACCTGAAAGAGAATGTTGTAACGAGAAGTGGACAGGCAAACCGGGGTCGACCCCGCAGAGTATACACTGACCAAAATAAGGAGTTATTCCATAAAGGGCAGGTCAAAAGTACTTAAAACCGGCGGGCTTACATGAAAGGCTTAATGACAGTAGAGGAAGCTCGTGAAATATGTCAGGACAAAGGCAGATGGCGGTCTGTTAGTTGTCTCTGCGGGAAAAAGGCGTGAGCATTTGTATCTATGTATGTATGTATGTAGATATCGATCAGTATTGCCAAAAAAGAAAAGATCTAGAAACGATGTGCAAAAAAGAAATCATTCCCGAGGAATTTCATGGGTGGATAGACAGCCTGAAAACATTCAACAACATACCTGAATCTGAAACCAACAATGATTAACTATTATAAAAGGATTATCGTGATTCACTTGCTTTTTGTTCAAATAATAAAGCTAATAATTAATTAATAGAAACATATTTTTAATTTCTGGGGTAAAACCCAATAAGTGAGTCACCAATTTACTAATTACAATTTTATGCAAAGTTTATTATAAAACATAGACAAAATCATAAAATATATTATCACAGATATATAATTTTACTAAGTTACTAATAATTTGCATTAATTTAATATATTTACCTATTTTTTATTGCCAGCAAACTTTATTTACGTTGGGTTTAACCACTCAACCCTCGATACACTTAAGTAATATCAATATACACGCTGATTATGTTCAGTTGTATCATCTTAACCACACTTTGTATCAAAGTACACATCATATTTTTATAGACTTTATGGGTGTCTAATGATATAAATGTGTTTTTTCTGACATATTTGTAATTAAACGTTCAATACAACTCACTATTACTTAAATGAATAATATTTATTTTAGCACTTTCTATTTTTTCATTTGTCTAGAGCATAACAATAGATTGTAAAAAAATTGTACCATTTATCACGAAACCTATAGAAAATGTGTAAAGTAAGATAAGTTAATTTGTATTAATGGTCACAAAATTGGTTAATAAATGTTTGATGTGTGTATTGATATAACTGTATATTTTTGTAAATTATAAAAAAACTATACATATTAATCCCCAAATTCAACCATAAAAACATTCGCTATTATGGTGTTCATTAATCGCAGTAGCAAGTTTTTATTTTAATTCACTGTAAAATGAATAACAATTTTTTAAAACTTTAAACTCGATTTTCTCAAAACTATGATTTTCGAGTTATATCACTCTTCACTGACACTCCAGAAATATAAGTTGGAAACCTTTTTTAACAACGATTATTTGATTTATAATAAGGTGTAATAAGTTACAAGTCACACCGCCATGTTGCAGTTTCATCAATATTTTTTGCCCGATCTGGCAACCAAGTCAGGACCTCCCGTACAACACCACTACGGCAGTCTATAACTTCTCTTTAATTAAAAGTTGTCTGTGTTTTGTCTGCGAGAATATCCGCCTCTCACTTTTTGGGGTTTCAGAACAACACAATTAATTAATATAAAACTTGCGCCGCTGAGCGTTTTATAATATTCTCAAAATGTGAAGCTGGTGTGTCGCTGTATTTATGGCTATACTTAATAATAAAGTAGTCCTAGTAATAGTATTTGATATAATTTATTATAATCTATAACTCATAAGATTTGTTTGCTTGTTATCGACAAATAGTGAAACAATTAAACCGGTTACAAATCTTTCAGCTTTAGAAAGCCACATTAATCCATAGTAACACATGCTACTTTTAATCCCGCTACTCCCATGGAATCAAGACTTACGTGTGTGAAACCGCATGGTGTTACTAGTCTTGAATAAGTGTTAAGGGCATGGGCGCAATTAGTTTACTCGGTACACACCGCATGTCTGAGGTAAGTATGATGACAAGTAATCACGCGATGGTGTTGGTGAAGCGTATTCATTACGATGGTGACTCTATATCATCAATCTTCATGACGTGACCTAGGTGACAGTCTCAGGGCTAGGGCCGAACAAACAATTTTGTAATTGGAAGAGAGAATTAAATGGCGTACGTAGTTCGGACCAGTAACGGGGACTTTTGTGGGCTCCAACTACCCGTAACGACTGCCATAGTTGTTTGTATGGCAACCGGGACCGACGGCTTAACGTGCTCTCCGAGGCACTTATAAACCTGCGATATATAAACGTTTATCTAAAAAAATATTCTAGAAACCCTCTATAAACCATAAATACACATGAATTTCATCAGCTTCAATGTACTTCTGACGAACTTCACATGTCAACCCCTGCCTCAATCTCTTGAGGGTAATTGCCAATATACGTGATAATTAATTTCTAACCACATGCTTATGGTAGCTATATGAAATTTCGTGCACCTCACTTTGAAAATAATGAACTTCCGTACCTACAACCGATCCTACCTATTATCCCCAAAGGGGTAAAATTTTCAAAAATCCTACCTAACTAGTTAGATGGCTTGAATGCAATAAACATGAGATGGGAACGTACCATTACTTTCACCGGTGAAATCCGTTAGTACATCATAAGAAAAATATGGTATTGTTTGTACACTACACACATTTATATGCCTTCTTGTTTTCAAACCAAAATGGACAATTGACGTCCGATGTGACGGGCTAGTTCCGCTCTTAAGTATACCCTAAATATTCGCGTGGGTGACGCCCACAGCCCACAGGCCGATTAAACGCTTACGGGCACTTAGTTAAGTACAGAGGTAACTTACAAATACCAAAATAGACCGAGCTGCCGGCTCGGGTTAACTACACACTAGAGACCATTCTTCAAAGTATATTCGAAGAAGCGGTTTTGTTATTAGTTTTTTACTAATGACTCAAAAGCTGTACCCCGACTGATGGTAGGCCATATTCGCCTATAGACTGAGTGCTTCCTTTGGTGTAGTCCGCAAAAGTTAGCGCGAGTCGCGCCGCGCCGCCTGACTACCTCAGCGAACTAACTAATGAAACTATTACACTGCAGATCAAGCCTGTATTGGAATCTAAACTGTATCACCTTGCGGTAAAATTGAGTTCACTTTCTATTCGACGACCTACTAGCAATTATCTAATAAGTAGGTACAGTTTTTTGTAATTGTTTCTAATGTTGGAGCCTAATGGAAGTGGACCGTGACTGTGCCTACTTGGCTAAGTAATAGCTTCGTGTACCATACGGTGTACACACACATTGACTATTTTCACTAAGTAATATTAATCTATGAACACTATAAAGTTTATCAAATGTGTATAACGTAGATCTGCATTTACATTTCTTACACTCAGTAACTCGGCTAAACCACCAGTAAAACTACATTCACTATTTTAAGCTGAATTCTTTTCCTTCCATCAATCAATTGAACCGACAGACAGTTCAAAGCTATTTACATATCTATTACAGCGTCACTTCTCATAAAACGCGCAAAGTTCAAAAGCATGTAGATATATTTAAATCGCACACTTCAAAAAATAACTGAATTGATGTGTCCATTTATTTAATTTGCACTTCGTAGGGGTCACTGAACACATCGTACAAAACGATTTGATTTCGTAAGTAGGTGTTATTTTACGACTGTACGCAAACGTCTGTAAGCCGACGAGCTACTTACGTACCCCTAAGATGTTTGTGTTCCACAGTTTTATAGCTGAAACTAAGAATAAACGTTTCTTTCTACATAATCCCAACTTCATCTGTTTTGCCGAGATTCATAAAACGGCTCCGAACAGCGCGCTAGACAAGATTATCGCGTCGGTGACGCCACACTCACATTCTGTATATTGGTTCTAGCCGAGCGCGCAACGCCATCAGCCATCGCTCTATGCGGATAAATGCTATGTGTGTTTTATGCATTGACATACTATTATATTATGGTTTCAAGATAATCAATCGTTTCATGCACTGCAAGGGTGGATATAATTACAAGTCATGGATAAAAAACTGTACAAATATTAATTACAGTGGCAATTATAACCATTATTCTTGTAAACCTAAACCTAGAAACTAAAAACTTATGACCATATTTATTACAGTTACCCTGTTCTGTAACCAGCGGTACTGTTTGGTGTGTTACGTCGAAGATTCTGTTTTAAACAGACACTATTGTACTTTCTCGAAAGCAGAGCAATTATAGAAATAGCAAAACGAAAGGATTGAAAACTATTAAATGGGGATATAATCAGAGCCAAACCTTTTAGCTAGAGAGCTACAATAAACTAACGGAATTATATTGGACGCTAACTGATGTAAATTAATTAAAATATTCACAAACGACTTGAGTGGGCGGTCAATCGATCGCCGCCGGAGGTGTATATTGATGTTACAAGACTGTCGAAGAAAGAAACGAAATAAAATCTCTCCTAGCAGGACTAGGCAATAGTTTGACTCGTGTAGTGATTACATATTCGAAGAGATTATCTATTCATTGACGTTTCCACCACTCGCCCTCAAAGTCGACATGACGTGTAAATAATATGTACCTTCGTCACTGATCGCAGCGACGAGACGCGAGACTAATTAAACATTAAACGAACTTACCTGACGTCAAGTTGTGACATAATCATACCGACGCGGCGCCGAGTCCAAAGAGATTAATAATCTAGACATTATTTACACACGGTAATAGCTACGCGTTTCAATAAAACTTCGTTTTGTAGGTAAGGTTTGCATTGACGAATACATCTGGTATAGAGCTTATAGCAAGCAACTGAATTTCCATTTTTGGATTTACTCTATATTAAAATATAACACATGAATATCTTCCTCCGTTTCTCCCTTACTTACAGAGATAAAACCATGTCATTGACTTATGTCCTTACACACTTTACGAGAATTCTGTACGGATATCTCTCTGTGCAAGTTCACCAGTTCAAGACGTTTCTAATCTGATCTTTTTTTCATGGCATTTTTAGGTTAATCTTCCTGGACAATTTAAGACTTAGTATTGGCGGCAGTTTAGGCAAATATAACACATTGAACGAATATAACTTGAACGGATTCCATCGGTGCGTGAATCTTATTTATAGGCAATCTATCTTTATGATGTTTGTGTATTCTGGTTTATTTTATTTGGTAAAAATTAGCTCACTTGTCAATAATGATATATAGCTTCCGAAATGTCTGTAATAACTAAAATTTATTACTTTTATAATAGCAAAAAGAAGTTTTGGAATCAGTCCAGTAGTTTTCTTGGATCACTAATAGAAACAAAATAATTTTTATAAGATTAAAGATGACAAAGTAAGATCTAAAAACGACACATTTATTTAAAACGTTATTCAGTCGGGGCCACCCGATAATATAAATTTTGTGCATTGCTGAAATATATACAGGTTGAATATGAAAATAAAAATGGCGGAGTTCAAAATAAGTATTCGGTGAAATTATTGCACGATGTGATCTGAATAATAATTAGAAACGTGATTTTATTTCGCTAAGAAACTTTACGCACAGAGAATGTAATATTTAAATCAAGCAATGACAGAGTCTCAGTGAATGGGTTCTAGTAGATAACATAGGGCCCGCCAGTGGAGGTCTCACCACCTAAATTAAATTAATTTTTTGAATTGCTTATAACCTGTGTACGTTTTGTGTTCATGAATAAAGTTAGTTTTCTTTCTTTCTTCTTTCTTTCTTTCTATGCGGGACTTTGCCATGTTTAAAATGCGGTTAACACTCTTTCAGTGGTGCCTTGTAAACATTTAACAATCTGTGTTGTGGTATTGTACGTTTTTTGTGTTATACCTATTAAGCGCATTTCGATTAACAGGTGACTAATTAGATGAGAATACACAAGTAAGTAGTAAATTAAATAATAAAATAATGATATCGTTAAACCTCAAAATGTCAATTTAAAGCTCTTGTGTTTTCCTAATGATCGGAATGATGAAACATGAATTTTAACCGACTCCAAAAGTAGTAGGTTCCATGTTCATTTGTTTCTAGGGTTTTCTTCCAGTGTTTCTTCAACATCGGGTCTACCATAATGCATTTAGGTACTCTACTGTTTTCTGCCCACTTTAGCCTTGCCATGTGTTTATTACGTGTCCATGACGCCTCTCAATCTGGTGTCGCACTTGGCCCTAATTACCTTCAATTAGGCTCACCTGCTACAAAATTAATAAAGAGATAAAACCTTCCAGTGCGAGCTTCGAACGAGGTGAAGTGAATAACGTAATAATATAATTTGTTTAAGAGATGCTAATGAAAGGTCCTCCTTTCAACATGATATTAAGAAATTGTAGGTTGTAGTAGTAAATTTAAAATGCAAACTTAAATTTTACAATTTGCACGCGAAACCAGATTCTGATAGCGTACTCAGCTTTCATACGGAATGACAGACTTACAAAAGATTATATCTGTTTAATTGGACCACAGGGAACTATTATTAGTTATAACATACTCCTTTGTAACCGCATCAAACAAACTTGCCAACTCAGACTAGCAGACAGAGTGAATAAGATGATTATGTATTTATATATGTGTATTATAATGATCAACATCATTGCTATAATATTGTTAACTTTACAATATTTCATTTTCGCAGTTATTGAGATGTTGTAAACGACTAAATTAATGTAATTTTTGAAGGAACAGCCCGGCAGTCGGCAGCGCCGCGCAACGTTCGTCTATTTTTTGCCTCCAGACGCGGCAATAAACTTTGTTACGATGGATGAAATGTAATCGCACCTAAACACACAAACTCGCTCCAAACATCTCACTACATGAATCACCTCGGAACGACATCCAAATTAATTCAGTGCCGGATTCAACACACAGAACAGTGCGCCCACTAGCAATCCGTTTGGAGATTGTGAACTATTTTCCACTTTATGAGTTACTATGAATTCATTAAACTGAAAGGCAATCAATAATTGATTGACAGTAATGAAATGTCACGGAGAATACTCACCAGAGTTTAATCGATTCGACTGTGACTGCTCTACATCTGAAAGTAAAATTTCTGCAGCAGTGTGAAAAATAAATAATAATACCCTGTATTTGCCACAGAATAATCGAATCCTAGCAAATATTTTACGTACATAAACAATGATGTAAGTACTATTGTACTTACATCATTGTTTCTTGGCTTTTATGCAACTTTTAATTGGAGTTTGACATTATCACGTCTTCTTTATACACTTTGAGCGCTAAATTTAGAAAGTTTTCAGCTAAAACAAACTTTGTCATAGAGTTACCGCTTTGTGTAAACTTACGTGTTCGCTAAACTTTGTGGACGAATTCTCCCGAGTGATCATTAGTGCCCTATACAACCCGAGTCACGCGGAGTCGCCAGCGCGGTACGTACACCGTGTTTACACTATATTTATAATGCTCTCTTTTTAGTTATGCATATCGATTTAACACTACTATCAAACTAGTTTGAACCAATTTGTCATAAAAGAAAATGCAAAAGTTAAAAAAACGTGTAACAATTATAAATCACAAATCTGCAAATATGTAAAGATAAGCTCATAATAGCGCGATGAACACAATCTCATAATCATTTGATAATAGGCTATCTCGACGTTGGTTTGTGCAGTTCAGGATGCTGCTTGGTGTACCGGCAGTGTTCATGTAGCAAGTTCGTTCTCGACTCGTACAACAATCTGTTGATACTTGCTCTGTGTTCGTAGTGAACACCAATTATGTAATCAACAGATGGTTTAGTGAAGAAGTTTATGAGGTGTATGAGGAGGCTGCTAACGCTCTACGGTAAAAATAGTTCGTGCTCATAAATATTTTATCGGCCGCGAACTAATATCAAAGTTTAGAAAATAGTTTGTACTTGTTGTATTTTGGAATCTCAACTGTTTATATAACTTCGCCCGATGGTGCTGTATTTTATAAACATTACTTGACATTAATGGAATCTAAAATATTTATAAAATGGAGTGTCCCCTTACTATTTCCTAATGTAATTTTAGTAAAAAATAACTACCCGCAATATACGCTTATCTTATTGTGTACTACGATATTCTTCTCGCCTCTTGCCTCTCTGTGGACCGGGAGGAAAGTAAAGTGAGTTTACTTGTTGCACGCGCGGTCCCCCGGGTGATCTTGTACGTATGTACGATGTGCCACAATATCAACGGTTATTTGTCACGCGCGCCGACGCTCCCGGGAGTGCCGGTGAGATATGACGCGAGCGTTTTCAACTAAATAAAGGGTAGTTTTATAATTTAAGATTGTTTCTTCTGTTGAAGTCAATTTTAGCGACTGTTAGTTAAAACATTTGACATTATAATCGAGCTGTTGTTACGAATATCTTCATTCAATAAATAGATTACTACAACGTTATGTTACCGACAAAAAAAATGTAGGATCTAGTGCTTTATTATTGCGTCATCTATTTACCTAATTAGTTTTAGTACAGTCTTTGGTATTTATTAAAGCTTTATATAAATTATTATATAAAGTTACATGCTGAAATTATATGCAAGTTATCTCAGTTCACCAGTACGAAAAGCTACTGATCTAGTCGCGATGTACGTTTCATGGTAACCGCTATTCTAGAAATAAAAACTTTCGTCTATGTGTTATTTCAGATTATAACCAATCTCTTTACCAAAGTTCAGCCAACTCCGTTCAGCCGTTAGAAGGCGACAAACATCCAGACAAATTTTCAAATGTATAATATTACTAGGAAGGTAGAGGGATAAGTATTTAGCAATTATCTCTAACTTATTCAAATGTAAAACTCACTGTACTACAACACGACCAATTTAATACCTCTGTGTCTAAAATTGTGCACAAACCAATTATAGAATGTATATTTAAAGATGAAACACGAGTGCAAACCGCGCTGCAGTCACGAACAGATCCTAATAATCCGCACAAAATAGACCACACACAATGTTTTCCAGCTGTGCAATGTTTTGCGCCATCTACATTGTTGTTACATGTATTGTGTAAACACTGCGCGCTCAGTGTTCACTACGAAGTATGCAATCTCTGTATATCCCAGTGCAACGGCGAAGGCGTGAACTGAATCATAACTTCGCTTGGTGCAAAAACTAATGAAACGCAAACTTGAGAGTGTGCAACACTTACAAAGTTGTGTCGGTTACGGACTAGTTTTATAACGTTGCGCTGTTTACGCAAGACCAGCACTTTTATGAATAACATAAAGTACTCTAAACCATAGTTTACTTAGTTCATAATAAAATTATTATGGTCTATTTTTTTTATCACTATACGCAAACTTTTGCTAAACATGAGTTTAGCTTGCATTAAAAATGCTTTGACAATACTATGATTAATGTAAATAGCTCTCTCAGGTAAATGTTGCCATTTTCATTAAATATTTGTAACATTGGCTTATCGTGTAAAATATTGGCACCTAAGATAACATCCCGCCGGCTATAACTTACATGCTATTTTGATAGTTTGTAGTGGAGATAAGTGAGAACAATACTGTATCTACTGTTTTAATGTTGTTTTATTGCGCTTAGTATTCGCACAGATATGCGATATTTTTATTTACATTTTTACTCAGAAAATTAATAGGAATTTTAATTGTAGTCTACCAACGTAGAGTATAATTAAAATTCCCAAGAAAGTATTCCAGTAGTAATGGCCATTAAGCACTCAATAAAGCTAGGAGGGGTTAGTGGTTTGTACCTACCTGCTATTAATGTCTTGACCATAAAACTTAGTCGTAGCAGGTTCGTAGATGGCTACGCCGTAGACACTGTAGAACCCTGAACATCAATGATGTCATCAAATTCATTGTAGAGATGGGTTATTGATCGTTCGCGGCGCAACCTTCAGTGCTTTAGTGCTCTCTCGTTGTTTTAGCGTTATGTCAACACGCAGACGGCCTCACTGTCCGCTAATGTATTCTGAATAGCACTCAATATATTGAATATACAATGAAGACTGCGACTACAGGCGAAACCTGCTTCATTTAAGTTAAGAGAAATATAAATATACATCCTCCATTTAACACACATCACGTAGCTACTGTCCTTACAAATAGATAGGGTATATCTCACCAATAAGTTCGTGCAATAATGTAAAATAAAACCGAAAACGTTTTAAAATCTATTTATACATCTACGTACGGTTGCGCCACTTTGTATAATTAAAGACCTCAAACTCTCTCAGAAAGTCTGAACACCGCGCACCAACATTCTGACAATTGTATATAATTACAAATTTAATCAAAGAACGTTTCCTGAAACTTAAAGTTCCGATACCAACTTTGACTAACACTGGCCTCTTGTTTTAAACCATTTTAAACATTGTTCTTCATTTCCAGGTATACAACATCAGTGATTTGTTTTCCGTTACAGCATTGAGACTATTATATGTCTTATCATTCTTACACGGGCATCAAGTGGCGTGGTCTCTGCCAGCCACTTATGCAAGAGACGCTTATGTGAGAAAAAACATCACAATAAAAATAAGAAACAATATTATGTAAAAAAAATGGTACATACACCCGTGTCGCATTTTGTAATCGGCGTCTTTATACTGATTATTTGTAGAAAAAAACTCAATAAATAGTTAGCTTGACCTTGCGCCCGCCAACATGTAGACAGAACTAATTTGTTTTATCATGACCATATGACGTCATATCGACGTTCCTCACAGTGACAGGCAATTTGGCCGACAGGAGCCTGCGCTCGCTACCGGCGGCGTGGGACCACGTATCGGACGCGGCAGTTTTATCCACAAATATTCGATAGCATTCTTATTTATTGGAAGGAAATTAAAAGAAAAGTTACAATACATTTCTTACAATACGTTCACTAGACGTAGGTAGAGGCATGGTGTGCCTCTATAGCGTAGCGTTCGACTACTAATCGTCAATTCAAATATTGATATATGTATATCTGGTTGTTTCTATGTATAACATGTATTTATTTACTAAAAAAGTATTGTATGTTTATCCGCATTCTGGAAACCATAAAACAAGCCGTTTTGGTTATGCTTCCTTTGGGTCTAGGTAGCGCTGTGTAATATGTTCGATTAAAATGTCAAAAAGTGTACACTGAATATTTTGTTTTCTAGGTATATTTAAGTTTACATGTAACATTAAGTAGTGTAACTACTCTTATTTGAATTGTTCTAATTATATTAATGGTGAAACGTAGGACCTAAATAAGCCTGCGGAGTAGATCTCTGTTCTACCCACTATGTGATCCAAATGAAGATTAAATATCTTATAGTGGGATGGCGCTCGCTGTGGTTATAATAATACTACTAGGCTTTTATATTACGAACAAGAGTGGTGATCCTCGGCGCTGTACCGCCCACAGGAGTCATGAAGCAACTCCTTTAAAAGCTCTACAATTAGTATCACGCCGCCCGCCGTCGCCGAGTCGGCGTCCGCGAGAGAGGCGCCGCCTTTTTTTTTTTTTTTTTTTTTTTCCGTGCGGAAATCCTCATGGATACCCACCCCGCGGCCAGCGGGGCAGGTTATGTCGGACTCTTACCGACTAAAACCGCACGCCGTCTAGGGTCTTCTGACGCCAGGGTGTAAGGTGGCCCAAAGAGCATTTCCCTCGCACCCCGGCTTGACCCGGGCCATCTCCGGATTCGAGATGGTCCCCTCGGGTTCCCCCGGAATAGGGGGGGCGCGCTTACGCGCGCCGCCGCCTCGGCCTGCTTCTGCTAGGGTGACAGGCGGCTCCACCCGTCACCCCCAGGCCAGCGCTCATGGAGGACGGAGGTCGTTAGACCTCCGACGCCTTAGGCGTCCGCGCCCGCCGCCGTTCGGGAGAGCTCTGTGCAGCCTCTCCCGAACCCTTTCCGCCGCCTCCTTCTCGAGCATGACTTGCTCGCAGAAGGAGGCGGCGGCCGACCACGCGTCCGCACTCTGCACCATCGCTGCGATCAGCACCGGCAGTGTGAGGATTCCCACCCCGAGGGCTGCCAGGAGGGCCTGTCGTGGCACCTCCCACGCCGGACACTCAGCCAGCGTATGCAGCCCTGAGTCCTCGTCCGCATCGCAGTGATGGCACTCAGGCGTTGGCTCCTTCCGAATCAGACACAAGTGATCCCCGAAGCACCCCTTACCAGAGATCACCTGCGTCAGCCGGTACGAGAGGCCCCCGTGAGGCCTCTCCAGCCAGTCCTCCATGACGGGTCTTACCGCCGCTACAACGGCGTGCCCCGCGCTTGGTTGCCCAAGTCGGTCCTTCCACTCCACCACGGTATCCCGGCGGAGCTGGGCGTGGATGGCCTCGATTACTCGAGGCTCCGGGTCCAGTCCCCGCTCCTGCGCCTCCTTTCGCCACCAATATAGGCGCGAAAGGGCTCTCGCCTCCAGGTCCCACGGTGGAGTCCCGGCAAGGAGACTCGCCGCATCGAAGGAGATCGTGCGGTACCCCCTGATGACCCTGATGGCCATAACGCGCTGTGGCGCTCGCAGCGTGCGCCAGTTACGGCTATTCAGGGCCTCCGCCCAGATCGGGCACCCGTACAGGGCCATGGACCGCACGATCCCCGCGTAGAGCCTCCTGCAGGAGTCATCCGGCCCCCTCATGTTGGGCAACAGCCTCGCCAGAGCGTTAGCCGTGCCCTTCAATTTGGGGGCCAGCCTTTGGAGATGCTCCCCAAAGTCCCATCGGCCGTCAAGCACGAGCCCCAAATATTTCATCTGGGGCTCAATGCCGATACATATGCCTCCCACATCGATGCTGGATCCCGCTGGTGGCACGCTCCGAGGCCCATGGAAGAACAGAGCCTCGGTTTTATGCAGAGCCACCTCGAGACCCAGCTGCCGGATCCGACCCACGACTTGGGCAACCGCGGTCGTGGCCTTCAGGGTCGCTTCGCTGTGAGACGCCCCGCACGCCGTCACTAGCGTGTCGTCCGCGTAACACGTGACGGCTGCCCCGTTCACGAGCTCACCGCGAAGCACCCAGTCGTAGCCGATATTCCACAGGAGCGGCCCCAAGACCGATCCCTGCGGAACACCGCACGACATTTCCCGCCTGCCGAGACCGGTCATGCTCGGGTAGATGACGGCTCTCTCCGACAAATACGCCCCGACTATGCGGCGAAGGTAGAGAGGCACTTTGTGATACACGAGCGCCTCCCTAACGCAACTCCAGGGCAAGGTGTTGAACGCGTTGGCGATGTCCAGGGACACCGCCAACATCACCTCACCCCGGGCAACTGCATCCTTCGCCAGAGCCTTCACGCGCATGATGGCATCCACGGTGGAGCGCCTCTGCCGGAAGCCGTACTGGCCATCCGACAGGTCCGGCCCCACTCTGGAGAGGTGCTCGACGAGGCGCTTCGCGATCACTCTTTCAAAGAGCTTGCACACCTCGTCGAGCAACACTATGGGCCGGTAGGCGGACGGTGAGTCCGCCGGGCGCCCCTCCTTTCGGATGAGGACCAGCTTCCCCGTCTTCCACAGTCTCGGAAACTGGCCCCGCTCCAAACATGCGCTGAAAAGCCCTCTCAGTCGGGGCCCGAGAGCATCGTCGTCTAGAGCCAGGACCCACGCTCGGCCTGGAATGCCGTCGGGTCCCGGGGCGGTGTTCTTGGCTTTGAGCCTTCGCACCGCCAGCTCCAGTTCTACCCAAGCGACCTCGGGTACGTCGTCGTCATCCACGCTGGGCGCCACAGGCGACCGAGGCGGAGTCATTTGCGGCGGAACTTGTTCCACCGCCCTCGCTGGGAACAGGGAGCTAACCACTCCTCCGAGGAGATCTGGCTGGAGACACTGGGTCAACGGCGGGGCCCAAGGGCGCAGCTTGCCCCGCACCATGCGATAGGGCCGCCCCCACGGGTCCCGCTCCAACGTCTCCAACAGCTCGCGGCGGGCCTCGGCTTTGGCCCGCCTTATCTCCACTCGGAGGGCCTTTCGGGCCTCCCTGTATTCCGCGTATAACTCCGCCTGTCGGGCCTCCGCATCTGCGGGGCGGCGACGCCTCCTACGGAATCGGGCCCACCGGCGGTGTGTGATCACGCAGGCTTGACGCAGCCTCGCGATCTCCATCGACCACCAGTAGACCTGACGCCTCGGATTATAGGGCGGAGCCCTAGGCATCGCCGCGTCGCAGACACGGGTCATGGCCTCCCGGAACCACTCCGCTTCATCTTCTACGTCGACAGGCCTGTCCGGCGCAGGGGCCCAGGCCTGCACGATGGCGGCTTCCAGGAGGAGCTCCCGATCTAGTCGCTTAAGCGCCCAGCGTGGCGCCTGAGGAGCCGGTGTGACCGACGCAGCGTTTGCAGGGGGGGAGACATCAAACCGAATGTATCGGTGATCCGACTTTGTCTCCTCCTCCACGACGACGCGCCAGTCCTGGACACGGTCGAACAACAAGGGGCTCGCGAACGAAAGGTCCACGATGGAACTGCCCCTGGAGGTCACGAACGTGTCCTCGGCTCCCCGATTGAGGAGAACTAGACCGGATCTGTCGGCCCAGTTCTCCAATGCCGTGCCCCTTGGGTTCGTGTACCGGGAACCCCAGGCCCGTGACCAGGCGTTGAAGTCCCCGAGCACCAGAACCGGATGGGGTTGGCAGGCTCTGACGACGACGGACAGCTGTACGAGCCATCGCTCGTACGCGTCTATCCCCACGCCTCGGCTAGGCATGTAGTATGCGGCCACGACCGCTATTTCGCCCACCAACGCCGCAACACATCCGGGTCCCCTTGCCAGAACAACAAGGGGAGGGGTGCCGGCGGCGACGTTGTGGACCAGTGCCGCCTGCCCGTCCACGTCGGTCTCCCAAGCGGGCCCGAGAAACCGATGCGTGTACGGGTCGGCGACAGCAGCTACATTTATGGACCACTGTGCCATGCTCTGGAGCAGAAGGGCCTGAGCATAGGCACCGTGGCCCACATTCACCTGCAGGATGCGGAGTTGGGGATCCATTATGGAACCCCCACCTCCGCACTCTGCCTCGAACTAGAGGCGGAAGGCCGGCTTCCCGGCTTCGGCTCCACTCCGGTACAGGCCTTGCTGCCAACCCTATGGTCAGCCGGCTTGCCCCCCGCTGCACACCTGAAACAGTGCAGCGGAGCCCCGCACTCGCCGGCTTTATGACCGGGTTGACCACAGCGGAAGCAGCGGTCACCGACCGTCACCTCCGCCGTGCACTGCACCCCCACATGGCCAACCGCCAGGCACCTGAAGCACCTGGTCGGTCGGGCCTGCAGGAGCCGTGCCTGCACCCTCAGGAAGCCTCCTACCAGGAAGCTCCGCCCATCGGCAACCTTTTGGGCCGCCGTGATAGGGCAGCCGACAACTGCTGCCCCCTGTCCACCGCGGCCGAAGCGTATAGCTCCGACCTTGACCGTGTCAGGGGAGCAGCCTCCGGCCTCCGCCACAGCGAGCTTAAGCTCCTCTACCGTGATGGAGTCCTCCAGGCCCGTTATGCGCACTTCTGCGCATTTGATGGGCCTGGACACCCGGACGTCGGCTGCATCCAGCGAGTCCCTGAGCTTAGCCGCTAGGGCATCAGCCTTGGGGCCACTGGTGGCGCCGGGAACCTCGAGAAGCCGGGCTCCCGTCCGTGTGCTTTTGCACCGGACACCCGGGATCTCGAGGGCCTTCAGGTCTACGTTGGCCTTCACTCGGGCCAACACCTCGGCATACCCCATGCCTCTCTCCGCAGCTTCCGCCGTCAGGGTGACGACGACTGCCGCAGATCGAGGGGCACGGAGCTTCCCCGGCGCTCCTTTCGCGGCGGCGGCAGCGGCACTCCTGGCCTTTTTGGCTGCCTTTTTGTTGGCCTTCCGCCTCTTTTTAGCGGCTCCGGCTACCTCCCACTCCCCAGCTGATCGGGGCTGCGTGGGAGAGGCTGGAGCCACTGCTGGGGCTGGGGCTGGGGCCTGGGCTGGGGACGTCTTCCCTTTGCCCTTGCCCTTGCCCTTCCCTTTGCCCTTCCCCTTACCCTGAGCAGGAGGGGGGGGAGCCGGTTTCGGCTGGGACGGCTTCGGCTGGGACGGTACCACAGCCTGACGGCTCGGACCCGCCTTTGCCTTGGCCGCGTAGCTGACCGGTGGCGCCAGAGGCGGTCGGCGGGTGGAGTCCAATACGGCCTCCATCCGACTCAACATACGCTCCTCGAGCGCCACCATGTATGCCATCCACGGCTCCTGCGGCTGAGCCTCAGGCCGTGTCGGCTTCGCGTCCGGCGATGCCGGTTTCCGCGCAGGGAGTTCCGGCTGCGCCGGCTGCTCCGGTTGCGCCGGCTGCTTCGCCCGTGAAGAGCGAGTAACTCGCGTCGGCTGAACCGGTTGCGCCGACTGCGCCGGTTGCTCCGCCTGCGCAGCTTTCCCAGCCGCGCTCACCATCTCCTTGCGAAGCTCCTCGATAGACGCAGCCAGCCGTGCCACCTCGCGATGGGATTCGGCTAGCCGCTTCTCGAGGGCCTCGTTTTCGGAGGCGAGTCTGCACATGACGTCCAGCATCTCCTCCTGCTCAGGGTTTGGCTTCCCCCTGTAGGACTGGGCTATCCTGACCCTGAGCCCCTCCACCAGGTCTCGGGTCTTTCCGCCCCCGCTCGGTGCTGATGCCGTTGAGGTGGTTGGCCTCGGTAGCGACGGCTTTTCCGCACTCTTGGGGACGGTCCGGACGACTAGCCCAGCCCCTATGCCTCCTCCTCGGGTCCTTTGGCGTCCAGCCGACACTTTACGTGCCGGCTTGGCCACCTCATCGCCGCTTGAGGACGAAGACTCGACCGACCCGGTCCGGATGTTGTCCCAATCCGAGTCGGTCGCTTTGGAGGGCTTGCGCCATCTGCGCTTCCTCTCCACTAAGCTTGCCCGACGGGTCTGCTTTGCAGCTGATCCCGACGGGCCGCTCTTCCCACTTCTCTCGCTTGTGGTGTCGAATTTCTCCGACACCGCCGCGGTGGGGGGCGTGAACTCCACGCCATGGTGCTGCGCGGCCTTCGCGCAGACTGTTTCGCTAGGGGGGGGGGGTTTTATAGGTTTAAAATTCTCCATATAATTCCCACGAGTAGAGACGAATTAATAGCGACCTCCCGGGTGACGCTCATTCCGGGAGGCGGGGTAAATACTAACAGAGGGCCCCAGGTGTCTGTAGGTTTTTACGACTTCGCTGTCGGGTCTTAAAGTCTTTTCCTTGACGCGGGCCGGCCAATTAAGGCAAGCCCCACGTTCCTCCAGGTCACGACTACCCGAGTGTGGCTAGCACTCAGGTCACGGTCGATCGCCAGGGGGCTACGCGACGCGGGTGGACAGCCAACCCACCCAACTCCGACGGTGGCACAGAAGCCAGTCAGCCCCTGCGTGAGCAGTGGGCCAACCCGTCCCTGATCCCTATGGATCCATTCGTGTCTCCCATGTCCCCTCTGATAGACAGAGGGATACCGGGAGAGACGACCGCGAGCCTTGAAGGCCCGCCATACCACGACCCCTCCCTAGGTCAGCTAGCCCTGAAAAGGGCTGTTGATGTCGCCGTCTCCCATTTCCCCTCTAAAGGGGTACTGGAAGCGGCGACCGCGGACCTTGCAGGTCCGCCATACCACGACCCCCTCGTGCAATGGGGTCCGCTGATTGACGTCAGCCGTCGACGGCAGACTCCCACCCTGGGGGGAACACACTGCCGCCTCCGTTCTCCAGAGTGCACCACGTGGAGGTCTCAACCTAGCACCCCAGAGAGGCGCCGCCTGTCGTGAATAATACAAGGCTATCATTGTCCCGGTGCAACGTTTGTGAACTGAATATAACATAAGAGCCGCCCTGCATCACACACTACGATTTGTTACACACTCTTCCAAACAGACGAACAGTCTGGGCGTCGATTCTGTTAAAACAAGTCACTATCGTGTCACTGACACTTCAAAAATTTACCATTTAATTTTGGACTTTACTGTTATCAGTTTAAAGTCTAAAAATAAATACCATTTTTAAGAGTGTCAGTGACATGACAGTTTTGTCTTTAACAGAATCGAGACTGATAACTCAATGATATCGAGCTTGTTAATAACGCACTTTTAGTAAATTTGTACGTCATTATATCTACGAGTACTGTATACTGTATATTCCTATAGAATATAGAAGTAGATTAAAAGGAAGAATTATTATTTTAATTCACTAATTGTTTTTGATCCCAAATAAGCGAGTATATTCCGCATTTTATATAAAAGACGCCCCTCTTTACTGCTACACAAAATTGCCTAACGTAATGAAACGTCTAAATATGAAACGTACACAGGGTGTTTGATCCAGCAGTTGAATTCGGAACCCAGTGCTTAGTGGTTGCACTTGCATTTACTTTGTAATCGAGGTAATGAAAGAAAATTGTACTAGTAAAAGTAAATTAAAAACTGTCGTAGAGACGGACTTAATGGCCAGTGCTCGCTGCAGCGGATGCGGAGACGGGTCGGGGGGGGGGGAGCGGGGGACGCGGTGTAAATCAGCTCTAGCGCTTAACTTTCGCAATAACAAGTTCATTAAAACAACTAACTAAATCAGTTTTTATGATGATCTCCATCCTTTTAGTTAACAGCCTTCCTACACTAAAATTAATTTCACCGTTGCTTGCTTTTTGTCATAAACCCTGCAATATCGTTTGCCGTCGCTATGATGTTAGTAACTGCTGATATACAGTTGTATTCTATCGAAGTATACTTACACCACTGACTCCAGGTGATATTACATACGAAGCACGTTTGTTTGAAATAGAATACAGTAGCAATGAATTGTTGAAAATTTGGTGTCATACAAGGTTCAGATTATGTGAAGCTAGGCATGAGTATATAATAAAAAAAAAATTAATAAATTCAAAAACCCGACTGCCTAAAAACTGAAAAGAAAACAACAAGAACTTAGATTGATGTCCGGTGGTCTAGGAACATAACAACTGAACAGTCGGGATCCATTATTCGACAACCAATCTAATTTTTCAATGGATCCCGACTGTTCAGTTGTTATGTTCCTAGACCACCGGACATCAATCTAAGTTCTTGTTGTTTTCTTTTCAGTTTTTAGGCAGTCGGGTTTTTGAATTTATTAATTTTTTTTATTTTATACTTTTTAGTTATTTACATACCTAGCTACCCGGATAATAATAAAGTATAAAATTTATCTTTTATGGAGTTAATAATTTTCGTGTAGTGAAGGGACATCACCGAAACTCAACCTTAATTATTATATTTTTGCTCATATTTCCGGTTCTACTAAACCGATTGTCATCAAACAAACGTAAGGTTTTAAGTCTGACCAAGATCTTTTAAACAAATAAAACCGCATCGAAATTCGTTCAGCAGTTTTTGCGTCCATCGCAGTCAAATGTTTGTGGCGCCAAAAATCCGCCATTTTGATTTTCTAGAAATTTTATTATACCCAGTGTCACTCACACAATCACGACGAATCGAATGATACCTCGCACGTCAAAATCCGTCCAGCCGTTTAGGCTGTAGGCCGTGACAAAGAAATGGACATACATACATACATACATACATACATACATACATACATACATACATACATACATACATACATACATACATACATACATACATAGTCTCGAAAAACATTACCCTCCTTTCTTCGGCAGTCGGGTAAAAACTGAACAAAAACAACTTAGAAACGTTTATATTATTAGTAAATTTAAATATTTTATTATGAACTCGCCTTAACCTAGTTCGTGAGCATAGTACCTTACTTTTCTCATTTGATGGCAATTCGTCAGGGCCCGGCCCTGGCGGCGCCGGCCCTTACATACCGATGAGGAGCAGACCTTCGTCACGTCACTCGCAGGGCGCGCTACACACTAAGAATTATCGACGCTATCATCCGTCCAAGCGTCATTATTGTTGGTGTAGGTAGTTCAATGGCCATTGTACGAGTAGCAGCAGTTAACTGTTGTTGCGTTATTTGCTTCAATATTCAATATAATAGTTCTTGGATTAAAATTTAAAAAAGATACGAACAAACCTTACTCTGAATTAATTGTCATCCCAGAATCAGGTATCTCATTTTAAATTGGAATTTAATGGATCCGGGGTCTTCTTACCTAAGCTGTACCTTTGCTCACAAGCATGTAAAAGGCTCACGTGATGGAACAGTCCTGTGATTTTAATCCATTAAATTCCAACTTCACCTACCCTGGTGAACTGACACCCATGATTGGCGAGGCGTTTAAACGTGTCGGTAGGTAACATAAACGTTTTAACATAGGTACTCGTACATTTGCCTACACGTCAAAGCTTCATTGTTAAATGTAATATAACCTCACTGCACTGTTTTACTTAAGTTAGTATATGGTTAAGATTTTTTCATAATTTTCTTTACAAAAGTAAATATTCCAGTTTGTATTAACAAAAGTATGCTAACAATTAAACAATTTCTTAATTCTTAGAAAAAAGTTGCGGAATGAAAGCAACGTTATTTGTTTAATGAAATATTTTATTAAACAGAGACTTTTGGGAAGTTTCTTTCATTCTCACTTCACATTCACAAGACATTACAGAATTAATAATCATAATTAAACTTATACCTCTTTTACTATTACGCAGACAGTGCAAGGCGTTAAAATATAAAAATGTACATCGCAAAAGTTTACGACACGATTATAATCAGGAATATTACCCAAACTGCCGGCGTTCTGAAGTACATCCACAATACCTATTGAAAGAATTAAGAATTAAAAAATCTCCATTCATACGTGTAGATAAGAGCGTTGAAACTAGTGCCTAGTTAAACGTCCCGGGCCAGGCAACCGGCGACAGCCACTGGGATAGTGAACAAATATATGCTCAAAACCTGTGACAGTTGTGTGTGTTTTTAATAAATTTCAAAGCTGAATAAAATTTATCATGATAATATTTTTGTTACTATATGACGGGTTTTTAGTTTTTATCATAGTTTGTAAATGCCGGGCGTGTTTGATAGCTTGCCAAGCGGATGGACGCGAGTGATGCGCCGGGGAGCACGTTATTATCTGTTTTATTTATTTTATATTTCGCGCAAATTGAATGTCTCAAATATACCGTTCCAGATTTTTTATGTTTTCGTCTTCAATATTGAGCATATTTTTATACAGTAAGTAGACCTTGAGCCAAAAAATGTGCATGGCAGTAGAAGCGTAATATTATAACAAACCAACCGACAGAGTGTATTTTTAATAAAATTATTGCACACATACCGAGAAGAAGCTCGCAACACTCACATAGAAATGTGATATGATGATGATGGATGAATCAGCCAGAGGATCGGGTTCGGGGCCGCAAATTGAGGAAAGCGTACGAGCAGCCGGCGACGACATGTGTTTCTTGCCGATAAACATAATATCCATCATATACGTTAGGTAATGTTTCGCCCCTGTACTCTTTTAGATATCCACACTACTGACCTAGAGGTTAATATGGACTATTAACTCGTGGAAATCGCTCTTACGATCATCTATAATTTTTAAGTTTATTCATATGGGTGCTTTCCTCAAAAAACACCTAAAATGTGTTCAGCGAACACATCACTAAGCGAGAGTACCGTCGTGTGCGTGAATAAATAAATGCAAATAAAATGTGTCGTTCGCACTTGAATGTCACGTCTAGCCAAAACGTTTACGAGACAGAGCATAGACATCGCGTAATTGTCAGTACTTAAGTTAACTATTATATGCTTTACTGCGTCGTAAACCCCAAACACACCTCATTTATTTCTTCAACTAATTGACATTTACTTAAAGGTCTTTGTCCCAGTGAGCTGAGGACTAAGAAATCAATATAGAGAACCTTGCAGTGCCTCTGCGGGTTAGGAATCACCTGCACGATAGCATTGACCTAAACGGAACGACCGAAGGAGCGGGCACGTTTATGACTTATTTTTTTTAAATATTGGCATCGATACGATGCAGAAGAAGTGAGCTAGGTAAATCAAGTTCTATAAAGTCTATCAATAGGCTATTTGTAGCCAAACATACATAACTGCAAAAACATGACATTTGATATTGGAATAGAATACCTTCTTTTTTCCGTGCGGAAATCCTCATGGATACCCGCCCCGTGGCTAGCGGGGCAGGTTATGTCGGACTCTTACCGACTAAAACCGCACGCCGTCTAGGGTATTCTGACGCCAGGGTGAAATTGGAATACCTACCTGTGTAATATTTGTAAAAGAGAATGTTTTTTGGCATATAATCAACATAGCAATTAGCGACTTTCCTTACCCCACCGCGCACCGTGCCCTGGCTCGTGGGCGGTGAACGCGATATCAACATATATTATGTTCGTAATATGTAAGTAATTAAAACTTCGTGAATCTCAAGGCTGTTCTCATTTTGAATAAACTCCTGTTATATTCTCTTCTTAAATATAGATACTATGTAATTTTTTCGTATTAACATTTAAGAGTTGAAAATATGTTAAGACTTAGAAAGTAAGATGCTTCATAAAGCGTAGGTACCCCGTGCCCCGTTTGGAACATTAATTGTTACGCGTGTATATGTCTACTTACTAGCAGACTAGTAGATAAGCATTTACAAAAAATGTAAATAACTAAATGTAGAAAGTTAAATGTTCATTGTGTGATAGTGCCCGCTCCGTGGCCACATAGCATGTTTGTAGGTACGCCAGACACTGTCGCCGGTGGCCACTCGCCCCCGGACAGCTGGACACGTGACGCTGTGTCAGATTTGGGACACAATCGCCGGAGTGCGCTCCCCAGAGCACAAACGCAAACATATCCCGTGTCCGAAACCGGGGGGAGAAGAGGGGTGGGAGGCTTTGAAAACGGGATATGTTTGCGGCGGCGACACGAACTGTGCATGAAACTTATGCGCCGAGTTGACGAGAGTTAGACGATTCATTAGTATTCGATTCTGGGCTCTAAAGGTTGGGCCCGTTGAGGGTACTGCTCAAAATCAAATAGGACATGGTATAGTACAGAAAGACCTCTTAGTATCTCGTAATCGGAATCTAACACAATATCGGAACATTTAATGCTTACGAAGATATGAAGTTGCCGATATGTTTTTATTGAGCACAAGAATTCATTCATCATTATTGGTAATAGGTATATAATATTATACCACTGGTCATGACCACCGCGGAGACACATAATGTTCTTACAGAATACTGTTAAGGGAACCTTATAAGGTAAGTAATTAGGTGTGCTAAGTGTATTATAGATAAAGGGCAAAGAATTTATAGTCTCGGTGAACTAAAACAACATAGTATGTAATTGTGGCTTGTGTAGGTAGTACATGAACTTGTTTATAATAATAATGATATTTTAGGGCAATCTGCATAGCGGTCTCCGAACCCAAAATAATCGTAACTAACTAACTGGTGTTATGGGTTCTAGTATGAGGATAAACATACTTGCATACATTTTATTGTAAATACATTCATCATTATAACGTTGGTTTGATATTTTCCCGTTATCCCGAAGAAAGTCCCACTCAGACAATTTAAGTTGTAAGCATAAAGCAAAATAATATGATGTAGCACACGTGTTACACAATATGTCTGTTTTTCCTCATCCAGTGGAACATGTTCACATCGATCCTCAAAGTGAGCCGGCTGTTTCAAGTCGTACGATACACGCCCGGGGAATCATCACCGGCGACGTTCTCTGCTCAATTGTGGGCGTCTCGCGCGGTAATGGGTTTATAATATACTTGTGCTCCACCTCAGCCAATGTGCAGAACAAACATTTACAGTACACGACACGACATTGCCACGGGAAATATTTTGTGAATAAGGTTAATTTATGAATTTATTTATTTTTTGGATAACAACTAGAAGTTCTCTTTAATATACTCGTACCTACACAGAGGCTTCAGGTTTGACATCAAAATTTGAAATTGTTATTATGTTGAAACTTCTGAACCATAACTTGTTGTAAAAAATCTCAACTGTTATTATTCTAAGGCCATATAAATGTAAACATACAATACACCCACGGTTCGTTGTAACTGTCATCCCCTTGTATAGCGGGTAGTAGATGTCATAATATGTTTACAATAAATATAATTTGAATTAAATGCACTCTGTGCGTAGACTGCTGGAAAATGGAAACTCATCCAATTATGGTTTAGTCGAATGGTCGTAGCAACAAGTCTATTATGTCTTGCCACCTTAACAAATGTGGTACTCGTGACGTCACCACATTTCGTAGGTCGCGCGGTATAAAAGTGTCGGTAGGTAGACGTTCCTTAATTGAGTGTATAAGACTCCCAGGCCAAACTCCCGCTACACAGGTAAGCAGTGCAGGGCGCGCGTTCGCGTCAATGTTTGCTTTGTGCCGACTGCCTGCTCCTGTGCGCCGCGAGCCTCTCGGCACAAAGCCTCATTGTACCCACACGCTGGTGTGCCGAGCCGACCTACCTAGTTATTGCTACATCGAATGCGATGAACAATTAACCACTTTCAGCGGACGTCATTATGTTCTCGCGAACACTGACAGGGCAATTTATAATATTTATGGGAATAAACATATTATACAAAATTACCCTGTCAGTGTTACAATGCTATAATGCAAAAGAAACAACGAGGTGGACCCTAAGGCACCCGTCCAAATCGGTCCATACCGCGACCCCTGACTTAGCAGTCAAACACACTACCGCTAGGCAACAGGTATTGTCCGGGGGAGAGGTGGACGAATACTATTTTCCTAAAACTAGTGTCCTTTCATTTGCATCACGTTATGGGTTAAATAAGTTGTTTTTCTGCAAGTGCTCGAATATCACGCTTTACAAATAAATCATTAATCTACATTTAACTACTGAACTACACTGAAAGTAGTTGTTAAATTTTTACAAAAATAACTTAACAATTAGATCCACAAAGTAAAAATAAATAAAGATGCTGGTTCATAACAGTATGTACAGCGTCACAGCATACTTTATAATAGGTAGTTACAGCTGCATACTACGAGTAGTTTAAAAATAAAAAAAGTTTGTAACACGTAATTAAATCTTATTAAAGTTTTACTGTGCAATAAAATGGATCTGTCTGCAGTGGAACGATACACCAGCGCCATTACAGGGGTACTTGACCTGCTCGGCGGAGGTGACTCCCAACTCCTAATGCAATTATACGCCACGCTGCCTACGACATACGCACTTGCTCCTGTACTCTAAATACAGAGTACTTACTTAAGTACTAATGAATGTATAATCTCAAAAAACCAAAATGGAAATTATAGTAAGATGTAAACCAAAATATTATAAAAGTCAACTCTAAGTGAAAGTGCCTTACCACTGGCGGGTGACTTGTAAAGGAACAATTGAGACTACTCCCGACACTAGTCATACGTGAGCTATTGTCTCTTGTTAAGTCACTGTGCTGTAGATGTCAATCTTTATTGGGCACAAGGAAACGTTTTGCTAACCGCTGTCTAAACTACGCAACAAAACATTTGATAGCATGATATATTCGTGTTGCTGAATTATAATAGCATGTCATATCTAAGATTCGTTCTCAGAATTATAACTTGAAGGAAGTTTAGCATCATGCCACTGCCCAGGGAACCGAGCAGTAGGTACACATAAATGTCGAAAAATCGGGCAAATTTTCATACATTACGTAAAACTAATGTATGTAAACTAACTATGTACTAACATAACGGTAAAAAAAATGTGTGCCACGACGAACTAAAGTATGTCACGAGTGAAGCTGCGGGATAAAACTAATATATTACGAGGAAAAACAGTATTCGAGATAATATGTCTAACATTCCTTCGTGCAATTACCCACGCATCTTTGAATGTACGTTAAAGTAGATATTAGTAATGAACATACTAATGAAAGGGTGCGGGCCCGTCGCGAGCAAACCAAAGTTCGCCCGACTACGTGACGAGGACGTGACGCGCGGCTGACGTGAGACGGTCACACTTAGGTACGCAGACGCTCGGGCGGCGGGGCGGGCGCGCCTGCCTCCTGGAAGTGTTGGCAGGCAAATATTTAGCTTTCAGGTAGGACGTGGCGACTAATTAATACACCTCCTAATGGCCTTAATAACAACGGTTGACCAAACCAACAGAACGCCGCGCACGGAACCGGGCGACTGATTACTTTAACTGCTCTGACTCATAGTCTTCCAGGAGCCTGTGAGCCTCGCCTAACCTGCAAAGTGTCTTTGGTACCTAACAGGAGATAAAATATTATTTATTTTCGCTTACAGTTTACGTGACATAACAAGTCTCAAATTCACCACGTAGGTATGGGCTCAGTTACCTAATTCCAGGGGTCAAACACACCACTTCAAAGTAAAACCCTTTAAAATTAAAGCAACGCCACGCGGGCAACTCCCCAAGTGTCCCCAGGATCTAACACATTCTGTTAAACTACTCACAATTTGCCTGACACCCGACACCCGACACCCGACACGCCACTCTCTAAAGGGAAGTGTCACTTTGAGCTCCCTCAGGACGGCACTTGGTTGATAAATAATCCACTCTGTTATGATAGCTCAGGATAGTGATACTTCATTAAGTAAATGAATTAGACACACCATGTAACAAAAACATTTCAGACAATTTTTTTTAACTAAAATTATCAATCAACAAATTCTGAATGATGAAAATTATCTAATAAGCTAATTATTTTCATAGTAACGAATTCCTCAAATTATATTTTTAAGTTACTTTGCAAACTGAAAGCAATAACAAACAGTATGATTACAAAAAATACTTTTCATCAGCGTTATACTTGTTATAATTTGTAAACGAACTACTTAACTTCCAGCAAATACTTTGTGTTGTGGCCACTCAGCCAAATTAGCACAAGATGAGAGCCTCATCGCCCTATTAGCACACACTTTTAGTGACGACTAGCAGTAGCCCTTGTTCATTCCTCCTCACTCTAATAATATTGTAGTGACTGCGCTTTGTGTACGATAACGAAATTATTATTGTATTGTGAGTGTTGCAGTGTTAGGTTAGCTTACAAGGAAGCTTGTCGTGTGCTCAGCGTCATTATTGTCAACAGGCTACGTGCCTAACAGTACGAGCTCGCGTCACAGTATTGCACATTTTTTTCAAGAACAGACGAACATAGTTGCAGCGTTCTGAAGGGCTTATATGGTATAGACAAAATAATGATTGCGACAAGTTACATTGTTCAGTCCCAACTTACTATTTGAGATTAAGTACCGTGAAGCGCTAGAGTTTAGCTAGAGGAGTGTTGATACACCTACGCGTAAGTCGGTTGTAACGGACGCTGCTGAATATTAACAATATACAAAAGTCCCAAGAGCAAAACACATAAATAAATAATTCATCCTTTAAGGACTTGCCTAATCCGCAAAGGACAAGTTAATATTCATGTTCTGTGTTGTATTTGGTGAAAGGTTAGCGCTAGAGTGCTGTGACAATTACAATGTGTCACGGTACTTGTGTTGCTCTTTACTCCACTTGTAAAAATTCACAAGACGAATATTATTTAGAGAAACCTTCGCGTGCCGCCGCGCTGTTTGTCGAAAATGCAAATTGTCTCATTATCTTTCTTACACATCAGATGAACGTTAATTTTCGTTTTGATGCGCGCTGTCAAGTAAACGCACGAAAGTGAATGTTGCTCTGCAATCTTATACGCGACATAGATAGTAATCTAATGATCAATATAATTGTTCAAATATTTCAAACAAATAGATAATTATATAAAATATTTAGACGGCTGAGCCGCGCTTTTTTAAACACAACTAATTTTAATAATAGGTACTTAGCTATGTTATCTTTTTAGCGTTCCAAACCACAGAGATATTATGGAGTTCCAAACGTCAAAGGAAAAGGTGCGTACTAAGACATATAATGTAGATCGTATTGAACTTTCAGCTTCGCTTTGAAGCTTCTATAATAATTGTTTTAAGCAAATTTGAATATCACCAGAGAATTCTTTTTGATCACAAATCGGATTAAAAATAACAAAAACGACTGTTATTGTATAATATTGTGTGACCCGGTGAGAAGCGCTCAATCCTTTCCACAAACACGTTGATTGCGATCTGAACGTTCCGCTGAAACGGACGCTTTTGTCAGCCGCCATGAATTGGGATGTTTTTATCTGTTGCTTCCATTGTGTACTTATCGACAGAAGGTTTCCATTACAAACCTGTTTATTATCTTGTAGATTTTCATCTAGATTTCAACAATACGCTGGGTTTCAATCAAAAAACGTACCAAAATCTAAACAAAAAGAAAAGGAATCGGATATTTCCTCTCTCTCTATCTCTCTGGAATTTTATTTAAATATCTGTGTTTCATAATATTGATATGGAATACAAAATATGTGACTATAGTAAACAACGGTACAAATCTAATTAGTATGCGATAGACTAGTCGTACGAACGAGCGCCTATTCTCCGACACTTCCAAATGAATGCAAGTTCTTTGAGAGTTGGTGTTCACACTTCTCTGAGCGTTCACACTCGATTAACATACCTGAAGCACTTGTAGCCTTGTTTTGAGGTCACAGCACACGTGACGGCGACTCTCCGCGACGTATGGCTCATTAGGATGCGGAGTTATTCATAGCTTGGATAAGATAAATGCGTGCAAATAAAACAAGACAGTGGGACGGTACCTAATAAATTGACACCGCAGCAAGTACTGAAACTGAAGTATTTCATACACAGTGATACTGGCAGACATCAAAACAGCTTACAGGTACAGCGGTAGCCTGTGGTCTGGGCAATGGACTGCTGAGACGAGGTCTCGGGTTCGATCCCAGGTTCACCATGGTTTTCGATGCTTTTCGAAATTATGTGTGTATATCGCAGGTTTATAAGTGCCCGGTTAATGGCAATAGGCTCGCCACCTATTACATTGGGACCTAAACATAAACAGGCGAAATGTGGGTGCTAGCACCTCTGCCTACCCCTTCGGGGATATAGGCGTGAGTTTATGTATGTATATGTGACATCACATAGAAGTAGTGACCCGCTGTGCGCGTTGCTACATTGATGTGATGTATTGCGCCGGACGTGCAGATTGTTCCCTCGTAGCCGCAGTGACTAACTAGACAAAGCACTTTTATATTTATTCCGCAGACGTTAACGGCCGTATACGTGACAATTACTGTGATAAATGTCATGAGCTGAATCCAATACGTGTCTTTATATTTCATTCTGAGCGTTCAATGAACATCGGCTATAGCCCACTATACTCGTACTCGTATGTATTACACTCGGGTTTCCACTTTTTATTTCAAATAAATTACGCTGACTCTAAGCTATAGCCCCGACAGGCAAAGATGTAGTTAACGTTTAAGAATCAGCCGTACTTTTCAATACGTACTTAATAAAGGTAAAGGAATACAGTTATAAACTCTAGGTGACTTCGAGAGTATCTGCCCATTAACTTATTTTCATAAACCGGTCTGCATGTCTCCCAGCTATGCCCTTAGGCTGGCGCTGAATGTGCTCACTGAAATGTTCCCAAGGGACAGCTTTTACAACCGGGCTGGGGCTCGAATTCTAAACGCCAAGCAATTTCACAAGGAATGCATTTGTGGTGTGACCACATACTACATGTATCCTGTGGTTTGACCCACCGGTTATGTTTCGGGACAATATTTCAAACATGTACAGCTAAGAGATTATCTCTATATTTTGTAAAAGGTATGTTAATATATAGCAGTAGATGCTGCGCTCACACTTGCCAATTAGACTGTTAAGGCAATCATATCTTCTTTTATAACGAAGCCTTACTGGAGCTGCGCCTCACCGCACTAGCTCCAACAAATACGAAGCGCTTTACTTTTACAAACTTGGGAATACATTCAAAGTTTTCCTCTTTATGGCTTTACGCCGTATTGAACTACATAACTTTTATGTTAGGTGACACTCTTGGCGCTGTATATTTTTATGATAATAATGGAAGTAAGAAAACCGATGAGGGTTAATTTATGGTCTGCAGATTATTTCACTCGGTTGAATTTCATTCTCGTAAATATGTACAGATAGTGCATGTGGACACCGTAAGCTACACGGTAGCGACCTTCGGAGACATTTGTGTTGGATCGCCATTGTTCATGAGAGGCGCCGGGCTCGCCCCCCGGCGCGACAATCCCTCCGAAATAAACGTAGGGCAGGTAGCAATTGTGATGTACTGCGAGACACAAGGGCGGTGCTAATTAACTATCTCGAATAAAAGACAATGTCAAATTAACTGTTTGAAGTCAATTAAAACAGTAGATTGATTGTGTAGGTATTTGCACAGCCCTCAGCCCTTCGTTACGGGCCTATGTAATGGACCATTGACAAAGGACGTCCTTAATTGGTCATCTAATTTCCAGTCGCGCAGTAACCTGATTCTGGTGTTATTCAAATAAACCAATTGATAATTATGTTGCGTACCTTCTGTAATAATGGTATTCAAAGATTCACAGCACCATTCCCAAAAAAAAATTGTCTTGACATTTCAAACAGTCGTGATTGTAACCTACGCGATACATCCGTAATTTAGTCATAACACGTGGGAGTGTGTGTGTGTGTGTGTGTGTGTGGGCCGCGTCACTCGCGCGACACATTGAACTTTATTAATTGAAACTTACTTCAGTAACGAATCATTCAAGTTTATATCATAGAGACCACACTCTTGCTACCTATGTACTTTGCACTAACTTATGAAACTCAATGAAATACTTCATGACGGTCGAACTCAAATTAGGTCCACTTTCTGAACTGATGCTCAAAGGAAACACAAAAGGTTTTTCATCAACAAATTTTAACGACACTTTTGTCTGTTGGACACGACGCGGCCTTCAAAGTATTCGCGCTCTCCACAATGGGGTTCGAATTGTTCCTTCAGGGTTGATAATGCGCCTACTTCAAAAGTAAACTTCCCTTACCTCTCTCTTTAATTACTTCTTATCAAAATAGAACACGTATTATTTTGGTTATTAAAAAGCTCTTTGTAGTATACAGTCTGCTGGGTTTACGAACAGAGAACGGCATATTTTACTTCGATGCAAAATTTCATCGCTCATTTTTCATCGCTGAAAAATAAAATCAATTTCCCTTTGTTATGAGATAATCCTGCACATATATGGACACCTACGAGTGCGTCGTGTTCACGAGCGTTGCCATAAAGTTGAAGTACCTCTTTGTTTTAAAATGTACAAAAAATTAGATTTTGTGAGCGGCTTTCCTTGTACTTAGTATAATGAACGTTGAACGTGTGGTGACGTCACGCACAGGCGGCCCGGGTTGGTGCGGTTTGGCTCGTAAACTATTACACTTTCAGGATGTGCCTACTAGTGCGCCGCCCGGCCCCGCCTGCGCCTATGTCACCACCATTGGTACAAGTAACTGTTTGTTTTCATTATCTCCAGACAATGCAGAAGCTATTGGGGGATTTCATATTTTTTGCTATAAATGGAGGTTCTTTATTAGATTCTTGGCATATATGGACCCGGGTTCGATTCCCGAGTTGGGTAAAGTGTAATTAAGCAGTAACAAGGAGTCAGCAACATGCCAGATAGACGATAATAGTGTTGTGAGACTTAAGTTAATCTAGCAGACAATTTATATCTCTGCCTACACATTCGGGGACATACAGACAGTAAAAAAACATTCAAGTAAGTATAAATTAAAGACGTTGTTCTCATAAAGCATACTTTTCCGCATTGAGCACCAGCGTGCCACCAGCGAGCCACCACAACTTAAGGCGGCAAGGGTGTCGAGAGCTCAAGGCCAAGCATGGTGTGACTAGGTGTACTTGGAGGGCTAGGGGAATACCTGGGCCAGATTTAGATAAGCGCCTATTCCACGGCTACGTTCATAAGATATGATACTTTTTATTTGCATTTTATGTTTGGGTCGTGGTTGTGGGCTCGTTACTAACATGCGAATGACTACTCACAATATTAGAATATTTGTCACCAGAAACAAATCTACAATTACTCGAAACTGTAACAATTTACAAGATAATAAATTAGCCCACTGAGCCATCGCCGCGGTCGGTTTGAGTTGGATCTACAGTTGCTAAAGTCATGTCTCATCTCCAGTCAGTAGTCACTGCCCCACGAGATACTGTTTACTTTCACATGCTGAGCTGACCATGAGCAAAACTGACAGCCTTGTGTACTGTCACCATGAGACAACCAGGTGCCCGGCTCAGCAATACGTGGTTAAAATTGAGCTCATTGGTACCAACCACTTTGGTTCCACTTTTGTGTTGCTATGGAGTGAAATTCCTCCAAAAGTTTGTGTTTTCACTAATGTGTGTCTTGCTTTATCAACCCTAAATACTGTCTAGAAATAGCATAATACTGTTTGAGTTAAAACTCCAGTCAACTTCCTCACTCCTTCATAAGCCGGCACCTAATCGCAACGAAATATTCCGCTATACTCGCTCAAAGATAAATAGCTCAATATTAAGATAACTTCGCCAATATGTTGATGCGCTGGTTTATGGACCGATGTTGCCACGATCACTCCGAATGATGTCATATCGTTGGGCGGCGTCTCTCTCCTTTGAGCGAGGCACAAGTTTGCGCGCTTCGTTCGGCGACTGCGCCCTCGGCAGCATGAACAAACAAACACGTAGGTATATTGTATGACTTCCCTCCTAGCTACACGAACATGAGCATTTTGTGAATAGGTAGCATCAGCACGAACTTTAATTCTTTACAAGATCAATATACTGTTAATGTACCCATGAGTCAACGAAAGTTCAAAATTAAATAAAGTTCCAAACAAAGTTCGCTTTCAACCATTGAGAGAGATTAACGTGAGACGTGTTCATTAAAATTTCAATGAGTAGATTGGATCCTGCCAGGCAGTAGGCAGTAGGCACAGCCCCGCACACATCCACGTATATACTCGTACTAAACTTTACGGAGGTCTGCGATTGATGAGACGGCTCGGAAATACATTTAAAATGTATTGTTATAAAAGTAAGCTGTTGCACTGCAAATAGAAAACAATTGGATAAATATTCCTTTTGAGTAAATCGTAAATCTAAGGATAAATAAGTAAACGACGAAACAAGTAGCCACCTCGACTAACTGAACAAATCTGCGCAGTTTGATGATTCACGCCCATTTGACAGATTAATATTTATTGTACGAATGCACTTATACATTTGCTATTTTCACTTTTTCTGTCAATTCATATAAAAATGTGCAATCAAGTGGTAACTTTTTTTTTTTTCCGTGCGGAAATCCTCATGGATACCCACCCCGTGGCCAGCGGGGCAGGTTATGTCGGACTCTTACCGACTAAAACCGCATGCCGTCTAGGGTCTTCTGACGCCAGGGTGTAAGGTGGCCCAAAGAGCATTTCCCTCGCACCCCGGCTTGACCCGGGCCATCTCTGGATTCGAGATGGCCCCCTCGGGTTTGGGAACCGCGTGGTTCCCGTCATACCCCCGGAATAGGGGGAGGGGGGGGGCGCGCTTACGCGCGCCGCTGCCTCGGCCTGCTTCTGCTAGGGTGACAGGCGGCTCCACCCGTCATGAATAATGTCGACAAATACTTACATAAACAAAATAAATTAGATAATCGTGATCCTCAATTTAGTCTGTAACAACACGTTCTGAAATATCAAGGCGTGTGGTCACACTGTCGCCGAGGTGGTCGCCTGGAGAGCGTCGCGACGGCGGTAGCCGCGGGCGGCTAGACGACTCATCACGTTAATAGACCCGTCATAGCTACTGTTTCGGTTCAGGTTCGTTCCTAGATTACGCGCACGCACATTACAATAGGCCTCTCTAAATAAACCACTTCGATACTTCACACCATCGTGTTATGGATTAGGAACGGAACCCAACAGCCTATTAGACAAGCCAAATATGCAGGCGCTACATAACATAAAATTTATAATAGTATCTGTATTTATTTATTATCTAAGAGCCATATTATCTAATATATAAGTAGTTATATTAACGATAGCTCTATATAGAGTCCATATCCGTAATAATTGGCCTGATGGTGGCCGAGGACTGGGTGCTATGGCAAATATTAGAAGGCACTTATGCCAAGAAGTGAATTGTTACTGAGATATAATCGCTGAGCAGATCTGTTGAATGAAATTGCCCAAATATGAAACTGGAATCTAAGTGCAACAGACTTTAAGGTTAACAGCTAAAGCTTGGCAGAGAGACAAACGCAGGCATCAACAACGAGACAGCGTTCCGCATTAACTGACATTAGAGCGCCTGCGGGTTGTGTCGCGATGGAAATAAACAGAACCTTTTAACGACAAGAACGAACGTATGAATGTTGATGAAGTACAACACTTTCAATTTGTGATGGCCGCCAGCTGAACACTTGGCCACTTTGATTTTCAACACTAATATTATGTCTTGATCTCATCAAAGGAACAACGCCGATAAAGCTATTGTTAGCTTGTAGCGCTGTTGTATGTGCCTCGCTGTACGGCTGATGGTTGGATGCCGTAGTGTGAGAAGTCAAAGAGATCACTGATAATCCTTCAGGTCGTGCGGTACGGAATAAGAAATATTGTCAAAGTGAAAACGCATGAAAACGGAAATAAGGAATGTAGTGTTCTCTCCTATTTTGTTATAGGAATTAGCTGAGATCTTCCAATGTTCGTTGTGCTGCTAAGGTCGATTTGATTAGGTATCTTGATGACACAGCATCAGGCACTGCTGTGTGCGATATATTCGGTTATATTTCCTGGTCGAAAGATGTGCTGTTGTATTTTTCTGTCAGAAATGTGGATGTAAATGTTACCTATATAATAGCTCATGTTAAGCCTTTGCTCATAAACTCGTACAGGCGTGATAATTCACAAAGGTAAAGTGAGTATTGTACACAGCGAAGCGATTGGCCACGCAACAAGTTATCGCGCGCCGAGTCACCGCGGACGGACGAAACAAGCGGTCATTATTGTTTCTGATTGAAATATTTCCACGGCGCATTAAATCGTTACAGCACGGCGCGCGTACTCGTCACATTACGTACACAACCGCGCTACGAGTATGTAGCTGGTCGACGCACATGTTACGTGGGCACATAGGTAGCCATGCGATATTATTGTTAGCGTTCGTTCGCAACACCGTCCCGTGTCGCAACGGTTCCGTCACGTCACGTCGTCGTCACGATGCTAACACATTGTCTGAGAGACTGCACTGCACTGAATGCCAGTACATTCTGTTCACGGACATATACGCGCCGGCAATAATAAAAACGTGCCGAGTTGAATGCCTGCACCTGCTACACGCGATGTGTTCCGATGCTATTTGTTGATATTTGAAACAGAGCATTTCTTCTGAGATCTTTAGCCATCACTCTATCAAATTGCTTATTCGTGCGTAAGTATACATAGCTTACTACCGATACGAAGAAACGATTCACTCTATCGCCGTAACTACCTACTTGTAATTAACTTTGAGAATAGCAATAGGCGAGTACGTGGCGATAGAGCGTTACGCTGTCATGTCAGAGATCGCAGGTTTGATTCCCGAACGTGAAATGTGTCGATTGAATAAACTAATTCACTCGGTGTTTTTATTATTTAAGTGTGTAAGTGAAAACTTTTGCCTGGCCTTCTTCCACTAATGACTTCTGAATGATGAATGATGATGAATTTTGCATGTTTATTACGTTGAAACTCATTGTAGAATCCGGTACAGAGAGTAGTAGGTAGTTTGGCTATTTGTGTTTTCCGTTTTGCTAAGGAGGGAAGTGGATTTATTATATTTCTAACTCCTCCGATTTACTTCTGATTAATTTGATTGTCGGGTTCCAAGACTGTTTAGTTTACCCCGGGACTTTCGAGTGTCATTTCATGAGGTACTCAGCGTGTTCGTGGGTGACTACTGCTGATTCTGGTGTACACGAGTTACAGTATGTAGTGGAAATAAGGGTGGGATAAGTCCCGTGAATAAGGTAAATACTGAAACTTTTTGAGTTTGATAATAGATAGGTATTAGTTTTAATTTGTAAGCTGAAAAGCTACAAAGAAAAATAAAGTAAACATGCGAAGGCAGTTATTAGCAGCTCGTTATTGACCATCCGTCATGTTAGTGTCGCGTGGTGTGACGGGCCCAGGTGCTAGGGCCGCTGGGTGCCGGGTGCCAGGTGCGCGGCCCGTGCGGCGGGCGCTGGGCGGAGCGGCGGCGGCAGTCGCTCGTGGGAGCGCGCGCGAGCCGACCGCGTGCACCGCCTTCCTCCGCGCTGTGCCGAGTGCCGAGTGCCGAGTGCCGAACACTGAGTGCCGAGCGCCGAGTGCCGAGTGCGTGCAGTGCCCAGTGCGACCCGTGCGGACCCTAGCCAGCTGCACCCGCCGGCTCCCGGTGACGCTGTGTGCCGGTGAGTCAATAATAACAAGTTTTAAACTTTTATCCAACTAATTTTTTCTACAATGTTTGTTGGTAAGATGTTTTCCAAATGTTAGTTAAACACCGCGCACGCCGGTTCATAGGAAATCTCGTAAAATAAATGTAACGGTTTCGCGCTAAAAATCGTAAATCACGGTAGAGTCGAGCTGGAGGTTTGGAATAAAAGTTGTGATTCACGCGCGGCGGCGGTGGCGGCGCGTGCTCATAGTTTGTTATTAAATGCATAGGACTCAACAATCTGATCGCTAGAGGCATGCTTTGCTCCACATAAATGGGTCAGCTCGCTCTCATTGTATGCTGTGTTTCTAATTCATCATTTCTCAGAAACACAGTCGGAAGCCTAACATCACTATTTTTCCCAATTTTTCCGATGCAGGCAATAGGTACCTACTAGAGTCACCAGTGGTGGCGCAAGTGTGCATAGACTATCAGATGGACTAACTATCAGCTTATTTAAGTACTAACAGTACTATGGTATAAAAGTATTCAATGCGCGCTGTTAAAACAACTATACCTAATTGATCTAACGATGAGCCGGTTGTGCCGGAGTTGTTAAGGCGATCCGGAATCCTTTGCTAGTGGTCCCTACGACCCTACCTGACTTAATTATTTTGGCCGAGTCGGTCGAGCAGACGTAATTACGTGTGTAATAGACACGTAATCTGATCCAAATTGAGATAAGAGGCGTCATACGTGAACGTGATGGAGATGAGCCGACAAGATTTAGGGATGGTTAGGGATACTTACGAATAGGGCTGTCGGAATAAAGAAATAAATATCTGAGTACACTTGAAAAGTTTTACGGAGATTAAAGCATTTTTACTTTTTGTTAAAATGTTCAGTCATCGTCGTAATATTATGATATTATCAGTAAATTATTGTTTCAGTACAGTTTCTTTGTTACTGCACGTATTCTTGAGAACTAATTGCAAAAACATACCGTTGTGAACAAGAACAATTACGCCAGCCTCTACGTGCACTTTATTTATTTCATTGAACAATGTTTGCTATCGCCCTTATATGGCAGGCAGTGTCCTACCGCCCATGTGGCAGCCCTGCGGATAAGTCTACCAATCAGCCATTAATCTACAGACAATGAAAGGTGAGGTACAATCTTTGGTCTATGCCTCACCGTAATTAGTTCGATGAATGTAACCGACACCCGGACATAAAAAACTAGATTCTAATAACATAATATTAACGAATAAAACAGGTTATTACAGGATTCGCTTTATTTCTAAAACAAACAACTGCGCAAAAGTACAATGTTACACTTATACACACGTTATAATTACATAGGCGCGTTGTACGTATCATAATTATTATCACAACGCCATGGGAATATGGAGGGGTAATGCCATAACCGCGGCATGGGGCTACGGGCTCGTAAACCCACGCTATTATGATATTTACGGTACACCATAACGATCGGCACTAAATAATACATAACTCGGCTAAATAAAAGCGAATCAATCGACGAATTAGGCCCCCGCCGGCCCGCGCTCGCCGAAACAATCACATTGTACCGTCATAAAGAGACCGGTACGAGACTGTATTAGCCCTATTTTGATTGGTTACATACTCTAATACCAGCAGAGATTCCATTAAAGACGGGTACTGTAATTAAGGCGAACTAACTATGTCGTAGAGCTCGTTGCTCACTGGTACAGTACAGTATAAGGCAGCGCACCGGCCGGCCCGTCCCTGCGCGTATCACCATTCCTTTTAGATATTTCATTACGCTCCTGCTATGTTACCTGCCCCTTTTTCTTTATTCCCATGAGGATAGATTCTTAAAGGACTGATTCTTAAGCACATGTGCCCGATCTCGAAAAGACCGTGTGCATGTTAACAGAAGCCAATAAATCTAATCTAAGCTAATCATCACTGCAACTTAAAAAATGTCAGAGGGAGGTGATAGAGAAAGAGGAAAGGTGAAAGGAATGCTAATGGGCAAGTCTTCAGTGTAATTATAAGCGTAAATTACAGGTAATCAATCGGTTCCAATGTACGCCACAGCACCCGATCTTCTCCCCGCCGCCGCGCCGCATCAGTTCTATCCAGTTTACTGCTATTTCATTAAGTGAGTGAGTGATCCTCACGTGAGTCGGATCTTTGTCACGTGGAAAAGCATTAAGACTTACACCATTTAAATTTTGCGGTCGCTAAAATAATGTCAACACACACGAAGTAGAGCACACGCTTAAAGTTTAGCGCTCCGAACAGTTAACAAAATGTGCGCATTTGGAATGTATATCAACATACACGTGACGGGTAATCGCTTATCTTAGTTCAGTGCCAACAAACCATCTGTGCCATCCCACATGTTACATTCAGCAGTTTCCTTAATCAGTTCAAATATGGTCACATTCTATGCGTTTCCTCTCAGAGCCACCGATAACACTAGTAGTTTTTATTTTATAGATATAATAGGTAGGTACATAGCCGACCTCTTTTTTTACATATAAAATTTAGACGCGTCGGAAGCGAACACTAACAGATCAAGGTGGTTTTACAAAAACATTGACAGAGTGAGAAAACTAAATATTGAGTAAAGATAAAGGTGTAACGTCTCGTTCAACTACGGAATACTGGAATGACTTCAGAGCTCACTGTCTCGGCACCGTGTCGCCGAGTGAAGGCCCTCAGTGAACCAACAGCTACAACACAACATTCAGCCAATCTTGAATATTAAACCATCGCCGGTTGTGAGCGTCCCAGTGCCTCTATTCGGGTACATTACAATTACATCATACCTAACTGGTTCCGACGACTGGCTTTCCTGCATACTCTCTCACTCTCTTCCTCAATTGACATTAAAGTTGTACTGCAAGAATTACGTGGGTTAAAATGTATGTACAATGTTATAGTATATGTTGTATAATATTGTTATAGTTTTTACCCGGTTGTTCCCAACGAAGTAGTATCATATGCAGGTGCTACGCTACCTCTTCCCTTCACTGGAAGAGATCTCTACCCTTCCAAGCGACTAAGGCGTAGAACTATTTTCATACTATCTTATCTAGTTGTCAGGGGCCTAGGGCCAGCGACGACGTGGTCGATGATAAATGTAGATGGTGTGATGGTCTGCCTACCCCATCCACCCTTCTGTGATTACAGAGAGCGTGAGTATGTGTGTTGTTTACGTATGAGTATGCATTTTTAAATCGTATACGAAAATATGCTACAACACAAGCTCACTGCTCGCTGCAATTATGTTTCCAGCAAATCCTTTTTTCTTATCTCTACGGTCTAATTCTAAAATGGTGAAATCAATAAACAGTGTAATCTAAAATCGTAAAGATTAAAACGTCGTGATAGTTACAGATGTCAAGGCTGAGTTGGTGTACCGAATGCTATGAAACCATTTGCAAATAAAGTTAAATATCATCCTCTGTGCCTTCTCCCAACTCAGTTTGTGGTTTGCTCTTCAGTTTAGCTACGAGGCGGATAAACTTCGATAATTCCCGGGAAGTGGCTGCCATTTGACCTCCACTACTCATTGGCTATATCGAAGTTCTGTAGTTGGACTAGTTTTGGCTCCAATTATCCATAACAGATAGAATACATTCTCCGTAATTCAGATATGTTAATAAAGATGTTTAGATATTATGAGATTGGAGTTGAGCTCGTAGCGAAGTGCTGCTAAGTGCCCGCAGTGGCGCTAGCGGCGCCATTGCGAGGCGGCGCACGTCCCGCGCGAGTGGCTCCACTCTCGTAATTCGCCATTTTCTCGCATGTTTTCGTTAATTCCTCTCGACGTGACCGAGACGAAGCGACACCTTAACATAAACGCTTGTGAAACGTTTTAGGTGCTAACAATAGTATTTTCGTTTTGTAGCGCCAACGCAGCAACACAATACTTACGATATAAAGATTCCATAGCAATTGTTATTCTTAAGCAAGATAATTATTTAAATAAGTAAGTACTACTCTGAGGTACTACTAAAATCAACCATTTCTTTGTGCGTGTGCGTAATGTCTTGTGTGCCATACCGTCATAGATTGAAAAATTATCTTAAAACTATATGCATTTCTCCCCAATGCAGTCCCATGAACATTAAAACTTATATAGGGAGTAAAGTAGGGTAGAGAGAAAATGCCCTCAACAGACTTTATATGGTAGAGCCATAGCTGAACGAACAAAAAGACAGCCAACAGCTGCTGCATACTGCAACTTAACGATGGCCATAAGTGAGAGCGTACTACTTATTTTGTTAAGAGAAATACTTGCACTTAAAACCATAGCAGTCAGTTCTTAACTAGACCTAGTTGCAAAAATGACTGCCATATGTGTGAGTATATCGCACAGTAAAATGAATTGATTAATATCACCCGCGTCCCGCGTCCCAGATAGCGCCGACATCGACGGACGGACGGCGTCTGATCGGCACGAGCATTCATCTGTCGTTAGGTCGCAGCATCTCAGTGAGATCAAGTTTATGTTTCAAACGAACGAATGAGCGACTGGACAGTTTGATGAGCAATAGGTATATTCGATGCTATTACTTTTAACAATCGCTGAAACATGCGATGGAAAATTTACACGGAAAAAATCTACACGAAAAAATATTGTGTGTGACGATGAAATAACTTAGCAGAATACAAGGAAAACGCTTTGACAACAACAAATTGACGCGCACGCAGACAAATATATTTGGTAACAGACCGCAACTTTAACGGAAGTTAGATACTCGCAGGACTTACAATAAAATTGTCTGACCACTGAACACTTTCACAAGAAGTTTAGTGAGGCATACAATAACCAATGAACTTATCTTTAGATAATTTTTACAGTTTCCAGCTTAATTTTACTCAGAATATACACAATCCGTAACGAAAATCAGTTATAATATTACACAATTAGGTTATTGAGGTGCAGATCCCAAAAACCTTTCGACAGGCAAAGATTGACTTTATATACCTACAATCTACGTTATCACAAGAAGTTTTTTGACGAGGGGTTCCATAAGTTTGAGCAGAGAGGAACTTACGGAGAAACATCACACTAAGTTATGTCCTATACATGAAATTGCTATCCTTTTGAAAAAATCATGTTGCACGTTTGTTCACAACATTTTTCCAAGGACTGCCCACTGCCCAGTACACATATCCAACAGATTACTTATGCCTAATTACCTGAAAGCCTGAGACGCAGAGTATGGAGGGGTAATGGCTTTTCAATCCATTCCAAATTCACCCAAAAACTTTACGAGGACCATCGTGTTTGTAAGATACCAATAGGTTTTTAACAATTTTTGGGAATTAAAATGCTGTGTGCTCCTCTAATATATTGAACTCTAATCAAATCCAATTCTAATGTAATAATGGAATAGATCTAAGACGATTCATGACGGAACAATTTTCAGTCATGGCCCGAAAATGGAAAACTTAAGAAAGAAATAATTATAATTAAGATTAATAATGAGCGGAGTCTTGACTGCGAAGGGACATTAATTATGTCAGAGATGATTACTTTCAGCCACGTTTTATTGTGATTGAAAACTCAAATGATGATACATTGTGATTCATTAATATGACTTGTCTATTTAATTTGAAACAATGTTGCTGATTTTTTTTACTTCAATATTACATAACTGCTTAGTACTTATGATACTTGTGTTATTATAATTTGTATAAAATGAAGAAAACATTAAATTTGTTCCTTAAATTCCCATGAGAGTATTTTTGTAATAATATTTTCTAACATAAATATGGAGGAGCCGATCTCATAAAATTGCAGTTTTTTTTTCATATATCGGAATACTTAACCGTACCGTATTATTTTCACCGTATTATTATTGTGCCAATGATAATTATTGGTCATGTACACTAAAATACCATCCAAACATATTATATTCATCATGTTTAGAACGATATACAAAAACTTACATCATTGATACATGCGAACAAATAAAAAAGAAGTTCTTTTGATTTCAACTAATCTCGTTGTTTTCTTTACCGAAACATGCTGAAATCAGGACAAGTTGGTCCCGTGTGAACCGTGCGCCGGGAGCGCGTCTGTGCGCTCGGCTCGCACATGGTGCGCGTCAAATGAACCGTAAACGGGATCGTAAATCATCGCGCGACGTCGTCAACGCGTCAATGTGGCGCTCCACGCTCCACGCCACGGCGTCAGCGCGGGTACTTACAGGACACCGAGAGTGTAATCGTATCTTTATTTCGAGTGTCTGGTCATTAATCTATTTCCGTCCTTTGTGTTATAATAGTGACCTAACACTAGTTAATTAACTTTTGTACTAAGTATAAACAAATGAAGTTATAATGTAAGTTTGTTATTTGATAACTCGACGCGACGCGACATGACCTTACATCAGTCTAAAGTAAACACTGTGATGTCTAATGTGATCTTCTACTTCCATATATCATCGCGTCGCCATACCTTTCGTCTACCGCCTCGTCTACCAAAAAATAAATGTTCAATCCAGACATAATCGTAAACAAGATCATAAAATGGAATTGAGAGCAAGCTTCACGAGATTACGGCACGGGCTTGTTCAACAAGAGTTTGATCTCGTTTTGTACAGAAGTGGTGTTGTAGTCGCTTATAGGCTTCGGGAAAAACTTACCATCAAGTAAACTGTATGCTCATTTGTCAACTTAGTATTAAAAGAAGTGTTAAAAATCTGAATAAATTGTACCCTAATAATGTAGACACTTGCATACTTATAAAGGTTGTAATTTGCCCCATAAACAAGTGTCGCATCGGAAAGTCGGCCGCGGCGCGACGCCCCGCCGCGCCGGAGGGCACGTGGGTGCGGGTGCTGACTCCGGACGCGCTTGGTTTTTTACCTATTTTATACAAAATACAACATTAATTTAGTGATTTACTTGAGCAAAGTACAACATAGCCTACATTATGGCGATTCATTAAAATGTGCGGTTCTTAGGTAGGTAGGTAGGTAGGTAGGTAGGTAGGTAGGTAGGTAGGTAGGTAGGTAGGTAGGTAGGTAGGTAGGACCTATATGAAACCACAGCACTTTACACATTGATATGACCACCCTGTGACAAAGCCGGATGTACTGTGACCTAGAGACAACATAACTCAACAGAACAGCAAATGTAGTTCCAGGGTGCCTCGGCGGCTAGGAGACAAGCCTGCTGCTTATGTTTAGTTTTGTGAGGACATCAAGTGCTGTCATTATTAAATTCCAAGCGCGGCTGGTACCGTCAACGCCTTATCTTTGCCCAAAATTAGCTCGAAAGTGTAATTCGGTCGTCGCGTCGTTTCACGCAAATGTCTGAAGATTTCACAGCACCTCCAGCGTTATTCTAAACAAATGGTCTATTTTACCAAACAAAGTAGCTCTTTACATTAATTTTATTGAACATTTGTATGCCGTAACGAAGTCATTAAAAACACTTCTGAATGATGCTCTCTGACAAATTTGAAGCAGACCAGAGTTGAGGCAGCCACTGACTGATTTTAGAAAGGGTATTATGTTGTGCGATCTAGCTATTGCCCTCTGCGCCATTACGTATAAAAGGTTCCCCTCTCTTGTTGGAAAAGAAAATAAAAGTAAAAAAACAGAAAAGTGACTAATGATAATAATCTTCTACTTTAAAGCTATAAATTTTGCTGAGGGTAAGTACTTCATTTAAGTGGGTCCAGCGACTGGGA